>JAUPFT010000002.1:61108213-61708213 GCA_036936625.1 Parnassius smintheus behrii | reverse complement strand
ACCAGCCTCATCGATACCGATGTTCTGTGACATACCCAGTTATCGGTATGTTTCAGCCACGGAAAAGGTTCTTAAGTTGACGGGCATAGATAAGTCTATGCCTTCAGAGTTAGCTACCCTTCCCCTTTCAACACGGAAGACCGCACACTTGGACAAACTAACATTTATCCCAGCACACGCTATTCTGACGGTGCGCACAATCCTTGGCCTGGGATTGCCTGACCTGAAGCATATCACTCTGCCGATGAGGGCTCCAGCATTTGCGATACATTCTTCAATTCTTATTCTCCAGGCTGGGATAGCACTACTTTGTCCAGTAGCGCATCCAGCCGTGGAGAATTTGGCGCCTATAATACGGCACGCTGCTAGTGCGGCACCAAAAAGAATTGAGGCCGTCTCGAAAAGGTCCCGGCTGGCTTCCAAATAGGTCACCAGCATTGGGTTCAGAGCCCTCACGACAGCCCCATTCCGTTTGCTTAGGTCTATACGGGGAAGTCGCGGTTGATTTTAGAGAGGCGTACTGTGCGTTTCCGCAATCGCCTCTTTCAATGTACTCCTCATTTGCTCCAGTTTCAATTCCTGGGTGATTGTTTCATCATCAGCATCAACAACATCAACAGCCTCACGTCGTAGCCGTTCGAGTTCGGCAACATCAAATATATTTGAGCGCAATATATACCGAACTCAGTCTGCCAGGTTTTGCTTGGTGACGGTTATATATGGCTCCAGCTCAGCAAAAAGACGATGCATCCTAGCCCGATATGCCAAACCTCCAACTTCTCCCCCTTTCGCCCTAAAATACGCCTGCAGTGCGTTGGTATTCATTTTTATTGTCTATCGCATGCGGCGTACTCCACCAGTGGCGGGTGCCGATTGCTGGGCCCACGAAGACCCTGCCGACACCAAGCCAGATGGTGGGGATGATGGATGCGAGAGGCTGATGGGTGGTCGTGCAGCACCTCTCGCTCGGCTGGCGGTTCGCATGCTGTCACGTCCAGCGCCAGCTCCAGACGTGCCCTGGCAACCTCCAGGCAGCGGCCCTTTGCGCTTTCTTCCGTATTCCATCATCCATATAAGTGGGCGCCATTTAACGGGAGACGCCCAGACCCGGCGCCGTTTCATGGTGGGGCCATATGCATAAGCGGGCTTCATTCATTTATTGCCGAGGCACGGCACTGACACCTCTTGGCAAGGTGCTGACTGACTGCGCTGACGTAGCAGTTTTGTCACATGCGAGTAACTGTTACGTCAGTTATGTGATGAAACCGCTTTTATTATTATTGTGAGCTTAGTTGCTAGGCAAATAAAAGCATCTTCACTCTTCTAAAAATGTATATATTCTTCTTTTACAAAGATAGTTTATAATTACAAGCACGAGACCAAAAAGATAAAAAGAAATGAATAAGAAAAATACAATTAATTAGAAGTAAGGAGTGCAGGAAGCCGAGAATAAGTTAGTCGCGATTTAAAATAACCGTTATTCTGGCGGTGCGAGCGTGGGGTCTAGCACTGAGGCCATTTTAATGCAGACTGGCGGTAAAAACCGAAGGCGCCCGGACTGTCACGAAAGCAGATTTAACGGAGCCGAG
This sequence comes from Parnassius smintheus behrii, assembly GCA_036936625.1. Taxonomy (NCBI): domain Eukaryota; kingdom Metazoa; phylum Arthropoda; class Insecta; order Lepidoptera; family Papilionidae; genus Parnassius; species Parnassius smintheus. The sequence continues at coordinate 61,706,624 of JAUPFT010000002.1, read as the reverse complement.
CATTCCTGACCACAACCGACACGAACCTCGCGTCGGCGCGTACGCCGTTACCTAAACATGCAAAAGAATGACAAAATTGCATGTCGCCACATCAGCCCCCCCCCCCCCGAGACCTTTAGGGTCGATAGAAATCAGGGAATCGTACTCGGCGACCGTAGCGAGACATCCTAAATTGCGGAGGAGTTGAAAGTGCTCTTGTACCATCACTCGCAGCGTTAGTCCCATGCGTTCTAGGCATAGTCGACGTCGCACCAGAACTACCTGGTTCATCCGTCAGGGTATAGGCCGGTTTCAACCTGTCGATCGAGACGTTGACTATTCTACCAGTAACGTCGATTTTGAAAATCTTTTTACCGCGCTCTATTACCTTATACGGACCGGCATAAGGTGGTTGTAAAGATCTGCGTACAAAGTCCTGTCGTAAAAAAACATGTAAACAGTCGATAAATCTTTGAAAACGAAGATTTCATGCGTACCGTGTCGAGTAACTATTGTAGGTTGTAACCTTTTCATATGTAAACGCAACCTGTCCAGAAAGTCGGTAAAATCAGTCAGTCTGTCAGCCGTCGGTTCAAACAAGTCGCCGGGTAACTTAAGCGGTTCTCCGTAAACTAGTTCAGCAGTAGAAGCAGACAAATAGTCCTTCCATGCACTACGAATACCCAGAAGTACAAGTGGAAGTTTCTCGGTCCAGTTCTCGTCTGCGTGACACATAATAGCTGCCTTAAGTTGTCGATTGAAACGTTCCACTAGACCATTGGCAGCAGGATGATACGCAGTAGTTTGTATATGTCGTGAACCTATAAGGGCTGATATCTGACTGAAAAGATGGGATTCAAACTGTTTCCCCCTATCTGTGGTTACCTTTTCTGGGCAACCAAAACGTGATATCCACGATGATATAAAAGCTTTTGCTACACTCTTCGCTCTGATGTCCTATAACGGCACTGTCTCTGGCCACCTGGTAAACCTATCCATACCTGTGAAGCAGTATCGGTAATCATCAGAGACGGGAAGTGGACCTATCAAGTCTACGTGAACATGAGAGAAACGGGCCGTAGGAAGCTTAAAATCCTGGATAGGGGCGTGTACGTGTCTCGATACTTTCGATCTCTGGCATGAGATACACGAGCACGCCCAACTCCGGCAATCCTTCCTAATGCCCGGCCTTACATACCTCTCAGTCACCAGTTTAATAGTGGCCCTAGCACTTGGATGACTAAGTCCATGAATATTGTCAAAAACCATTTTACGGAATGCAGGTGTTATGAATGGTCTGTGTCTGGGCCCAGATATGTCACAGAAGATTTTCGTATCACCAATACAGACCTTCTGTAACTTGAGAGACGAACCGGTTCGTAAAATATTTTTGAGTTCTGAGTCCGTGTCCTGAGAAGCTGCTAAGGCAATAGAGTCTAGCGAGCATGTTATTGCATCCGTTCTTGATAACGCATCCGCAACAACATTGTCCTTCCCGGTAATGTGACGGATATCCGTTGTAAATTGCGATATAAAATCTAAATATCTAAATTGTCGCGGAGAGCAAGCGTCGCGAGACTTCTTAAAGGCTGAAATAATTGGTTTATGATCAGTCATTATAAAGAACGGTTTTAATTCTATCATATATCGAAAATATTTTACTGACTCGTAAATAGCTAAGAGTTCACGATCATATGCACTGTATTTAACTTGCGTTGGTGAAAGCTTACGAGAAAAGAATCTTAACGGCTGCCAATGACCTAGGACCTTCTGCTGCAATACTGAAACAATGGCGGAGTTGGATGCGTCAGTTACTATGGCCAACGGCGCAGACATATCTGGATGAGCCAGAAGAGCGGCATTAGCAATGCTTGCCTTGCAAGCATTGAAAGCGCTTTCTAGGTTGGCAGTCCAGTTAATGTTGCTCTTGCTCTTCACCGATGGACCACTAAGTAGTGCATGGAGAGGAGCCTGAAGCTTGGCAGCATCCTGTATAAAGCGTCTATAAAAGTATAATGCTCCTAAAAACCGCCTAAGATCCCTGATAGTTTCAGTAAGTTTAAAGTCAAGAATAGCCTTCACCTTGTCACCAACCGGTTTAGTGCCTTCCGAAGAAACCAGGTAGCCCAGAAACTCCACCTGCGGTACGGCGAATACACACTTATTTGTATTTAATAAAATACCGTATTCGCTGAAACGCGAAAATACCGCACGTAGATGTTCCTGGTGCTCCATCTCATTAGCGGAAGCAACTAATACGTCATCGATGTACGCAAAGCAGAACTCGAGATCCCTGAGGACCTCGTCCATAAAGCGCTGAAAGGTTTGCGAGGCATTCCTCAGGCCAAAGTTCATTAGTGGGAATTCAAAAAGTCCGAAGGTTGTCGTAATAGCTGTTTTCTCTACATCCTCTATCGCAACCGGTATCTGATGGTACGCTTGCACTAAGTCTAATCTACTAAAAATTTTTGCAATTAAAGAGATTGTGCGAAAAGTCAGCAATGTGGCGTACTGGGTATCGATCTGGTATATTGCGAGCGTTTAGTGCACGGTAATCCCCACAGGGTCGCCAACCTTCGCCTTTTTTAGGCACTAAATGGAGGGGTGACGACTATGAGCTCTGCGACCTACGCGCTATACCCGTACGAACCATTTCTTCAAACTCCTGCTTCGCGATTTTTAAGCGATCAGGTGCTAGTCGCCTTGGTCGCGAGCACACAGGTGGGCCTGGGGTCGTTCTGATATAATGCTGCGTATGGTGCTTGATTTTCGGCTCCAAAGGAGCTCCGACCGGCCGCATTATATCAGGATATTCTTGGAGTATCCGATGGAACGCTGAATCACCTGAAATGACCTTTATGTGCGGGCACGGGCAAGCAAATGCAATCGAGGCGACTGATGTAAGCGAAGTGCAATTATCAATTAATCGCGAATTACGCACGTCCACGAGTAAGTTATAAAAGGATAGAAAGTCTACACCTATTATTGGCTTGCTCACATTAGCTATTACAAAGCGCCAAGAAAATGCGCGCCTTAAACCTAAATCTAAACATAAACTTAACCAACCATATATAGCGATTACAGTATTATTTGCAGCAAAAAGCTCATAATTAGTTTTATTGCGTCGCTGCATGCGCACTAAGCTCAATGGGTAAACACACAAGTCAGATCCAGTGTCGATTAAAAACTGCACTTTACTTTTAGTGTCAGTGACAAACAAACGCTTAGCGTTCGACTTACACTCATCAGCGGTCGCAGCTATCGACCGCCCAACTAGTTTTTTGGATAATTACAAGGCTTTATACACTTAGCTGCTTTCTCGCCGTAGTTGAAGCGATACCAGCAGTATCGCTGGCCATCAGCACGAGAACGACTTCTCGACTGACTGCGGCGCCTGGATTTCGACCTCCTTTTCGGGAAGTCACGACGTCTTCTTGCTGTCGACATTTCATCGAGCCTCTTGGTCAGCGCATCAATCTTCCGATTAAGGTCTTCGAATGCTGGAGATGAGCATAAAGTGGATGTGGAAGCTACTTGTTGTGCTGACGTTTGTGGCGTGGCCTCAGCTACTTTATCGGCTAATTGGGCAAGTTGGTCGATCGGAAGGTTATCTTGCATAGCCACTATAGTTTGTAGCAAACTGGGTAGCCGACTCGACCATAAGGTACGCAGGATCTCATCTGGGAACCCTGATCCAGCTAAACCACGAATATGCCCCAAAAACTGGCTTGGCTTGCGATCTCCCAATTCCTCATTCATGAGCAACTGTTTGATTTGCTCGCTTCTTGAAGCAGATAGTCTAGCAATCAACTCACGTTTTAATGTGTCGTATTTCTCGTTCGCCGGTGGTCTAGTTATTAGATCTTCGACTTCCGCAGCAATTTTTGGATCCAACACTGATATTACATGATAATATTTTGTGACATCCGATGTAATATTCGCTAATGCGAATTGGCAATCCAACTGTGCAAACCAAAGCGTCGGTTTCTCAGGCCAAAATGGCGGCATCTTAATGCCTACTCGGCAAAGTACCGCTCCCTTGTCAGAAATGAATAAGAAAAATACAATTAATTAGAAGTAAGGAGTGCTTGAGATAGGAAGCCGAGAATAAGTTAGTCGCGATTTAAAATAACCGTTATTCTGGCGGCGCGAGCGTGGGGTCTAGCGCTGAGGCCGTTTTGATGCAGACTGGCGGTAAAGACCGAAGGCGCCTGGACTGTCACGAAAGCAGATTTAACGGAGCCGAGCATTCCCGACCGCAACCGACACGAACCTCGCATCGGCGCGTACGCCGTTACCTAAACATGCAAAAGAATGACAAAATTGCATGTCGTCACATTATTATTATGTTTATTATGAGAAAGCCTTTGATTCCGTTGAAATTTGGGTGGTGCTAAAGTCCCTTCAGCGGTGCCAAGTTGATTGTCGGTATATCGAAGTTCTGATGTGTTTTTATAGGGCTACGATAGCTATCTAAGTACAGAACCAGAGTACGAAACCTATCAAACTGCAGAGAGTTGTAAGACAAGGTGACGTAATATCACCGAAACTCTTCATCGCTGCATTAAAAGACGTTTTCAAACTATTGGACTTGAAAGGATACGGTATTTACGTCAATGGCGAGTATATCACTTACCTTCGATTTACCGACAACATAGTCCTTATGGCAGAATTGTTGAAGGACCTTAGCACTATGCTCATATGACCTCAAAGATGTCTCCCAACGGATAGGTCGTAAGATGGAGGTGGACATAACGAAAATTGTGTGTGATTTCCACGTCACACCTACGTCGGTGGTTGTTGGGAGCACTAAGCTCAAAGTTGATGACTAGTATTTTTACCTGGGACAAGTAGTCCGACTAGCTAAGTTCAACTTATAGCGAGAGGCCAATCGACGGATTCAACTCAGCTGAGCAGCATTCGTGAGATTGCGACACATCTTTTCGCAGGCATACCTCAAAATCTCAAAACTAGATTGTACAACCAGTGCGTGTTGTCAGTGATGACCTTTGTATCTGAGACGTGGTCCTTCCCTGCCGGCCGTATAAGGAAGCTCAAAGTCGTTCATCTAGCTATGGAGAGGGCTATGCTCGGAGTTTCTCTGCTTGATAAACTAAGGATGGGCTGGCTACATGGCTCAAAAAACCCGATAAACGAAGGGGGTAAAATGTTCTAGAGTTACAGCCTCATACCAGCAGGGTAAATGTAGGGCATCCCACTTCTAGATGGAGTGAAGACCTGGTAAGACATGCAGGAAGTCGATGAATTCAGGTGGCTCAGGAGCGTGCTTTGATGATGGTGTTATATAAATAAATTATTTTCATTTTCATTACCATTATTCCCGTCAATCATTAATGGTGAGCTTAAATATTTGGATAATCCGAAATTGCGTGCTTCACACGCTTATTATATTAAAAATCGAAATTAATACAGATAAAGATAGTGACGATAATTTTTACAAGGAAAAGAATGGAGAATCTGATGGACATTCACTAATTACTTTTAAACGGTATTGAATTCAATAACAGAAATGAATAGGGATGCTCCTTAGAGTTTAATACTATAAATTAAATACTATATAATCAGTCCCGCGCTTGCGCTCAGCTGTGACGCACGCGTCCTTTCATAGTTTAATTATCGATACGAACGACAAATTGGTCGTGCGCCGTAATGTCGGAGACGTTAAAGTGTTCCACGTGTAATATCGTCATTGACGAACTGTTATGTTACATCCAGAACAAAATATCTGTGATGGATGAAGAATCATTGTTGCGGTTGTGTTCTTCGGCGTTTACCAGTGCAGAGATTCAAAAGTCGAAAGCATTGTTTTTTGATGCTATACCATCGGATAAGCGAAAAATACAACGTAAGAGAGAGGGAAAAGAAAAACGTGACCTGCAGGATATTATTCAGCTTTTTAAAACTACTGAACCCGATCTGATTCCTGTCTTTGTTGCAAGGGAGTTAGAAAAATTACCACCAATTACCTTTGATCATCTTGACTGTACAAAACTACTAAAGGATATTGCAAAATTACGTTTCGATATAGACTGCATAAAGTCGACGTATACTCCGCTTGAACAGCATAAAGAGCTTGAAAGTAAAATATTGGTAATGAAGGATATTCATCCGCCGCACATGTGTAATGTGAGCCCAAGGCTGAGTGCTTGGGGCCTTGATAGTGGACCAATAGGTATGTCTGCTATACATGACTCCACTTTCGTTAGGTCTAAAGAGATGAAGAATATAAATATTTCATCGTCGCTAATACGAGACGAAACATCGCCTAGTTGTAGCCCAAGAAAGAAAGTAGACAATAATCAGTCTAACGGCCAAAGAAATAATATTATGCACGAACGGGTATCTTAGCCGTTGTCATCGCATCATAATACTAACCATTGTTCGCGGGTGGTTGTTCAATCTGAGTCATGCAAAACCGGTCAGAACGCAAGTATGACAAGTAAGAACGTTATAAGTAACAAAACAAACTTATTGAATAATGCTGGGGAATCGGAGTGTGCTTGCGTCGACGACGTAATTTCAAAAAATGAATATGAATGGCAGACAGTTCAGCATAAAAAGAAACCTAACTACCGATACACAGGTCAAGTGGGTATAAATACGAGCGATTTAGGTGAAAAATTTAAAGCCGCAATACGTAAATCGCCAATTTTTATTACGAACATACATCAAGATACGGAAGAAAGCGACATGATTAATTATATTAAAGCGAAAACACAGGAAACGGTGTCGCCAGAAAAAATTCAAATAAAAAAGGCTACCGATCACAAAGCCTATAAATTCTTTGTAGATTGTGACAAAGTACCATTGTTTCTTGATGCAAATATATGGCCGAAGGGTATAATTTTTAGAAAATTTGTACACTTCAAACACAGAAATGCGAACAGAGACTCTTCTGTAAACGGCAATTTATACTTGAACAATAAGTAAAAGACCAATAACATTTGCTAGCTTCAATTGTAAAAACGTGAAACGCACCGTGGACAGTATTAGAGAACTCTGTCGACACGCAGATTTAATTGCACTCCAGGAGACTTGGCTGTTACCGGACGAGATGCCGTATCTCAGCTCGATCGATGATGGTTTTGGATCAACAGGTACTTCTGCTGTGGATACGACAAAGGGACTACTGTGCGGTCGGCCTCATGGGGGAGTTGCTCTGTTATGGAGAAGTGCAGTTTTCCATGACGTAAATGTGCTGCGTTGCGATAATGCTCGCTTGTGCGCGATTAAAATTGTGACGATAGATCGACCTATTATTGTGATATGTGTATATATGCCCACGGATTGTAAGGACAATCTACCAGATTACTCCGATTGCCTCAGTGCGATAAGTGCTATAATAGATGAATACGGCATTGACTCTGTATATATATTGGGCGATTTTAACTCTCATCCTCATACGCTACTTTTCAACGAACTTATATTGTAGCGAACAAAATTGGCATTGTATTGATACTGACTTTCTAGGTTTGTCCTCCGGCACATACACTTTTTTAAGCCAGTCACATGGCTGTAAGCGATGGTTGGACCACTGTGTTGTAACACAATCTGCTGTGTCCTCAGTATGCAATGTTTATGTTAAATACGACGTGACTTGGTCGGACCATTTCCCTCTTATGATCGAATGCGATTTAGAGTTATTAATACCAAAATTAAATTATTACAATACATTAACATCTTATATTAATCGCCAGGTTATATGGGGAAAGAGGTCCGAACGTCAGAAAAACGTTTATAGCGATATGTGCTACAGAAACCTAAGACAAATAGATTTCCCTTCGGAATTTCGGTACTGTGCTGACAAATGTTGTACAAATATAAAGCATAGAATCACAAATTGACAAACTGTATTACGACATAGTATCTGCCCTAAGTGAGGCCGCAATTGCTAGTCGAGAGTACAAGAAACATTGGCCAAAAAAACCCGTTGTAGGATGGAACAGACATGTTAGAGAGGCTCATGGGGAGGCTAGACAGAAATTTCATCTTTGGTTGGCTAATGGACGGCCCAATCATGGCAAATTATTTAATGAAATGCGTAGCACCCGAAAGGTATTTAAATCACGCTTAAAATGGTGTCAAGATCGTAAGCATCAAATTGAAATGGATGAAATAGTGTCATCGCATACTAAAAAAGATTTTAGTGCTTTTTGGAAAGGAACTAATAAGATGAGAATTCGGCCTAGCCTTCCCGTAAGTGTGGGCGGGGTGAGTAACCCAATGGATATTGCAAACCTCTTTAGGGAGCTTTTCTCTGTAAAGTCGACACTAGGGTCATATTCTTATGAATCGGTGCAAGATGCTGGGACAGTCATTGATGGAGTAGGGGACAGAATAAGTGTGAAAGATGTAGCAAAAGTCATAAAATCTATGTCTAGGGGCAAGTCTCCAGGTCATGATTGTCTCAGTATCGAGCATCTACAGTATGCTGGCCCACATATACACCGGGTACTGGCTATGTTCTACACTACATGTATACGGCATGCATATCTGCCCCCTGATCTAATGAAGACCATAGTAGTACCGGTGGTAAAAAATAAAACGGGTGACTTGTCGGATAAATGTAATTATAGACTAATATCCTTGGCAACCATCGTAGCAAAGATATTGGACAGTGTGCTTAATACGCAGATCAATAAATATCTAAAACTGCATGACAATCAGTTCGGATTTCGTATCGGACTGTCCACAGAAAGTGCGATACTTTGCCTTAAGCACACTGTCAAATATTATGTTGATAGGAAAACACCTGTCTACGCTTGTTTCCTTGACCTGTCGAGGGCATTTGATCTGGTCTCCTACAATATACGGTGGAAAAAATTGGAGGATATTAAGTTACCAGGTCAACTGATACAGATTTTAAAATATTGGTATGGGGGACAGATCAATTGCGTTAGATGGGCTAATGTTTTGTCTGAACAATACCGGTTGCAGTGCGGGGTGAGACAGGGTGGGCTAAGCTCACCTAGTCTCTTTAACCTCTATGTAAATGGACTTATTGAGGCGCTTAGCAGCATGTTGTCGGATGTCATATAGATGGAATTTGTGTAAATAACTTGAGTTACGCTGATGACATGGTGCTGCTGAGTGCATCAATATGTGGATTAAGAAAATTGCTTAGTGTTTGTGAGACATTCGCAGCCGAACATGGGCTGAAATACAATGCACAAAAAAGTCAGTATATGATCTTTGGGGCCGGACGGCATCGTACGCGTAATGTGCCTCCTATTAAATTAAATGGCACACCATTAACTAGGGTTGACTCTTTCAAATATTTGGGTCATATGGTTACGTCCGACCTCAAGGATACTACTGACATAGAAAGGGAACGTAGGGCTCTGTCGGTTCATGCAAATATGATTGCACGTAGGTTCGCGAGATGTTCAAGGGAGGTTAAACTCACTTTATTTAGAGCGTTTTGTACATCTCTTTACACGTGCAGCCTGTGGAGGGACTACACGCAACGGGCCTATGGAGCTCTCCGGATCCAATATAACAACGCGTTCCGGGTGCTGATGGGGCTGTCCCGACGCTGCAGCGATTCAGAGATGTTTGCTCAAGCACATGTAGATTGATTTTACGCAACTTTGCGTAAAAGAGCTGCATCGCTGGTGCGTAGGGTAAGGGCCAGCCCCAATGGCATTCTTAAAATGATAGGTGACAGAGTGAACTGTCCCTATCTGCAACATTGTTGTAGACTGCATATGCCCAGCAGCTAATTTGACTGCTGTTTATGTGCATTACAGCGTTTAGAAATATTTAATAGTTTGAATAGATTTGTCTCGTCATATTTTGTAAGATTATTTGATTTAATTTTTTTTTAATAATTATAATTTGAAAAAAAAAAATAATGTAATGTAAATAAAAACGAGTCTTGGATACTTGAAATTAAATAAATAAAAATAAAAAAAATAACTACCAGGCGGTCGGCAGGCTTTCACCCTTTATAGTAAATATCCTGCGCATTCGCACAATTTCCACCCATGCAATAGACGAAGCAAATAAACTTATTATTATTATTATATATCTCAATCTATTGCTTACAATTCTATTGAACGAAAAGATTCACTGACGCACAGACCAACGAACGGAAGTCCATATATTTTAAAATTATATTTTTTGATATGTAATTCAAAGTGAGTCATTAGAAAATGAACTAATCTTATTCAATGTCTGTAGTTATTGTAACGTTAATAGTAATTTGGATTTGATGTCTAGCTAAAAGTATGGGAATGATTTTATGTAGCAAAATTGACTTGTGGCCACAATCGAGGATAGAGCACTCCCTAACGTTGTGAAACGTGCAATACTAGTGTTAGTAGTTGTTTACAAAATAATTCGAATAACAGATTTGTGACCACGCCCTTGAGTTCACGATCCACACACTACCGTTACACTACTTTCGCTTTATTAATTCGCTGTTATTCTCTGCACGGTTGAGATAAATTTATGCAACTTCTGTACGCATTGTGACGTTGGCCTCTCAGCTACGTTGCATTATGCGACGATATGCACATTCATAAATCTAAACAGTTTCAGAAGAACAAAGCATTCATTTCTCGTAGTAGAAGACGCAACGGAGCGTTAAATTTAACTCGGCGGGTTTGGTAACTTTTACGGATGGGAGCAACTAATAAAATTTACCTATACCTTTACAGCCTATTAAAGTCCACTGTTCAACATAAGGCTCCCTCACAGGTTGCTTCATAGTAGGGATATTCGTTACAGTTGCCACGCTCAAAAATTGGTTTTATTTTTATTCGTTATTATGAAGATGCTGCTACCCATCTGATTTATTTCCCTCTGTCGCCTCTAACAACACCCACGATTTGATAATATTGTGTAATGGATATTCATTGATTTTCAGTATCTTGAGCAGCCTTGTTATAACATATTTTACCAAATACACTTTGAGTCACCCCGGGGTAGGCCGCCGTCGTGAGTGGATTGTTGTATCGTTTGTTTACAGTGGCTCGTGATGAAAAATATCAATCGCTGTAGGAATGCAAAATATTCCAAAAACCAAATTTGATACATACTTAACGAAGGTATGATATTATTATATTTTTTTAATAACAGATTTTATTACCATAAATTGTTTTTAAATGTGCAAACTATATTACATACGTATGTATGGTCAAAAGTTATGAAAGCTTTAATTACCATAAACACACACACACACACACACACGCACGCACGCACGCATGCACGCATCACGCACGCACTCACGCACGCACGCACACACGCACGCACGCACGCACTTACACACACACTCACACACACACACAAATTGTAAAAGTAACACTGATATATATTTATAAACTTAATACCCCATAACAAAGCTACAAAATTGTCTTAAGTAACAATGCCAAATATTTGTAAAATTAACCTTTTAAAATTATAAAGTATATAATAATAATTGCAAATATAACATGGATTCACAATTGTATAAACAAAATATTTGTAATATTTTTTTAAAATATTATCAATGACCAACATCTTTGAAAGAAATCTTATAAGAAAAGTGTAATATTGACCAAAATTGAACAGTATTATATATAATGAAAACTTTGTTAGTCATTTTAGTTTCAGCACTCGTGTTACTACGTCGGGCTCAACGTGCTTGGAATGTAATACACACGTAAAAGTCTAGTTGATTTACAGGCACGTCTATAGTCTCGTAACGTTCAAAACGATTGTTAAAAAATTACGTGAAAAGGTTGTTAATGAACCAGAAATGTTATATCATAATAAATTCTATGTAACTGTACCTATACCTAGTAGATACACATTGCAGCTATATTGTAGTTGTAGCACGAATGGATCGACTCTACTGGTGAAGGAACATGGTGTTACAGAATAACAGTGTAAAATGGAAGTTTAATGCTGCTGTGCATCATATGGTGAGTGTAGAGAACCGGAGACCCTTTTTGCTCCAAACGAGGCATTCCATCTTATTTTTCAGGGGTGACAACGCATCTGCATTTAAGTACTTAATGGAGGATAAGTGTAGATGTCCATGGGTCACAGCATCCACTTACCATCAGGTGGAACGTGAGCTTGCTTGTCACACTTATTCTATAAAATCGGTAACTTGAATAAAATAATCTCAAAATAAAGTGAATTTACATGTAAAATTGCAGCTTAACTAATATTATTTATTTATTTATTTATTCATTAATTTATTTAATATTCATTATACACCTTATATACTAAGGGATATAAAGGGCGGACTTAATGCCTTATGGCATTCTCTGCCAGTCAACCCTGGATGATTTGAGAGACTGTGGCAGGTGTAATCAATCACTTCATAAATAAATAATAATGATATAAAACAAAATAAAATGCAAATGAATAGAATAGATATATAGTTAGTAAAATATACATACTTACTTAATATATAATATAGGATAAATAATAAATATATAAACGGGTACTTCTATACAAAACTATAGGTAAATAAAAAAAGACGTGTGGCACTCGGGGACTGCCGCGGTAAAGCTATTGCATAGCATTTTGTATCAACTTATGCAATTATAATTATTTATTTATTTTATTTATGCAGTATTTCTTTTTCTTTGATATAAATTCAAGTTACAGTTTTTGAGCGTGGTGACCGATAAGAAAACAATTTTTTTCTTTTATTAAATAAATAAATAATAAATGCACTTTGTTCATTCATATTCAAAACACTTTATACACAAATTTTACAAGTACAGTTATTCACTGTTGTACATAAATACCTATACACCTATATACTTTCTCATAAACAGCTGCTTATGTATTCGTCCGATTTCGGAGCAGCTCGTCTCGATTCGTGCGAGCTTCGTAGAGTCGTACAATACGTCTAGTTGCACGCACACACAACGACAACACCGTGTCGAAGACTGCCGAAAAAAAACGACGTTAGACAATGCACGGCCTTCAAGCGCCGCGCAAGTGATTCTCGTCCCACCTATCCGCGCAGTAACTTTTTTTACGACCGCGCGAGACTGTCGCAACAAAAACGATTATTACTGAAAAACTAATATAGGTACCTACCTAACATTCAAATAAAAATATTCTCAAAAAGCTCAACGAATTCAGAATTTAATTTTATTAAAAGAAAATTGGTCAAATAAAAAATAAAGGATGAAAATAAAGCATATGGGAATATAAAAATAAATCGTATTTATTTTTTATTTCGAGTTTTACAAGAAAAGTATAATATTTACTGGAGACAATTATTTTATTATTATAATAGTACATGATAGTCCCTTTAAAATGACACCAATATGAATAATATCTTATATCTATATCTACAAATAAATAAAATTGAAATGTCTGTTTGTAATGTTAAAACAACAGCTTTTTATTAAATGCATATGAAAGTACTAGTAACAAAAACACAATTTTTAAATTTTTTATCTGTCTGTCGGTCTGTCTGTCTGTCTGTCTGTTTGTTCCAGCTAATCTTCGAAACAGCTGGATCTATTTTGACGGGACTTTCACTGGCAGATAGCTGATGATATATGTAAGTAATAACTTGAACTACTTTTGTTTTAGAAAAAGAATTAGGGTTCCGCGCAAAAAAATTAAAACCCATGAAATCACTATTCCACGCGGGCGAGATCGCTGGGAACAACTAGTACTCAATATAGATAAATGTAAAATTTATTATTTTAATAAATAAATAAAAATAAGTATTAATAATTTCTAGACACATCTCAACAGATATTTCGTTAATAAATTGCTATCAATACTGAAGCATTCTTTTATATTTAGCATCCATTTAACACAAAAAACTGATAAAAATACTTTTTAAACAACATATAATCAATAAACGATAATCGCGTATAGTGAATTTCGAGGTAAATTATTATATGTAAACGTTTTTGAATGGTCGTAATGATACATATTTCCTAAAGAAAATATCTTCACAATTAATTTGATGTAAAATAACATTAGAAATAACGTATAAAAACAGAAAAATTATCAAATTTTTGATCGAGTTCCTAACCAGTACACAAACAAAAATGGCGAAATGTCATTTTCACATTTTTTTTCTATATAGTTATTTGTTACAGAGTACACAGATAAAATTCACTCTCATAGATGACAAATTTCACCTCGGTTCATTTTCGCACGCTTTCTCGAGAGCGACGCGTCGTGACTTGTTTACGCATTTATTTCAAATACCTTCACAATTAATTTGATGATTAATTTGATCCGCACACCTCAGGATACATATACCTACGAAAAAAAAAACGTAACAAACTTCTGCCAGATAAGGCTTGATAAGATCTTTGGTGTTTTTGCACCATAACCTGACTCTGGTAAATTTTAAATATAACTAGATAGACAAGAACAGTTGGTTTAATATGATTGTTGAAAACAAATACCCTTTAATTGTAATGAAAAATACTTAAGGTTAATGGATGTTGAATCTAAAACATTAATTTTTTATTTATTTTACGGACTCCTATCCAGATGTTTACTAGGAGAATACAAAGTTTATTTCATTTTTGTAATATGGCTAATTATTAATTAGGCAGGGATTTCTAAGATGAATATCTAATTAACTAAGATTAAGGCAAAGAACTAAGATTAAGATTAATGATAAGATAGGAACCGATTTAATATAAGGTTTACATTTACAATGTTCCGAAATAAATAAATAAATAATTGACCATGAGTGAGTGAAAATAATATCTTTTATTTTACAGTATCTAATGTTGTTATATAAGGTGCTTCTAAAATATATGCCACGGTTGTTTGTATGAAGACTTGGCCAATCAGCTGACCGATTTCCATACAAAGTGCAATTTTTTTTGAGAATTGACTATGGGTTCCTTGGGGAAAGTGGTACAGTATCATGAGTAGAACCACCAGTTGCAGCCATGGCATATTGTAGTTTAGGAGCACCTTATATTTCAGTTAAAATAAGTGCGAGTAGGTATTATTTTTCTTGTACCGAATTTCGGCCCATCTCTAATATATATATATATATATATATATATATATATATATATATATATATATATATATATATATATATATATATATATATATATATATATATATATATATATATAATTATTGAGAATCTAAATTGAGAATTTAAACTATACGCGTGTGTGTGTTTGTGTGTATATAAAGAGGGCTACTTTTAATATCGCTCATTTTAATATCAAAAATTTAGGTTATCTTTATAGCAGTATTATATTTTCAATTCAAAATTAGTACTGCATTCTACAAAGAGATGGTTTATGCTAGAGAAATTAATTCGGAAAATGAATTAAGGGAAAAATTGAGACAGTGCGCAGAAAAAATCAAAGAAAATACGAATGCTTTCCGAAGACTAAAAGCAAATTTTTTAAGACGATATAGACGGTGTATCGAATTTAATGGCCTCCATTTCGAAAATTTACTTTAAATAAATTTATCTTAAATTATTTACTAGTTTTATTATGAGTCTTGAAATCATTTGTCCAGAACGTAGTAAAATGATACCTTGTTTTCAATAAATTTTAAACAATACGTAAGTAAAGACACTGGATGTTATTTTTGCTAACCTGAAGCATTTACTATCTTAGTTTAGCCTTAGAAATGATAAAAAGATTTTTTAAATCACATTAACTATTCAGGTAGTTTCCCGCCTGAGTAACTTCAGAAGTCTGTAACAGAAAAACTGGCATATTAATTGTCATTTTTTTAATGTTATTATGAAAGATTAAGGTACTGCCAAGTTTTTAAAATTAATTAGAAAGTATGAAATCATTTATTACTATTTTTCATTTAATGTTGAAAATTCAAGCCCCACTCTCCTGACAGAAAATTTTTAAGTTTCAATTAAAATTATTGTATCTTCGGTGAATGTTAGGAAGCTAATTATTTTATGCATAATAGGGCAACTCATAGGGATCACGTTACAAACAAAAAAACTTGAAAAAATCTCACAATTACATTTTTTTTAATGTTAGGCTGTTTAGGGTGAACATTTTCAAAAAAAGGATAAAAAAAATCATAACTCGAAAACTACAAAAAATCGCATAACATACATAGGGTATTTTCGGATACCCCTAGGTGTGAGGAATCAAAAAAAAAATTATAACCTCACTGTTTGGACCATCCTGTATAATAAATACTCTACAATATTTTTTATTACCAGTGCGGGTATAGCTACTTGATAAAAATAAAGTGCTTCCTTATGACACATAAAGAACTTTCCACGTTTGCACTTTGCAGCTTCTCTGAACTGAGCTACTTCAATCTTTCACAATTATAAAAGAACGTTAAATTAATCCTATCCTCCATCTACGAGTACACTTCATCGTCAGATCGTCACAGAGACCAGACCGGCGAATACAGAATACATATTCCAGAGATCTAACTTTGATTCCGATTTAATTTGTTTGACGTATCGTATTTCATTGTTCATTTCATCTTTAAACCTCTCGCGTCTCGCCAGAGATTAGTTAGTATTTAATAATAGTACCTATGTTCCGTTTCCTTGCTCTGTACGAATAGTGTAGTGTTACCTATTCTAGCCGAATCCAAGTCGCCAAAAAGTTGACGCAGAGTAAAAGTTGAAAGTCTAAAAAAGTCACCCAATTTTATAAGAAATATTTTAAGAAAATGCTTTAATTTAAACTTATGTTAGGTACCTTTAGTGTTATATTATTCATCAGAAGTAATAAGGATTGTAAGGGTAGAAATAGACTACAAAGGTATTAAAAATACTTAAGAAGTCAGTTGCAATATCTACATTTTATTATTTTCTAATAAAAGGGTTATAGAATAAATAATATTCTTTACAATCGCCTTCTTTCTGAGATTCTCGGAGACTAGTAGAAAATCACAATTTTTGTCGCTCCGATTACTTTAAAACTAGCCTAAATAGCTAAAAATCGCCTAACTTGGCAACATTTCCGAATGCATGCACTGATAACCTATACTGCACTGGTATACCTTACACTAAAAACAATTCATTCAGATCTTTCGGGATTCGGTTGGTTTGCGGCTCATTCTCAATTCAAACAAATCACGGGTTAAAAAGGTACCGAATTGTTTGTGATTGGTTGTACTGGTACATTCAAAAACAAATGAATGAACCATCAATACTTTTAAGTGTACCAGCTCAAACGAACGAATCATGCATGATTGACACATGTCTAGTGCATTGTCTAACGTCGTTTCTTTTCGGCAGTCTTCGACACGGTGTTTGTGTATAAAGTGTTTTGAATATGAATGAACAAAGTGCATTTATTATTAATGAAGAGTCACGAAATAATAGTGAAAGAAAATGAGTGAGTACTCTATATACATACATTTTATTATTATTACAAATGCAGTACTAATTTTGAATTGAAAATATAATACTGCTATAAAGATAACCTAAATTTTTGATATTAAAATGAGCGATATTAAAAGTAGCCCTCTTTATATACACACAAACACACACACGCGTATAGTTTAAATTCTCAATTTAGATTCTCAATAATTATATATATATATATATATATATATATATATATATATATATATATATATATATATATATATATATATATATATATATATATATATATATATATAATTATTGAGAATCTAAATTGAGAATTTAAACTATACGCGTGTGTGTGTTTGTGTGTATATAAAGAGGGCTACTTTTAATATCGCTCATTTTAATATCAAAAATTTAGGTTATCTTTATAGCAGTATTATATTTTCAATTCAAAATTAGTACTGCATTTGTAATAATAATAAAATGTATGTATATAGAGTACTCACTCATTTTCTTTCACTATTATTTCGTGACTCTTCATTAATAATAAATGCACTTTGTTCATTCATATTCAAAACACTTTATACACAAACACCGTGTCGAAGACTGCCGAAAAGAAACGACGTTAGACAATGCACTAGACATGTGTCAATCATGCATGATTCGTTCGTTTGAGCTGGTACACTTAAAAGTATTGATGGTTCATTCATTTGTTTTTGAATGTACCAGTACAACCAATCACAAACAATTCGGTACCTTTTTAACCCGTGATTTGTTTGAATTGAGAATGAGCCGCAAACCAACCGAATCCCGAAAGATCTGAATGAATTGTTTTTAGTGTAAGGTATACCAGTGCAGTATAGGTTATCAGTGCATGCATTCGGAAATGTTGCCAAGTTAGGCGATTTTTAGCTATTTAGGCTAGTTTTAAAGTAATCGGAGCGACAAAAATTGTGATTTTCTACTAGTCTCCGAGAATCTCAGAAAGAAGGCGATTGTAAAGAATATTATTTATTCTATAACCCTTTTATTAGAAAATAATAAAATGTAGATATTGCAACTGACTTCTTAAGTATTTTTAATACCTTTGTAGTCTATTTCTACCCTTACAATCCTTATTACTTCTGATGAATAATATAACACTAAAGGTACCTAACATAAGTTTAAATTAAAGCATTTTCTTAAAATATTTCTTATAAAATTGGGTGACTTTTTTAGACTTTCAACTTTTACTCTGCGTCAACTTTTTGGCGACTTGGATTCGGCTAGAATAGGTAACACTACACTATTCGTACAGAGCAAGGAAACGGAACATAGGTACTATTATTAAATACTAACTAATCTCTGGCGAGACGCGAGAGGTTTAAAGATGAAATGAACAATGAAATACGATACGTCAAACAAATTAAATCGGAATCAAAGTTAGATCTCTGGAATATGTATTCTGTATTCGCCGGTCTGGTCTCTGTGACGATCTGACGATGAAGTGTACTCGTAGATGGAGGATAGGATTAATTTAACGTTCTTTTATAATTGTGAAAGATTGAAGTAGCTCAGTTCAGAGAAGCTGCAAAGTGCAAACGTGGAAAGTTCTTTATGTGTCATAAGGAAGCACTTTATTTTTATCAAGTAGCTATACCCGCACTGGTAATAAAAAATATTGTAGAGTATTTATTATACAGGATGGTCCAAACAGTGAGGTTATAATTTTTTTTTTGATTCCTCACACCTAGGGGTATCCGAAAATACCCTATGTATGTTATGCGATTTTTTGTAGTTTTCGAGTTATGATTTTTTTTATCCTTTTTTTGAAAATGTTCACCCTAAACAGCCTAACATTAAAAAAAATGTAATTGTGAGATTTTTTCAAGTTTTTTTGTTTGTAACGTGATCCCTATGAGTTGCCCTATTATGCATAAAATAATTAGCTTCCTAACATTCACCGAAGATACAATAATTTTAATTGAAACTTAAAAATTTTCTGTCAGGAGAGTGGGGCTTGAATTTTCAACATTAAATGAAAAATAGTAATAAATGATTTCATACTTTCTAATTAATTTTAAAAACTTGGCAGTACCTTAATCTTTCATAATAACATTAAAAAAATGACAATTAATATGCCAGTTTTTCTGTTACAGACTTCTGAAGTTACTCAGGCGGGAAACTACCTGAATAGTTAATGTGATTTAAAAAATCTTTTTATCATTTCTAAGGCTAAACTAAGATAGTAAATGCTTCAGGTTAGCAAAAATAACATCCAGTGTCTTTACTTACGTATTGTTTAAAATTTATTGAAAACAAGGTATCATTTTACTACGTTCTGGACAAATGATTTCAAGACTCATAATAAAACTAGTAAATAATTTAAGATAAATTTATTTAAAGTAAATTTTCGAAATGGAGGCCATTAAATTCGATACACACAGCCTGCACGCTCACCAGATTTAAACCCTATTGATTTTTTTATTTGTCGATTCTACAAAGAGATGGTTTATGCTAGAGAAATTAATTCGGAAAATGAATTAAGGGAAAAATTGAGACAGTGCGCAGAAAAAATCAAAGAAAATACGAATGCTTTCCGAAGACTAAAAGCAAATTTTTTAAGACGATATAGACGGTGTATCGAATTTAATGGCCTCCATTTCGAAAATTTACTTTAAATAAATTTATCTTAAATTATTTACTAGTTTTATTATGAATCTTGAAATCATTTGTCCAGAATGTAGTAAAATGATACCTTGTTTTCAATAAATTTTAAACAATACGTAAGTAAAGACACTGGATGCTATGTTTGCTAACCTGAAGCATTTACTATCTTAGTTTAGCCTTAGAAATGATAAAAAGGATTTTTAAATCAAATTAACTATTCAGGTAGTTTCCCGCCTGAGTAACTTCAGAAGTCTGTAACAGAAAAACTGGCCCATTAATAATCATTTTTTAATATTATTATGAAAGATTAAGGAACTGCCAAGTTTTTAAAATTAATTTGAAAGTATGAAATCATTTATTACTATTTTTCATTTAATGTTGAAAATTCAAGCCCCACTCTCCTGACAGAAAATTTTTAAGTTTCGATTAAAATTATTGTATCTTCGGTGAATGTTAGGAAGCTAATTATTTTATGCATAATAGGGCAACTCATAGGGATCACGTTACAAAAAAAAACTTGAAAAAATCTCACAATTACATTTTTTTTAATGTTAGGCTGTTTAGGGTGAACATTTTCAAAAAAAGGATAAAAAAAATCATAACTCGAAAACTACAAAAAATCGCATAACATACATAGGGTATTTTCGGATACCCCTAGGTGTGAGGAATCAAAAAAAAACATTTATAACCTCACTGTTTGGACCACCCTGTATAAGGGTTTTTTATTATTATATAAGTAAAATAAAAAAATATTTTACATTTAATTATTTATTACATTTGATTGTTGCATCTATGAGTTAAAAATATCATTTCGTGGCAAAGGCGTATAAAAAAGGACTTTAAAAACACCGAATTTTCGTGGGGTTTACTAAAAATAACACGTCAAAGGATTTCAAGGCAAATTATTTATTTAATATGATGATTTTCTTATAAGATAAAAGTTTATCTTATAAGAAAATCATCATATTAAGTACTTTGTAGCAAATAAACATTACAATCCTTATTTTTAGACATGTGAAGCCTAAATTTTATAATATTAGATGAAAACAATATCTTCTTTTTACTAAAATTGCTTTCAATGCTTTGCTTTGTAATAAATAGCGCCATCTTATCGATCTATAGTTAAAGTCATTTCTCATTTTATCGAAATCAAACCAAAATGGATGAGACTCAAGGTGGTACGCTCAATAGATGCTAGATGGCCTAAATGCAAAGTAAATTTATAAGAATCGATAAAATAAAGTATAGTTATGAATGAAATTTAAAAATAAAGAAATTTATTAAATTAATATTCAAGTTTTTGTGTTTATGCCATCTAACATCTTTTGGACTTACCACCTTGAAAATCCATAAATTTTTGTTCGATAAAATGCTTTATTACCTATAACATGCAGTAGATGGCGATGATAGCATTACAAAGTCGTAAATATTTTTCCCATTTGTTCCCAATGGATCTTACAGACACAGAGTACTATATATATAAGTAATTCTTCGCCAGCTGATGTGTGGAAATTTCTTAGTTCTCTAGGTGTGGGCAAAACACCCTCTTTGGATTGTGGTTTATCGCTTTCTCACGATGCTTTAAATCTTCATTTTGCTTCTGCTTCTGCGTTGGACCTTTCAATCCGATCCCAAACAGTCGCCCACATAGCCTCAATTCCGTCTCCACACATACCAGTCTTTCTTTTTAACCCTGTAGATCAGGATGAAATCAGAAAGATCCTTCTGGCAATGAAATCCAAGGCTGTCGGTTGCGATGATATTAGCAGAGCCATGATTGTTAATATTCTAGAACACATTATCTCCGCAATCACACATATTGTTAATTTTTCGCTTGACTCGCGTCAGTTTCCGAGTCAGTGGAAAAATGCTTTCGTTAGACCCCTTCCTAAAGTATCCAACCCCACACTTCCTAATCACTTCCGTCCCATATCAGTTTTGCCTTTCCTATCTAAAGTTTTGGAAGCCTGTGTTCATAAGCAAATTTCCAATTTCATATATAAACATAACCTGCTGAGTACTTTTCAGTCCGGCTTTCGTCCTGGTCACAGCACTACAACTGCCTTACTTAAAATAACTGAAGACATTAGAGAAGGAATGGAAAACAAGAAAGTTACAGTTGTGGTGCTCGTTGACTTTTCTAATGCTTTTAACACAGTTGACCATGATATCCTTCTTGCTATCCTTTCTCATTATAGGTTTGCACCGTCAGTCCTGGAATGGTTCTCATCTTATCTTCGCGGACGTCAACAGTCTGTCCACGTGGAGCAAATGACTTCACAGTGGGTTGACCTGATTTCTGGCGTACCGCAAGGCGGTATACTTTCTCCATTAATCTTCTCTATTTTTATTAAGTCCATCACATCTAATATTGATTGTTCGTACCATCTGTATGCTGATGACCTACAAATTTATGTACAGTCTGACATTTCTGACATCCATTATGCGATTAACAAATTGAATTCAAATCTCAAGTCAGTCTGTGATTGGTCTAAGCGTTTTGAAGTGTCTGTCAACCCTACGAAATGCCAAGCGATGATTGTGGGTAGCTCAAGGATGCTTGCTAAAATAGATGCCGCTAGTCTACCTCCCGTCTATTATAATGATCGTCTGATACCGTTCTCTCCCTCAGTTAAAAATCTTGGTCTCCATATTGATAGTACTCTGTCCTGGGGGGTTCATATCTCCGAAACATGTCGTAAAGTCTCTGGTTCTTTACGTTCTCTTTATCGATTGAAAAATTTTCTCCCCTTTAAGACTAAAATTATGCTTGTACAGTTACTTATACTACCAATCATTGATTATGCAGACGTGTGTTACGCGGATTTAAACCAAAATCTTCTCAACAAGCTAGAGCGCCTTCTTAACAACTACGTCAGATACATTTTCAATCTCCGTAAATTTGATCATATTTCTCACAATCGCTCTCGCCTAAAATGGCTCACTATTAAACAGAGGCGTGACTCTAGAATTTTGCTTGTTCTCTTCTCTATCTTAAATGATCCATCCACTCCTTCTTATCTCAAGGAGAAATTTCAATATATTTCCCTAACGCATGATAGAACTCTGCGTTCCTCATATAATAATAAACTAAGTATCCCTCTACATTCTACTAATTTTATTGGTAAATCCTTCACAATTCAGGCTGCACTGCTCTGGAACTCCTTGCCCGATGACGTCAGAAAAACATCTAATAAGACTGCCTTTAAAAGATTGGTACATAAGCATTTTATGAAAATATTAGATGATAGTTAATATGGTTAATTTTGGTTACCTTTGTTGTTATTTTATTTATAGGTTTATATTATATATCTATTTGTATTTAAAATATGTATATATTTATGTATCTATGAATATGTATGTATATATTATATATTACCTGTATTATATTTTGGATTATATAAGTTTATTGTATTTGTATATATAATATTAGTTTGTTTTTAAGTTTATCAGTAGTTTTTTTCCTTGATTTACTCTGTTGTACATTTTATTTTGTCACCTATCACATAATTTCTACACGTCCCGGGTTGACTGGGAGAGAATGCATAATGGCATTAAGTCCGCCCTTTGTAACCTTTTTATGGTGCAATAAAGTGTAAATAAATAAATAAATAAATACTGGAGCCAGAAAGGATCCATTTGAATGATCGATCCGAATGTACCGGTACGCGTGACGAAATGTACTAGAATGATTCGGTCGCTAGAAATGAGTGATCTACGCATGTCTACAATGCACGGCCTTCAAGCCACACCTCCGTGCCCGTCGGAGTGGGGAACGTGAGGTTTTTTCGTTACGGCGGAATAAATTTCTGGATTCGGTCCCCGCTCAAGGCCCGCGATAGAAGCTATGCAATAGCTTAATATTATGAGACAAAAAATAAAATAACACAATACATATTAAAATACATTATACAAAATATTACTTATAAAGTCAAAGAGAAAAAAATAACACAAAAACAATAGTCGGATAGTCAGGCGGTATTATTCTTACGACAGAATTCTCGAACTAGTCTTTTAAAATAATTCTTGATATAAACAGGCAAGGCATTCCAGAGCAGTATAGACTGCACAGTAAAAGAGGAATTATAGAAACCACTCCTATGTGGTGGAATACGAATTTTAAGACAATTTTGGGAACGGGGAACTCTATCGTTAGTGGAATACAGAATACAGGGAGAATTGGGGTCATTTAAAATTGAATGTAGTACTTGCAAAGTTTGGGAGCTACGCCTTTGACGAATAGATAGCCATTTAAGCTTAGATCGGTACTGGGAAATATGGTCATACTTACGTAAGCCGAAAATGAATCTAATGCAATTGTTAAGAAGGCGCTCCAACTTATCGAGAAGATATTGAGATAGATCTGGGTAACACACATCTGCATAATCAATAATGGGTAATATCAAAGACTGGATTAGCAGAAGTTTAGTTTTAAAAGGCAGAAAGTTTTTGAGACGACAAAGAGAACGTATGGTGGCAGTTACTTTGCGGCTTGTTTCGGAAACTTGAACTTCCCAGCTTAAAGTATGGTCTATATGTAAGCCAAGATTTTTGACAGACTTACAAAATGGCAACAACGTGCCATTGTAAAACACGGGAGCAAGGTTATCGTTATTAATCTTAGCTAACATTATGCTACTACCTATAACCATTGCTTTGCATTTGGTTGGGTTAACTAAAACACCATGTCTGTACGACCAATCTCTAATGGCATCGAGGTTGTGGTTGACTTTATGAATATTATCAATAAGGTCGTTAACACTAGATTGCACATAGAGCTCAAGATCATCTGCATACAGATGGTACGAACAGTTGGGAACTGAAGTGATAGAATTTATGAATAAAGAAAACATTAAAGGAGAAAGTATTCCGCCTTGCGGCACGCTTGTTTCAATGTCAGCCCATCTTGAGAACTCTTGTCCTAATCGTACTGATTGCTGGCGGCCACGAAGATAGGATGAAAACCATTCCAAAGCTGGGATTGAACATATAAGATTAGTTAGGAAGGCTATAAGGATATCGTGGTTGACTGTGTTAAAAGCATTTGAAAAGTCAACAAGCACTACCACCGTAAGCTTTTGCTCATCCATTCCCATTCTAATATCATCTGTAACTTTTATCAATGCAGTGGTAGTACTGTGACCTGCACGAAAGCCTGACTGATATTTATTCAGCAGATTGTGTTTGGTTATGAACATAGAGATTTGCTTGTGAACACAGCCTTCCAGAACTTTAGATAGGTATGGCAATATTGAAATTGGTCGGAAATGGGTAGCTAATGAGGGATTAGGTATTTTAGGAAGTGGTCGCACAAATGCTTTGTAAGGATTTTTTGCTGAGTAGGATATTGACCTGGGTCAAGGGAATAGTTTATGATATGTGTGATTACAGGCAAAAGGCACTATGTTCGTAAATGGCTGATGGAGAGCTAGATCTAAATAAAATTAAAAAAAAAAAACCTGGATAGCTTAGTGGAATCAGATCAGATTAATTATTAAGCCTCTGTAGTGTCAAGCCGTTATAACATAATTGATCACCATCGTTGTAAGACTTTCAAAAGATTCGTTGTTTAAATGTATAAATCTCAAATGTCAAATCTTCAATCTTGTTTCTTATTGATTCCCGATTTCGATATATGAGAAACGTTACGTTCTCCGTAATGATTAGTTTTATAAATACAAAATGTATATTAAAAATAGTTTATATTACAAAATATTCATTCACTATTCAACTTAAGATAGAAAGAAGAATGAGAGGGAAGAAGACTTGAAGGGATGAAAACATCTATAAATAGTTCATAAACAGTTGAATTGCTATTTCTTTGTAAAAAAGGTTTTTAAGCACTTTTTTTACCGTAAAACGGCTCATTAAAGAAAATTAAATTCGTGGTTCCATCTCAAATTTCTATTTACTAGTTTATACAGGACCAGAACTTCAAGTGTAATACATGTTATACGAAACAAGCTCGGAGCGATAAGTTACTTGTAAAGTTATTTAATATGTGCAGTAAACAACTTTAACTGAACCCTTGAAGAGCAAACACTCGGTAAATGAACCAAACACGTGAGTGGAAACTAGATCTGACGAAATATCGGTCTTGCTTAGTAAACTGACACTGTAAGGGCAAGACTGACATCTTCTTCAAAAATACTTCATTATTACTATGTTAGGAATGAGGGTAAAAAATTAAATTAAATATAATGAGTGTAGGAAAAGAACTTGAAACTTCTTAAGGGTTAGGTAAAGGTAATCTGTTAGGTTACTAAATTACATTACTTTTGAATCTAATCAGATTGAAAAAAAAACTACATAATCAAGCACACGTCTTTCTTTTGAATATATATAATCTAGTGTGTATTGACTTGTTCGAGATTTATAAAGTAACAATAATGTCCTCCAGACCGAATTTCGGTCATGAGGATCAGTCTTAGAGGAGACTACCACCTGTGCAGGACAGGAATTGAGTGCACAAATATCCGCACAAGCACAGGCGCACTCTTATAGTCCGATGGAACGGCAATCCGACATGACTGGGAAGATTTGGTGCAGGATAATCGGCTTTAAATGATTTCCAAGGTACGGGGGTTGAAACACTATGCATTTCCTAACGTCGTGTTACTACTGAAAAAAATATTGACAGAAAACTCCAATAATTCACTACCGGGGTTTGAAACAGGAACCAAAGGATCATAACAAAACAATATATCAAATACCTTACATGGTTGGTCTAGTGGTCGAGACCGCGAATGCTGATTATGAGGTCCTGGGTTCGAATCGAAGGTCGGGTCAAAATCAGTTATTGGGTTTTTCTGTATAAAATTCTCAGTAGCAGCCTGGAGTCAGGAAGTTGGTGGTGTTTGTTACCCGTGCCTCAAAAAGCACGTAAACCTGTGCCTGATCTCTTTACGGTTGTGTCGGATTGTCACCTCATCAGTATGCTAGTAAGGGAATAGGGTGCACCGTTGCTTGTGCATATACGAACTCGAGCACTATGATCCGGACGCGCGCAGATGGCTAGTCTCCGTTAAGAAAGACCAACGTGACCGAAATCGGTCTGGAGAACACTTTATAATACACATAAATTAAGGGTCTTTGACCCGTAAGAGTTCAAAAAGGGATGAAATTTTACTAAACTTTATTTCCTTTCCTTTTCTGTCTAGAGTTTCATCTGCGTAAGTAGCACCCACCTACATACTTCTGCCGCTAAGCATCAGTACGTGCGCCGCTGAGTTCAGGACTGAAGAATGCCGGTTTAAGGTGACAACGTATCTTTACCCATTTATTTTTATTTTGTTACAGGTGTCCAAGTCGTACATTAGTTATACTCGTACATGTGGTCCGTACATTCGTTTTTCATTTGATTATAATAAATTATTTTCTAGTATTTTTTTGTATTTAGATATCTCTGATTTTCAAATGGAAGCTTCTTTAAAGATGACTTGATGCGACACATTGTTATAATTTAAAATTTTATAATGTTGGTATAATATATTATAATTTTGATATTTAACAATATTATGAATTTGATTGTACGTATTATCAAAGATATTTAATTTTAAGGTTCTATAATTTCAAGGTATTAAGTATGACTACAATTATCACTATAGAATCAACTTAACAATATTTTTATCATATTTTATTTTATTTAATCACACTATTACTGAATTAGTAGTGCGTAGCATAGTATTGGAGTGTATTTGCACGACTCATTAGGTAAAAATACAGTATACATATTCCAATTTTCTGTAACAACTTTTATACCCGTTATATGCAAATAAATGTATTTGATTCGGATTGATTCGAATTGGTTTTTATTTCTCCTATTAGTAAGACGGCTCCGTGGTGCAATGGCATTTTTTTTAAAGAAATGAAAGCAAAAGAGAGAAATGAGTTGCAGTGTCATGTGGCACGGATTCAATGCCGAATGGAACAAATATTTATGGCCTACTTACAACTGTTCCGAATCTGAATATTTATCCTCGTGAAAATTATGTATAAACTGACCAACGATACAGGAGAAAATCCTAGTGTGGAGGGGAGGTAATGCTAATAAAGAAAAAAGCGATAAAATTAGATGAGTATATTTTTTAATTCTAAAATGTTTACAAATAATTATTATGATAACATAATACTATAAATAATATTTATAATGATTGAAATGGTTCTTACTCAAATAACATCTTGCGTCAACGATATATCACTTTGGCGTTTAATTTGTATACGTTGAAGTCTTGAGATGCTGCCGGATAACCTTTAAAATACAAAGCCTGTAAAATCTCCATGCAGCATATTTACTAGAAATTTAAAACATTGGACGGGGCGATAGCTGGAGAAATTTTTTCAGGAAATAGGTACAATGATATATTATGTTCCTATCATGTATTTTTATAAAAGAAGTACAAATATACTCAAATCAAAGTGATGTTAAACTGCTGCCCATGGACACGTGCAAGCCAGCAACCAAATGCAAACAAAGATAGCTAAAAATTTTGACAGAATACCAGCGTAAAATAGCAGCTTAATGTCGCTATGTTTCATACGTTGAGTTTAGAGAAACCTTAGTACTGGAACCGAGGCATTCCATCTTGTTCTTCAGGGATGATAACACCTCTGTATTTTGATTTTAAACAAGTTCTCAAATCGTCTATGGGCCACAGTACTTATTAGCTTAATCAGATAAACTGCGTTTGTTGCTCTTATATACCAAATTTATTAGTAGTATATTTGTAACGAGTTGGTCGGCTTGACCGGGTAAGAAACCACACTCTCAGGAAATACCAACGTAAATCTGTAGCTTAATGCTGCTGTGTTTTGTATGATGAGTGTAGAGAACTGGAGACCCATTTTACTGTAAACGGGACATTCTATTTTAGTCCTCATGGGTTTTAACGCATCTGCATTTTGATTCGTAATCGAGGATAGATGTAGATCTCTATGGGTCACAGCAACCACTTAACATCAGGTGGACTGTGTGCTCGTTTGCCACCCTATCCTATAAAATGAATTGATACTGAACTGAACTGACACATATTCAACTACCTATTTGGTTATATAATTACAAACCCGATAATATCCGTCGGAGCTGCCATTGTGATCTTTGTTCTAAATATCAATATACAAAAGCTAAGAGATCCATCAGTTTATATTTATTAATCATATTTATTATGGTACCCTAAGTAATTTAATTTAGTCAAAAATACATAAAAATGTAAAATATTAGTTCATTTCAGGACAGAGAATGATAGTCCTGACTGGTTTTCTTGGGTTTGTAAATATATTACCTAATAGGTAAGGGAATTTTTGTAGTACCTTTGTTTGATATTATTGCTGTGTTTATTGCTACACACTTAGTACGTACTTTATTGTTATACACAAATAGGTATAAAAAGGTAGGAAGGACTAAGGAAAGTTGCTATTATTTGTTTATTATGACAGACCTCGCGAATATCAACGCTTTATACCTAAAACACTTTTTATTTTTATGTTTTGTGACTTACTTCATTTTAGTCGGGGTTTTTAAAAGATTTTACTTAATAATTTTTCGATTAAAACCTTGGTATCCATCGTCAGTTTTAAACATTTAAAAAAAATTAATAATAGGGTATTACCGATCGATTATAGGCGTATACGGGTAGGTTTTTTATACATAATATTTATTAATTAAACACAATGGGAATAAAATTTCTATCAAAGGTGTTTACTCTTTGTAACGTTAAGGAAATTGCCGCTATCTGATACCGTAAAAAAGTTTTTCTTCCTTCACATTTTTACACTTGTTAATGTCAGATTTGGTACATTATTACCAATTGTCTTAAAATTGATTAACTTTGAAGGTCAGATTATATGGAATTGCGCAAAAGTTATGTAAAAATATTTATAATGGCCACACAATATAATAAGTAATGAAGTTTAAATCAGTATTAATTACGAAGCCCAATTAAAATTTTCTTATTTTCAATTAAATTAATTATCATTATTTATTATAGGTATTTCCTTGAATAATCACTTCGTCCATAAAATTAGATATAACTTATTTTCTTTAATTATTATCTGTGCTAGCTTCACCGCTAAGCGCTCACCATACATTTCAACGTAGACGAGCTATCTGGTTTTAACCCCCATCTGCATCAATGGAATTATAAGCTGAAATTATAAGTCTTTTTTAATTATTCTATAAGCGATCCCACGTCCGTGGTCGATCACGTACGTGGTGATGTTGTTTAAGATGGTAAAGCGCACTTAACAAAAGCCAATCCACTCTTGCCCTGAAGACACCCGCATTGTAATCGGATGGAAAAAAATAGATGCTGGTAATTATTCCACAAATGCGTGAACAACAAACAACAAAAGATAGACTGGCCAAAAGTCTTGTTGTGCGATGGTGGAAAGAAGAGGGAGGAATTAATTTATATAATTCCTACGAACACTCTCCGTAACACATACTTGAGGATATCTCAATCCCCAACGTCAGAAGGCGGCTGATGTATACCAGTGATACATTTGAGAAAGAAGGAGCTAAGGTGAGCTGGTTCCTTTTTGCAGTCAAGGGAAACACTTGTGTTTTGTAGGCAATGAATTTTACAAGAATAACATCGCCCTACTTGGAGACTGTCTGTAGTGTGAGATTCACACGCTCAAACATAACATCTCTTTCGGATATGATTTGATCGCGCCTGGCCACAGGACTTGGTTGGGATATCTACACGACATTGCTTTCGTCTGCGTACCAATAAATACCGGGCATAAGCGTATCAATAATATGCAGGAGGAAGAGAGTAACGGAGAGAACAGACCCTGAGAGACACCGGCGTTAGTCGCCACAGGAGCGAATGAGCAGCCATCGGCGATGGTCCAGAGAGACCTTCACTTAGAAATTCCAGTCAATCAGACGGGGGGATAAGCCGTAAGCTGGAAGCTTAATCAAAAGGCTAGCTTACCAATTCAGTCAAAGGCCTATGAGAAATTAAGGAATACAGCTTGAGCTTCCCCACTATTCTCGACTGCCTCACCCCATACTCGCATAGCTTACTCTAAAAGGTCCCCAGCAGACCGATTTCATCGAAACCCGCACTTTCGGTAACTGAAGATTTCATTCTATTCTAGAAATGCCATTAAGCGGGCTGTAAATGTACGCTCCATAATCTTGCAGAGTATGGTGGTAACAGGATGTACGTTGGCCAGTTTTGAGAAACTGGGCACTATTACAGTCCTAAATGAGAGGCCGAACAAGCGTGTCAGCACAGGAGGCTACAACAAGCTTTATTCAGGTCTAGATGCCGTGCTTATTTACGAAGTTTATTGTTATAAAATAAGGCTGACAAATGAGCACGCGGTAAACCTAATACCTCGTAGTAAATGGATATTGTACATCTGTCTTCGATTATGAATCAAAATATCGACGCATTTTCATCCCTGCGGACGAAGGTGAAGTATCTCGTTACCAGTTAAAGGGTCTCCGATTCTTTACACTCACCTTACGAAACGCAGCACCGTTAAGATGCTATGTTACGATGGTATTTTGTGAGAGCGTGGTCTTTCCTCGGTCGAGCAGACTCATGTCCACAGGTAATGGAAAATATCATAAGTAAATAAGCGTGCATGTGAGGGAACTAACAGTGTTACATAAGAGCAGCGGCCTAGTTGCTTCATAACTCTCTCACGTGAAAGAAAGCCTATGCTCAGCCAACCCATAAGTCATAGAGTCTATATAGGTGATAATGGTATATAACTTAAAGTTAAATAGGGATAGTAAATAAAAATAATTTATATTTAACTTTACTTTACCTTTAAAACGACTTCAAAAATGAAGGAGATACTCAATTTGTCAGTATTTATATTTTTACCAATGTTTAGGATTAATTTTTTGTTTATTAACAGATTTTAATAAAATAATAATATCATATTTTATTAAATAGTTTGTAATTTGGGGTTGGTTCCATATAAATTTAAATGAAAAATTCTATCCATAGGGGTGGAAAATTGGAGCATAGGTCTTAATTTAACTATTAATTATTCTAGTAGTTATCTTGAACTTAGTCCACTAAAACGGAAAAAAAAATATACTTTTAAATATTTAAAACCAACGACGTAGCTCCTAGAGTCGAGGCTCTAACTTTTGATGTGATAATTACGTCTACTAGTATCAAATTTAGAAGCTTTTATGTATAAATTATTCGGTTTAGTTTTTTGAAGTCCGGATTTACTTATTTAATAAATTTTTTACTGTACGAATTATATTTTATAACAATAGTGCTTAGCAATTAAAAATATAAGTAGCTGAGTTTCTTGCTGCTTCTTTCCAGGACAGAGGCGTTTTTGCGAACTAGTGGTAATTGAAAAAAGTAAATTTCAATAAGTATTGTTTACAATCTATATTTAATAAAAAAGCTTTTATTTCTGTTTCTGTTCAGTAATATATAGTTGAAAATTTAATACATAAAATTTTTAGTCCCTTCTAGAAATAATATCACAAAGACTGATAGATTAATACAAGTAAACCCAATCCGCTTCGTAAATCAAGCAGCTGAATGAACGTGTAATAAATACTTCACGAGGCATTAAGGTATATTGTATAAATTCAGTCTTCTGATTTATTCCTCGTGACATAAAGCGGAGGAATTCTTTTAGTTCAGATAACTTTAGTCGCAAAGATAAAATGAACGTGTCTTTTATCTATCCAAGTGGATATATACTTCGATTTATACGCTTTTATTTTGAATAATATTATAGAAATAATGGTTTAGTGATTTCATCATACATACGACGTAAAAACTAATCTCGTGCGTGATTACAATTAAGTTAAAGTAATATTAAATCTGTCGTACCCTTCAATAGTATTGCGGTTGTAATATTAGTTCTGAGTTGTAAATTGGCCAACGCCCAGCACATCATCATCATCATCTTCATTATCATAAATACCAAGGAATGCCACAAAACATCGTCCTTAGCCTGCGTACATCGACTTAGCATCTCTCACCAAATATTCACACACTAGTAGTGTGCTGATATATACTTCGTTTGCCGATACATGGTTGACACTCCAAAAAATTTCTCCCCAAACGGTTGTTGATTTATCGAGCTATATGGTAGGAGTTAGCGTTGCCACTATGGAAATATATATACCTCTCAAGATAATAATAATAATACCCAACTCATGCCCCGTGTAACAGGTTGAGCAGAAAAAGCACGTGGCAATGTTATGGTTGTAGCTTGATTGCGGAAAGACCACGCTTTAACAAAATACCAGTGAAAAATAGCAGCTTACTGCCGCTGTATTTTTTATGGTCAGTGTAGAAAATTGGATATTCTTTTTACTTGAAACAGACATTCCATCTCAGGCCTCAAAAGTGACAGCGCATCTGCATTTTCACTCTTAATCAAGGACAGATATAAATGGTAAGTATGTGATCCACATCATAGACTTAACATCAGGTGGATTGTGTACTTGTGTGTCACTATTATTCTTTTAAAAATACAAAGGTCAAAGAAAACAATTTATTTTTGTATGTAGAATGGGTCACCACAAATTTTAGCGACCCTTGAAATGAAATGCATGTTGATTTATTCCTTGAAATAATACACTTTTTACGGAATTTATCGCGTATATTTAACTTTTTAATACCCGACGTTTCGAGAGCTTTACAGCACCCATGGTCACGGGAAGGACTGAGATGTTTAACGTCCAGATGTCATAGTTAACCGCGGTTACCATAGATTAAAATTTAACTTTTGTTCCTATCTACACAGTATGAACTTATGGTATCATGAAGTCTTGCAGTTGTATGCTTGGGTTGGGATTTAATTTTATTTATTATAGGATCCCAAGCAGATGATAGCACCCAGCCATCTTCTCTATTGAAATTAGGATGTTTTTTGATTTCAATAGCCTCGCGAATCATCCTTGGAAGGAATCGGTGTTCTTTAGCGAGGATTTGTGGTCTATCAAATCTGATGTAGTGACGGGGGCGATCCTGTACATGTTCACAGACTGCAGACTTCCCGGAGCGTCGATTCTTCACATCAGCTATATGTTCTTTGACGCGGGTTTTAATTGATCTTTTAGTTTGTCCTATGTAGGAGAGACCACATTCACAATCAAGCTTGTACACTCCTGCATCTTGCAGAGGGACGTTACACGTGACTGATGGTAAAAACTGACCAATCTTCTTCAGCGGCTTGAAGTATGTTTTGATGGAAGCGCGCTTCAAGATGTAGCCAATCTTGTCAGTGACTCCTCTAACATATGGCAGTACAGCAGGTACACGCTCGACTGTGGCCGGCTTCACTCGTTCTCTGTGACGTAGGCGCGGGACCCGAAGCTTGTTGTCATGCAAAACTTGCTTGACGTGTTGGAGCTCGGCAGCCAGGTGTTTACTGTCACAGATCCCTCGTGCTCTCTGAAACAAAGATTTACCCACGGTAGCTAACTGTGAAGGATGGTGGTGAGAATCACCGTTTAAATATCTATCCGTATGGGTCTTTTTCCTATACACAGTATGGCTCAAGGTGTTATCAGGATTCCGAATTACTAACACATCTAGAAAAGCTAAGGAATTGTTTGCCTCTAACTCCATTGTGAACTGAATTTTTGAATTTATAGAGTTAAGATGGTCTAAAAATGCAGTTACTTTATCTAAAGGAAGAATTGTGAAAGTGTCGTCTACGTACCGCTTGTAGAATCTTGGATTTATGTGAGAAGTAAGCAGGGCTTTCTCCTCAAAGTCTTCCATGAATATGTCGGCGACAATGGGAGATACAGGTGAGCCCATCGCCACACCATCTACTTGCTTGTAGAACTCCTCCTTCCACAATAAGTAGCCAGATGTAAGGCACTGTCTGAGTAATACTGCATATTCTACGGGCATGTTGTTTTCTTCCAGCCTTCTAGTTACAATTGAGATGCAGTCTTCAACAGGTAAGCATGTAAACAATGACTGCACATCAAAACTGACCATAGTTTCATTGTCTGCCAGACGCAGGTCTTTAATCTCGCTGACAAAATGGTAGGAATCCTTTATGTGTGCTCTTGTGTGTCCCCTGAGCGGTGAGAGTATTTTCTCTAAGTGTTGAGCCAATCTGTAAGTTGGTGAATCGATTTGGCTCACTATGAGACGTAATGGAGCATTGGGCTTGTGTATTTTTGGTAACCCATACAACTTTGGTGATTTGGCGCACGTAGGTATTATCTATTTTACGTCCAGATTTAATTTTTCGGAGTTTTTCTTTATGGGGTCACTAGTTGTTTTGAGTGTGCTATTTGTTGGGTCGTTTTTAACCTTTTTATAAGTACTTACATCCGACAAAAGTTCTTGTATTTTAAAATTATAATCTGACGTATCCATGACTACCGTGGCGTTTCCCTTATCTGCGCGGAGAATCGTAAGTTCTGGTTTATTGCGTAGGTTCTTTAACGCTATAAATTCGTCTCTGGGAAGATTCGGTTTAGGAACAGAACATCGACGTAACATAGACGAAATGTCTTGACGTATCGCCTCCAAATCTTCTTTCCGCATATTGTTTTTAAATAAACAGTCCTCGACGCTACAGATAATTTCTTCGTACGGTAATCGGCGTGGACTTATAGCGTAATTGAGTCCTTTGAATAAAACCTTAATTGTTGCATCATCCAGTGTTTGTTTTGACAGATTATAGAACGCGATTAATCTATGATCTGTGTTTGTCAATGGTTGCTTTTGGTTCTGGCATTAATTCGGATGTTTGACATTGTCATATTGACGTTTGACATTGTCCCAATGTCATAGTTACTAACTATGACATTGGGACGTCAAACATCTCAGTCCCCCCCGTGACCATGGTTGCTGTAAAGCACCCGAAATGTAGGGAATTAAAAATAAGTAAAAGTAGTGAAATAAACGCGATAAAATCCGTAAATTTAGTTTTATTAAATTTTAATCTATGGTAACCGCGGTTAACTATGACATCTGGACGTTAAACATCTCAGTCCTTCCCGTGACCATGGGTGCTGTAAAGCTCTCGAAACGTCGGGTACTAAAAAGTTAAATATACGTGATAAATTCCGTAAAAAGTGTATTATTTCAATGTGTAGTGTTCGCGTAAATATAAGAAATCATTATGATTTATTTCTTATAATCTATAGACTACAATAGTAATATTAGTTTTACCGGAATACGGAATACTGAGAAAGCGATTGTCTAGTACTTTTCACTGGTATTATAAGTTAAAGTAGTAGCCTGTTTAATAATTAATAGTATAAAACAAAGTTGTAGGTAAATTCAGCGATTATAGATATACTTTAAGATAGATTGAAAATTCTCAGTAGTTTCAACAATATATAGTGTCCGTCTGTGTACAAATGTTATAGAAATAGGTATAGGATCTTTTACATGTATTGATTGATAGTGAGTATTCATCCCAAATACCATTAAAGTAACATGATTAAAGCCAAGATGAGTGAGGGATAATATGTCCATTTATAATGTTATCTACACACGCTACACCTGAAGAAAGATTTTTTAAACTGGTTATGCAAATGGTAAAAAATACAATGTAATGCAGTGGCATTACATTGTATTTGTACAATATTATGTGTATTACATTGTGTTTGCAAATTATTTCCGATGTATATATTATTAATAGTAGAACAGACGGACAGATACGCACCGTGTTAAGACCTTGTTAAGTTGCTGTATGTTTTGGTTGATTAGTAACTGCTTATATACATCTTAAATAACATTAAACCTTAAATGACTTATTGATTACAACTACTACAAATACCGCTGTATCATAGCTCTACCACGTATAATATACGTTATTTAGTAAAAAAAGTTTTCACTTATCATTGTCTTTTCGAATCTAATCCGTGAATCCCGGCCAAAAGTATAAAAAGTATATACAGCAAATCTTTATCTTACGGTAAATGTAGTCTGTCTACAATTTAGTGATTAACTTAACTTACTAACTCGAGCAATTTATTGATATATTATATAATATCAATATAAATTGATATTACGTAATATGTTTACTATCTAATATCAATTTATGTTATATATAATATAAATCGATTATGTATAAATTGCGATAGTTAAATTATTAATAACATTAAGACCTACGTCATAACGTTACGGTGATATAATTTTATGAAGATTGTCGATACGCAAATCAAAAATATATAACTATTGAATAAAACTATTATTTACAGATTTTATCGCGTTTAATTACTTTTAATTTATTTTTATTATTATCCCGACGTTTCGGGTGCTTTACAGCGCCCATGGTCACGGGGGGACTGAGATGTTTGACGTCCCAATGTCATAGTTAGTCCGGCTACCTTCAGTTTTTTAATATTAATTTTTGGTCCGATTTACGCAAAATTATTAATAATTATATTGGTCACACTGTGTATAGGAAAAAAAAAAGACCCATACCAACCGATATCTAAATGGTGAATCTCACCATCATCCTTCACAGTTAGCTACCGTGGGTAAATCTTTGTTTCAGAGAGCACGAGGGATCTGTGACAGAAAACATCTGGCCGCGGAGCTTCAGCATGTCGAGCAAGTATTGCAAGACAACAAGCTTCGGGTCCCGCGCCTACGTCACAGTGAACGAGTGAAGCCGGCCACAGTCGAGCGCGTGCCTGCTCTACTACCATATGTTAGAGGAGTCACGGACAAGATTGGCTACATCTTGAAGCGAGCGTCCATTAAGACATACTACAAGCCGCTGAAGAAGATTAGTCAATTTTTACCATCCATCAAATGTAATATTCCTCTACAAGATGCAGGTGTGTATAAGCTAGATTGTGAATGTGGTCTCTCTTACATAGGTCAAACAAAGAGATCTATAAAAACCCGCGTGAAGGAACATATAGCTGATGTGAAGCACCGACGCTCTGGGAAGTCTGCAGTCTGCGAACATGTTCAAGATCGTCCCCACCATTACATTAGATTTGATAAACCACAAATTCTCGCAAAAGAACACCGATTCCTACCAAGGATGATACGCGAGGCTATTGAAATTAAAAAACATCCAAATTTCAATAGAGAAGATGGTTGGGTGCTACCATCTGCTTGGGATCCTATAATTAACAAAATTAAACCCAAACCCAAGCATACCACTGCAAGACTTCATGATACTATAAGCTCGTTTTGCGTAAATCGGACCAAAAATTAATATTAAAAAACTGAAGGTAGCCGGACTAACTATGACATTGGGACGTCAAACATCTCAGTCCCCCCCGTGACCATGGGCGCTGTAAAGCACCCGAAACGTCGGGATAATAATAAAAATAAATTAAAAGTAATTAAACGCGATAAAATCTGTAAATAATAGTTTTATTCAATGTGTAGTGTTCGCGTAAATTTAAGAAATCATAATATATAACTACCTATTAGGTAAGTAGGTAGTAATAATAAATGAGTTGAATCGAAGAAGAAATATAAAAATAATTTGTGACAAATTGACAAATCTTCGATAAGCTAATTTGGATTGTGTAACTCGAGTTCAATTCGAGTTACCTGAATTTCAACTCGAGTTAAATCGAGTCAATTTTTACCGAGTTGGCACATCTCTAATACAATTATTTTTTTAAATATTACATTACCAGAACCAATGACGTGAACACGAATATCAAAACAACTAATAATTTTTCACATTTCTTGATTCCGTTTAGATATTTAAAATAGTATTTATTTAATAAAAAATTGGTATCTTTTTTGTGTGTGATACTAATGAGGTTCGCTAAAATTTCTAGTAGACCTAAAAATAATTGTCTCCTTTGACTGTTTACTAATTTTCTTCATAGATATAAGTCACACATTTTCACGCTACAGTATTATTGCCTTAAAAAGTTGGAAACAATATTATAGGACCTAACACGATTGGAATGGATCCATAAATCCTATACCTACAATGATATTGCTCTACGTGTTGCACCATTTTAATAAGATATAAGCATTTTGTTTCATTTCATATGCACGGCGGTAAAGAACACAGAACATTGAACGAAAACCTGCATTTCTTACTTATAAATACACTTTTGACTGTTAGTGGATAGCAATAAGGGTTTATCATGGATAAAAATAAATATTTATATCTTGATCTCATTTTTTTCGAAATTTTCATTTTAGTTAAACCAGCGCATCTGTATTTTGATTCATTATCGAGAATAAATAAACATGTCTACTAGCTTGCTATGCAGACGTTGTTCTGCCCTTATTAAAAATTATTAAATTCGCAAAAAGAAAATTGTGGGTCACTCATGGGCAAAAAA
This sequence comes from Parnassius smintheus behrii, assembly GCA_036936625.1. Taxonomy (NCBI): domain Eukaryota; kingdom Metazoa; phylum Arthropoda; class Insecta; order Lepidoptera; family Papilionidae; genus Parnassius; species Parnassius smintheus. The sequence goes on along the minus strand of JAUPFT010000002.1, from coordinate 61,667,454 downwards.
ACTATCCTATCTCTCAAGTTGGAAGAAACTACACACAGTGTGCAAATTTGATTAAAATTGGTTAAGTAGTTAAAGAGTCCATCGCGGAAAAACAACGTGACACGTAATTTATATATATTAAGATGGGTCACAATATTCACTTATCACCTTAGTACTAGTTTCTCGACTCCACCGAGTCAGTAATTCATTCCTGGGACAATGTATACGCTTTAACAACAAAATCCCAGAAAATAAACAAAATTTGACCCGCTCAAAGTTCAAAACCTTTATTAAACCAAGTTTGTATGTAAAGGATTTTTATAATATTAGGAAATTTATGGATGATAATAACCCCTGGGGAGGGTGATCGCTACCAAGTTATTTCTAATTTGTTTTGTGTTGTAGATTGTAACATACATGATTGTAAGCTGCTATTTTTTTAAAAGTCCTGTTGGGTTTCTTGCTGGTTCTTTCCAGAACAGAAGTTTTCTTCTAAACCAATGGTAAATTAAAAAACTGATTTTAAGTTAGTATTACTTATGATCTATATTGAATAAAAATTGTTTCTGATTCTTACAGCTACAGAATCCACTTTCAATCACGTGAACTGTGTGATGGGGTTAAATTTTACAAAAATAAATAAATATTAAATCCGGTTTCTACCCCAAAGACCGATTAGAAAACGTTCGCTTTGTTTGGTAGTTGGCGTTCAAATATCTATATGCAATAACGAGTGAGGAAGATCGTTTAGTTCAAAGGGAGTGCTCAAGTTTGCAGCTCAAACACGGGAATAGAGACGTTTCCATTAAAATGAATTAAGGGATTTATTTATTTATTTATTATTTATTTAACTGTTTATGTACACACATACTTTGACAGGAAAATGGTAAAAACAAAATTATGTACAAAGGCACTGCTTATTCCATAAAGAAATTTCTTCCAGCAGGCCTATTGAAGGATAGTTGAAGGAAATAGAAGTAGTCAAAGTGTGCACTATATTAACATTAACATATACAATAAAATACAAATTTATAAACCTACATATATATTATACACATACGTACATACATACCCATACATATCTATACATATACATACACATATATATCTATATACATAAATATAAAATACAAATATAATATATTATAAGAAAAAAGATAATATAATTCAATATATTATATTTTTAATATTACGTATATGAATATCTACACATCACGAATTAATCATTATGGTGTGAATGATAATGCTCTTTAACAAGTCTTTTAAACATAGACACCGACTTAGCGTCACGAATCCTAAAGGGAAGTGAATTCCACAATCGAATTTCGAAATCGGATTTTTCATTTTATCGAGAAAACTTAATTAAATTTTAGAATTTTATTGATCTTTGCTATAACGGCATCGTCATCGTCACCCACGACCGCCTCCAGTAAAGTTATGACACGCAAAGCTACCAAAGTGGCAGGCGAGTCGCCCATCCCACAAGTAATAAGTAGCGGCGCACTTACATCGAGCGCAGAGATACGTGACATCATAAATGAAGCACTGATGGAATGGGCCACCGGAATTTGTAGTCAACTAAATGAAATAAGAAGTGAGGTGGTCAGTTTCAAAGATTCAATGTCATTTTTTAATGAACAATTCGAGCAATTAAAATCCGAGGTTAAAGCCCAAAACGCAGATGTTCGACGTCTCAGTGACGAAAATAATTCACTGCTTAGGGATGTCATTAATCTTACCACTCACTGCAATCAGTTGAACCAGATGTCTCGTGCCGTCAATTTAGAGCTCCAATGCGTTCCTGAGCACAAGAACGAAAACGTAACCAGGATAGTTCAACAGCTAGGTAAAATCGTCAGCTGTCCCTTCAATGAAACTGATATTTCCCATTGCACCAGAGTGGCCAAATTGAACCCAAAGAGCCCCAGACCACGTACCATTCTAGTTAGATTCACGAGCCCACGACTCAGAGATTCGGTCCTGGCAGCAACGGTCAAGTATAATAAATGCAACCCAAGCGATAAGCTAAACTCGAGCCACCTGGGACTAAGTGACGAATCGAAAGCGCCAATTTACGTTGCTGAAAATCTGTCACCGGAAAACAAGGCCTTGCATGCGGCGACTCGTGCTCGCGCCAGGGAATTCGGCTGTCAGTTTGTGTGGGTGCGCAGCGGACGCGTGTTCGTGCGGAAATATGTCAGCTCGCCATCTAAAGTTATAAGAGACATAAGTTGTTTGAACTCTCTCTAGACTATCGTTTGTTCTGTGATTGCATGTTCTTTATTATCAACTTAACATTAAAATACAATTTAAAAATATATTATCAAAATGTAAGGGGCCTTAGAACTAAATGTGAGAATTTATATATTAATGCATTACAAAAATCTTACGACCTAATTGTTTTGACGGAGTCATGGCTCAATGACACCGTTTTTGACCACGAACTCTTGGATGCTAGATACGATATTTTAGGCACGATCGGAGTTCCACTTTGTCTTCCCAAGCGAAAAAAGTAGGTGGTGGTATTTGTGTAGCTGTACTGAAAAAATATGGGGCGTCGAGAATGAAGAGATGGGAGTCGGCGTGCGAGGAATTATGGCTCTCTATAGACTTAGGACTTAACAACAAAGAGAGAAGAGAATAGATATTTGCGCTGCGTATATTCCACCACCAATTTCAAAAGATTATTTACAAACTTTTCTCGATAATCTCACGGATGTCGTCAGCAATAAAATATCAAACGGCTCATTTACCCTATTGGTAGGTGATTTCAACCTTCCTGATATAGTCTGGGAGACTATAGGCGATCCAAATGTATACATCCCAAAGCCAAATAACGTGACCATCGAAAACATGTTCATAGACGAAATTACGTTCAATAATCTTAAACAATGTAACTGTATCTTAAACGATAATTATCGTATTTTGGACTTGGTGCTTGTGAATAATACTAATAACGTAAAGGTGGTCGAAGCTTCGATGCCCTTGGTTGGATTGGATTCTCATCATCCTGCCCTCGAAATACTCATTCACAGCCTGGGGAATATAAAACCATGCAGGTCCAAACGTGTAGTATCACCAAACTATTCCAAGTGCGACTTTGACGCCATCAACGAAGAACTCACGCATATAGTGTGGTCCGAAGTGTGGTCTGAGCTTTATGACATAGATTCTATAGTTGATAAGTTTTACGGTATAGTTTTGCCCATAATTAAGAAGCACACGCCATATCGAATACCACATTCAGAAAAATTTCCAGTGTGGTTCAGTACAGCCTTAATAAAATGCTTAAAAGAAAAAGCGAAGTATCACAAAAAATACAAACAGTATGGTAATCCCCTTGACAGATTAACATATGAACTTCTAAGAGACCATTGAAATACAATGATTAAAAGTTGTTTATCTAGCTTTAAAAAAAACGCAGCTTCTCATTTACGCTCCAAGCCTAAGTTCATCTGGTCTTATGTTAATGGTCTCAAAAGAAACACAAATTCCCTCCCTTCTCAGATGATTCGAGTTGCCAAGACTGCCAGAGGTGGCCAAGAGATTTGTAACCTATTCTCAGAGCACTTTCAGTCAATATACGATGACATCATCATCAATTTGACAACCAAGTCATCCAATGTCAATAATACAGCTGTCCACAGTTACGAGAACTGTCTGACCATCAGCTCACTCACCGTCTGCGAATACGAGGTAGAAAGAGCATTGATGGGATTGGATGGAAGCAAGACGTCAGGATTGGATGGCTTGCCCCCGATCATTCTAAAGAAGTGTGCTAAAAGTATGTCAAAACCTCTTACCTATATATTTAACCACTCTATCCGAAACGGCATTTTCCCCCGCGTATGGAAAAAGGCGCGCATCATCCCCATCCATAAAAAAGGAGATCTCGCCGATGTGTCCAATTACAGGCCTGTTTCCATACTTCCAGCAACCGGTAAGGTTCTAGAGTCATTTGTTCATAAAACAATATATTGGCACGTCAAAGAGCGCCTGCATCCAAACCAACATGGATTTCAACCTTAAAAGTCTACAACATCTAACTTAGTTGGTTTTGTTAATGATATTGCATGTGCACTGGATAGGAATAAAGAGGTACACAGTATTTACACCGGTTTTAGCAAGGCTTTTGATCTCATTAACCATGACCTGCTTATAAAGAAGATCATGCTAATGGGGGTCCATGGTTCACTGCTGCGCTGGTGCGATTTCTATCTCAGAAATCGGTCACAGTTAGTCTCGTTGCGTGGTTATTCATCCTCAGCTAGAGAGAATCCTTCAGGCGTTCCCCAGGGCTCTCATATCGGTCCATTGTTCTTTCTTATTTTCATAAACGATTTAGCCAATATAATCGAATGTAATTTTAAAATGTACGCAGACGACCTTAAACTGTACAAAATCATTGACTCCAAACTAGATGTGACCGCTCTACAGTTAGAGTTGGATAGATTATACGACTGGTGTCGTCAAAACCATATGATCCTCAACACTGGAAAATGTTGTCATCTAAAGTTAACTAGAAAGAAAAATAAAACCGAGGCAACATACAAGTTAAACGATGAGCCATTGGGTGGGGTCACGGAAATCCTAGACTTAGGCGTTTTAATTGACAGCACGCTCAGCTTTAGAAGTCATATCGACACAATAACAAAAAAAGCTTCTAAATTATCCGGGTTTATATCTAGGCAAATAAAATCTTTTAAAGACCCTGGTTTAATCATTCCAGTCTATAACTGTTTGGTGAGAACTATTGCTGAATACGCTAGCCCAGTCTGAAATCCGGGGTACAAGTGTCACTCAAACCGACTGGAAAAGATTCAGAAAAGGTTTATGTACCAGTTATCGTATGCAAATAACCAATGCAGGACACTCATTTCATACGAGAGTAGATTAGCACACTACAAATTAGAACAACTATCCAAGTGGCGGGAATCATCTGATGTCAGGTTCCTTTTTAAAATTATCCATGGTCTCGTCAACTGTCCGGACATTTTAAATCATTTAGATGTATCGGTCCCTAGAGCTGGCAGTCGCCTGGGCCGCAAAAAGACTTTTGTCACGCCACACTGTAAAACAGTAGCAGGTCATCACTCGGCATTGTACAGAATGACTAATAGTTACAATAATATTCGTGATTTATTCGACATCTTTCATGGTTCTATGGCCTCAGCAAGGGCTAACATTGAATTAGCCATTAATTAATTAATATTTATTATTTTAGAGTTTTTTCCTTTCTTTAGTTGTATTTGTTATCTCGTCCACTTGTTGCATGCCGTGTTCACTGTTATTAGAATGAACGTTTGTTTGTTACTTTTTTTCAAGTTACCTGAACCATGTACACGTTACATTCCATTTGTGAACCAAATAAAAAATAAAAAAATAAAAAGATGGGGGAATATAATATTAGTATTGGAATGAGCTGTAATACTAGTAAAATCAGATGTTCGTCTATTCATATTCATACTATTTATAAAAACAGATAAATTATTATTTAATGGAAATCGTTCTCTAATCACATTTATGATTTGCTCAGCATCATTCCTGTTTTTTAATCGAACACCGAATTTATTTAAAATGCTTGCAGCTATGGAAAATATTTGCATCATATGTGGAACAGTTTTATTAAAAAAATCTTGCCGAAATATTTTAAAGTCTCGTTTGAAGTACCCGTAAACAACTTCCACCACCCATCGGCATATGGTCACACAACGACTCCTGTTAGTTTGCTCAGTGGTGAGCTGATGTTGACCCTCAAGCAGGGATTCTGGCATATATGTTCTGTAGCTGCAAGCCTCTAACAAACTAATTGAATCTCTAAATCCCCTGTCTAGAATAAAAACATTGTTATTTTGAAAGTATTGTCTGAGAGGAGAGTTTTCATCTCTGAAAAGAGACTTCATTATATCTGCATCAGTTGTGGTAGCTTTGTATGGGCCAAATCAGACTAAAATGTAGCCATCAGGTGTCACCAGCAAAAATGGATTTAACAAGTTTTTGTATTTATGTAAGGAATATGTGTCGTTTTGGAACAAATAATTGGAACTTTTGTTTATAAAAATATATGTCCCATCACATATAACTAACGCATTTTCATTATTTTGATTATAAATTGCATTTGGAATCATTAAATTGTGTTGCAATAATTGCTCAAGTGATATGTGTTCAATTACCAGATTTCTAGGCACAAAATCTTGTACCAATATTTCCCTAACCTTATCCATTAATCTTTCAAACTTTCAAAACTTTCAAACTGTGATAACCGATCATCTGATTCACCAGTTCTCATCTTCATTAGAAGAGCACCTAAACCAAAAATGCCTTTATTTGTTTCTAAAAGACGGGGTGTTTCATATAGTAAAAGTTCAAATTGTTGTTTATTCATTCCGAGCAAATAATTAAACAAATGCTCATAAATTCTTTCAACACTTTCCATATTCGAGAAATCAAGAAATGTGTTGAAAGCATTTATAAAAGAAAGAGCATGTTCCACTTGTTCAGCCGTAAATGTTCTCAAACTATTTTGAGAATTGAACAACATATCCCAATCAGTACTAAATGTATGCTTTACACAAATACGAGCATTTATGGCAAGTAATATTTGTGTTTGCTAAGAGTTGTTGCTCTTAGAGGGTCAGAAATTCTATGCAAATCTGTGTTCTGGCAACCAGAACAAACACAATGTGCTGTAGTGTTTGCCGCTCGTCTATACTGCGGCAAACTAATCACCCGAGGTATTTTGGTCATCTTTCTGGTCGGTATTTGGTGGGCTTTGAGGTTCTTGGGGTTGAGGCTCTGGCTCCTGCTCCAGCTCTGGCTCTCTCTGCTGCATATTGCGTGTTGCAACTCTCTTGAGTCTCAGCTAACAGGGATAACAAACATGGTTTGTTGAAGTTGCCTTAAACAACCATACAGCTTTGTCTTAATATAAATGTTTTTGCTAATTATTATTAAACCCGAGCAAACAGAAACACTTTTACAAACAATATATAATTGCAGTGATAAATTCACTATAACATTGATACCAAGACAAAACAAAAAAAGTACAAAATAAAAAGGTAATTATTACCTGCCGTGGGCCAATTCTATTTTCAAGCTCAACATGTATTGCTTGTTGCAACTGAGATGGATTCTCTCTCACAACAACATCACGTTTACGGGTCCTCAGAGAACTTCCACAAAGTATGCAAACATGCTTGTGGCCACAAGAAGATGAGGCACCAGGTTCATTAGGTAACCCGGAGTTGACATGCTGTATTGCCAATTGCTGACAGGCATCCCATACGTAATCTTCTTCGGTGATCTAAAATAAGAATTAGGGTTGTATTATGATGATGTATTATGTTAGTGTAATAAAATAAGTAGGTATGTAAATACGTACTATTATTGAAGAATTCCACTCGCAGATCTTAAAAATTACTCTTGTATCAAGCTCAAAAACGAGATGGTGGCGAAGTTTATCAATGCATATGTTACAATTAACACAAAGCAATCGCACACCTAGTTGTCTTTGTTGTGTTTGCATGATGTTTCTCACAATTATCCAAGATGTGAAAAAAACAGTCCGTAGAAAAATACCGAGGTCAAAACAACAGAAGGAAATAAGAAATAACCAGTAATACTGGCGCGAATCGATGATCACAGAGTAAGCGATGACAAATGACGTTCCGTTGTACATATGTAATTGAACAAAACGTTAAGCTTACTATGACCTACATAATTATTTTTATGACAAGAATCCAATACATAATAAATCAGCTTAATAGTTGATTTGATGTCTACATACTAATTGAATTGAATTAAAATTAACAACTATTTATAAAAACGTGAACAATTATAGTCTTTGAATACCAAGTCTTTTCACACACGAAATGAATCGTCATTAGGTGCGTTCTAAAACTATAATTTGAAATAATTTTTAACAGTTACAAAAATATGATTAAAACTACTTTTACGGATTTTATCGCGTTTATTTTCACTTTTTATTTTTAATTCCCGACGTTTCGGGCGCTTTACAGCACCCAATCCCTACGTCCAATAGTGAGTCAGATTGATTCGCCAACTTACAGATTGGCTCAATACTTAACTAAAATATTATCACCACTCAGAAGACACACAAGAGCACACACTAAGGATTCATTCCATTTTGTCAGTGAGATAAAAGACCTACATATTACTGACAATGAAACCGTGGTCAGTTTTGATGTTCAGTCTCTATTTACATGCCTACCTGTTGAAGACTGCATCTCAATTATAACTAGGAAACTAGAGGAAAATAACATGCCAGCAGAATATGCAGTATTACTAAGACATTGCCTTACATCTGGCTATGTATTGTGGAAGGAAGAGTTTTACAAGCAAGTAGATGGTGTGGCGATGGGCTCACCTGTATCTCCCATTGTCGCCGATATATTCATGGAAGACTTTGAGGAGAAAGCCTTCCTTACTGCACCTGCTACACCAAGGATCTACAAGCGGTACGTAGACGATACTTTCACAATTTTACCATCAGACAAAGTAACTGCATTTTTAGAACATCTTAATTCCATACATACATACATACATACATATAATCACGCCTCTTTCCCGTAGGGGTAGGCAGAGACCACTTCTTTCCACTTGCTACGATCCTTACATACTTGTTTCGCTTCGTCCACTTTCATTATTCCCTTCATACATGCTCTACGGTTTAGGGTACTCTTAACCTGGCCTTTTTTCAAGACGTCCCTAATTTGGTCTAGAAAAGTCCGCCTAGGTCTACCCCTTCCAGCACTTCCATTCACACTCGCCTTATACACTTTTTTCGTCAATCGTTCTTCATTCATTCTCTCGATGTGGCCAAACCATCTCAGCATACCTTTCTCAATTTTTGTCACTACATCTTCTTTCTTAATTCCATAAACGCTAAAATTCAATTTACTATGGAGTTAGAGGCAAATAATTCCTTACCTTTCCTAGATGTGTTAGTCATCCGAAATCCTAATAACACCATTGGTCACACTGTGTATAGGAAAAAGACCCATACAAACCGATATTTAAACGGTGAATCTCACCACCACCCTTCACAGTTAGCTACCGTGGGCAAATCTTTGTTACAGAGAGCACGAGGGATCTGTGACAGCAAACACCTGGCCGCCGAGCTTCAGCACGTCAAGCAAGTTCTGCACGACAACAAGCTTCGGGTCCCGCGCCTACGTCACAGTGACCGAGTGAAGCCGGTCACAGTCGAGCGTGTGCCTGCTGTACTACCATATGTCAGAGGTGTCACAGACAAGATTGGCTATATCTTGAAGCGAGCTTCTATTAGAACATTCTACAAGCCGCCGAAGAAGATTAGTCAGTTCCTACCATCCGTCAAGTGTCATATTCCTCTACAAGATGCAGGAGTGTACAAGCTTGATTGTGAATGTGATCTCTCTTATATAGGACAAACCAAAAGATCAATTAGGACCCGCGTAAAAGAACATATAGCTGATGTAAAGCATCAACGTTCCGGGAAGTCTGCAGTTTGTGATCATATCCTAGACGGCCCCAACCATTACATCAGATTTGATAGACTGCAAATCCTCGCGAAAGAACACCGATTCCTACCAAGGATGATACGTGAGACTATTGAAATTAAAAAACATCCTAATTTCAATAGAGAAGGAGGCTGGGTACTACCACCTGCTTGGGATCCTATAATCAATAAAATTAAAACTAAACCCAAGCATACCACAGCAAGACCTCAGGACATAGTCAGTTCATTTTGCATAGATCGGACCATAAACAATAATTAAAAAAAGCTGAAGTTACTCCGGGTTTAACAATGACATCGGGACGTCAGTCATCTCAGTCCCCCGTGACCATGGGTGCTGGAAAGCGCCCGAAACGTCGGGAATTAAAAATAAAAAGTAAAAATAAACGCGATAAAATCCGTAAAAGTAGTTTTAATCATGTGCAATGTTCGCGTAAATATAAGAAATCATTAAGTTACAAAAATAGAAATAAATGGATAACTTTTTTTGTGGTGACTTAGAGAGGTATTTCTAGTGTGTTTTAAGACCTTAAACAATAAGGGTATTTTACATAAATATTTCATATTGGGACGCTATCATTTCGTTGTCTGGTATGATTTGGCCATCCTCCTTTACCCATTGTAATAAAATGATAAACTAACGTTCACATAAAAAAATTTTACGTCGATACAAATCACTAATGGGTGTTTTTTTAGAGGTACAGAACTTTAAGTTGGCAGTACTTTTTTAAATGGCAGCCATTTTGTCAGCTGTCAAGTGATTTATGTTTAGTTTGGTTTGGCATTTCAACATGAATAGACTGACGCCTGAACAACGCTTCCAAATTGTGAAAATTTATTTTGAAAATCATGGTTCTGTTCGAAATACGTATCGCGCATTACGTCCATTTTACGGTCGACATAATCGTCCACCATAGCAATTAATTCGATTAACTATGGGACGTTTTCGCGCCACGTTTACTATAAATGATAATACGCATCCACAGAGATGTCGTACAGTGCGTACAGAAGAAGTCATTGCTGCTGTAGAGCGTAGCGTAGAGGAAGACCCGAATCAGTCTATCCGCCATCGTGCATAGGAATTGGATATATGTCCGTCCACTTTATGGAATATTTTGCGGAAAGATCTTGGTTTGCGTGCTTTCACCTGCGATCACCTATTAAGGCGTGGATTCGGTGAATGGGCCCAAAATAAGATTGCCGACGATCCCGATTTTCATAAGCAAATTGTGTTAAGCGATGAAGCTCACTTTTGGTTGAATGGATATGTCAATACACAAAACTGCCGTATTTGGAGTGATGATAATCCTCAAGTGTATGTTAAAACACCGTTATATCCAGGAAAACTGACTGTGTGGTATGCTTTATGGGCTGGTGGAATAATTGGTCCGTACTTCTTTAAAAACGATGCTGGCCAGAACGTTGCAGTTAATGGTGACCACTATAGAGCGATAATTACTGACTTTTTCGTTCATCAATTGAACAACCATGATGTACAGGAGTTGTGGTTTCAATAAGGCGGCGCAACATGTCACACATCTCGTGCTACAATTGATTTATTGAAGGAAATGTTTGGTAACCGCATAGTTTCACGTTTCGGACCCGTGATTCGGCCTCAAACATCGTGCGATTTAATGCCGCTTGACTATTTTCTGTGGGGATATTTGAAGTCGCAAATCTACGCCGATAAGCCCGAAACGATTAATCACTTGTATGACAACATTCGGCGCGTAATTGCCGATATACGGCCACAAATGTTGGAAAAAGTCATCGAAAATTGGAACTCCAGATTAGACTACCTCAGAGCCAGCCGTGGCAGTCATATGTCAGAAGTCATATTTAAATTATAATGCCAAAATTGTCTTTCGAATAAAGTAAATTTCATGTCAATAAAAAAGAATCATGTTTGTATTATTCCATTTAAAAGTTCTATAGCTCTAAAAAAAACACCCGCTTGTATAAGACCAGGAAAAAGAAGATCACAACATTCCTGTATTCTCATTCATTCATTATTTATGGTGAGATTCACCAATATTCTGGCTCTTGAATCCATCGCGACATAGTTAACTTAACGTACACCACCACCGCCACACAGGAACAAATAACAACTAAGGAAGAAACTAAAATTTACCACTTTATCAGATACTTCTTTTTACTTAACTAAAATTTACCACTTTATCAGATACTTCAGCTTACTATTCCGTTGGGCTATGTCGGTCACTCTGGTTTTACTGCAGATATCCTCGTTTCTGAGTCTATCACGCAGAGAAACTCCGAGCATTGCCCTCTCCATAGCTCGCTGAGCGACCTTAAGCGTCCTCATACGGCCAGCAGTGAAGGACCACGTCCCAGATCCGTAAGTCATCACTGGCAACACGCACTGGTTGTACAATCTAGTTTTTAGAGATGGAGGTATACCTGAAGAGAAGATAAGTCGTAATTTCCCGAACGCTACCCAGCCGAGTTAAATCCGTCGATTGACCTCTCGGTCGAAGTTGGACTTACCTAGTCGGACTAGACCTATCCGTGGGAGGCACTATTGAGGTCATTGAGCATAGTGCTTAAGTCCTCCAGCGATTCTGCCATAAGGACTATATCGTCGGCAAAACGAAGGTGAGTGATGTACTCGCCATTGATGTTAATACCGTATCCTTTCCAGTCCAGTAGCTTAAAAACGTCTTTCAATGCAGCGGTGAAGAGTTCCGGGGATATAACGTCACCCTGTCTTACACCTCTCTGCAGTTGGATAGATTTCGAGCTCTGGTTCTGTACTCGGGTAGCCATCGTAGCCCTACTGTACAAACACTTCAGCACTTCGATATACCGACAGTCAACTTGGCACCGCTGAAGGGACTGCAGCACCGCCCAAATTTCGATGGAATCAAAGGCTTTGAAATAATACTAGTTTTAACGGAATTTATCGCGTATATTTAACTTTTTTACCCGACGTTTCGAGAGCTTTACAGCACCCATGGACACGGGAAGGACTGAGATGTTCAACGTCCAGCTGTCATAGTTAACCGCGGTTACCATAGATTAAAATTTTAACTTTTGTTCCGATCTACACAGTATGAGCTTATGGTATCATGGAGTCTTGCAGTTGTATGCTTGGGTTGGGATTTAATTTTATTTATTATAGGATCCCAAGCAGATGGTAACACCCAGCCATCTTCTCTATTGAAATTAGGATGTTTTTTGATTTCAATAGCCTCGCGAATCATCCTTGGAAGGAATCGGTGTTCTTTAGCGAGGATTTGTGGTCTATCAAATCTGATGTAGTGACGGGGGCGATCTTGTACATGTTCACAGACTGCAGACTTCCCGGAGCGTCGATTCTTCACATCAGCTATATGTTCTTTGACACGGGTTTTAATTGATCTTTTAGTTTGTCCTATGTAGGAGAGACCACATTCACAATCAAGCTTGTACACTCCTGCATCTTGCAGAGGGACATTACACTTGACCGATGGTAAAAACTGACCAATCTTCTTCAGCGGCTTAAAGTATGTTTTGATGGAAGCGCGCTTCAAGATGTAGCAAACAAAGATTTGTTTCAGAGAGCACGAGGGATCTGTGACAGTAAACACCTGGCTGCCGAGCTCCAACATGTCAAGCAAGTTTTGCATGACAACAAGCTTCGGGTCCCACGCCTACGTCACAGAGAACGAGTGAAGCCGGCCACAGTCGAGCGTGTACCTGTACTGCCATATGTTAGAGGAGTCACTGACAAGATTGGCTACATCTTGAAGCGCGCTTCCATCAAAACATACTTCAAGCCGCCGAAGAAGATTGGTCAGTTTTTACCATCAGTCAAGTGTAACGTCCCTCTGCAAGATGCAGGAGTGTACAAGCTTGATTGTGAATGTGGTCTCTCCTACATAGGACAAACTAAAAGATAAATTAAAACCCGTGTCAAAGAACATATAGCTGATGTGAAGAATCGACGCTCCGGGAAGTCTGCAGTCTGTGAACATGTACAAGATCGCCCCCGTCACTACATCAGATTTGATAGACCACAAATCCTCGCTAAAGAACACCGATTCCTTCCAAGGATGATTCGCGAGGCTATTGAAATCAAAAAACATCCTAATTTCAATAGAGAAGATGGCTGGGTGTTACCATCTGCTTGGGATCCTATAATAAATAAAACTAAATCCCAACCCAAGCATACAACTGCAAGACTCCATGATACCATAAGCTCATACTGTGTAGATCGGAACAAAAGTTAAAATTTTAATCTATGGTAACCGCGGTTAACTATGACAGCTGGACGTTGAACATCTCAGTCCTTCCCGTGACCATGGGTGCTGTAAAGCTCTCGAAATGTCGGGTAAAAAAGTTAAATATACGCGATAAATTCCGTTAAAACTAGTATTATTTCAATGTGTAGTGTTCGCGTAAATATAAGAAATCATTAATCAAAGGCTTTCTCATAGTCCACATACGCCAGGCAAAGTGGCAGATTGTACTCTTCAGTCTTCTGGACTATCTGCCGCAAGGTATATAGGTGGTCTATGGTACTGAAGCCTTTACAGAAACCAGCTTGTTCGGAAGGCTGGAAGTCGTCGAGTCTGCATGCGAGACGATTCGTAATGACTCTAGAAAACAGCACGTAGACGCGGCTCAGAAGGGAAAACGGTCTGTAGTTCTTTAAGAGAGCGTTGTCGCCTTTCTTAAAGAACAAGACCACCGCACTTCTGCTCCACGCCTCTGGAGTAGTGCCACCATAGAGGACGGAATTGAAGAGCCTCTGTAGGACCTCAAGTACCGGTGTTCCACCCGCCTTCAGAAGCTCCGCTGTAATTCCATACTGGCCTAGGGCCCTGCCGTTTTTAAGGTGCTGGAGAGCCATTATAATCTCGCTTAGACTGACGTCCGGGATATCATCGGAATAGTGTCGGATAACATGTACGAATATTACGGATAGTACGGATTAGTAAGCTGAAGTGGCAATGGGCTGGCCATATAGCTAAAAGAACCGATAACCGATGGGGAAGAAAGGTTCTCGAGTGGCAGCCTCGTACTAGTAGGCGTAGTGTAGGGCGACCCCCCACTAGATGGAGTGACGACCTGGTAAGATATGCAGGAAGTCGATGGATGCAGGTGGCTCAGGACCGTGCCTTGTGACATTACTTGGGGGAGGCCTATGTTCAGCAGTGGACTTGTGAAGGGCTGTAATGATGATGATGATGATGATCAGATACTTAAAAAAGAAGGTAGATACTTGAAAATATTATAAAGGACAAAAACGAACCATTGTAAAAAACCGCTTAAGTCAGTCAGCTTAAGAATTGACATGCAGTTTAAAGAAACTTAAGTCAATTTAAGTGGTTCTTGTCACAGCTTGATGTGTTAATAAAACATAAGTTAAATGGTACAGTCGGTTGTTGCGTCTAAATTAACCGTCGGAGACTTACGTGCTTCTTTCAGTCGATGGATTATACAAAAACACGATTGCTGTAACTTTTTAGAATTTAGCGAAAAAATTGACTTAAGTGCTTTAGGCCGCCATGTCTAGATTTAATAAGATTTAATTCTGCACATAGGACCGCGTCGACCTCTACTTTTACACAGGGGAACTCTTGCGTATGACTTCTGCCCTCCGGTCCGCCGGTGGCCCCTGTTGCTCTTTGTTAGATTGTAGCTTTCTTTTCAAAATATTTTTTTTAATATGAATGGAACTAAATTTCTGCATACTGTACTACCAAAACAAAAACCGGCTTAGCAATGGGTTTCGGTTTCGAATCCCGAACGGAACGAGTATTTGTATGGTCTATTAATAATTGTTCCGAGACCGCATGTCTGTTATTGTAAAATTTATGTATGTAAACTACGTCCGTGATACAAAAGAAAATTCTAGTGTGGGGGAAACTTTTATGAAAAAAGAATAAACTTAGTCCTTAATGGTATTCTCGTCAAAATATCTTGATGGATTCAACCTGCTAACACCAATGGAACTGCAGTAGTGAAAGGTGTAAGTGCTTTTTTACCATTTTATCGTTGATTAAAGATTTCCCTCACCTCTTTACAGGACTTGATTAGCTCCCGTGGAAGAGAGGATTTGCCTCTGACTAGTATCGGAACAGCAATTTTTTCAGCAATTTCCGTAGCAAAATATCTTATAGGATTTTGCTATGGGGAAATGCGGCCGATTTAGAAACTATTTTTGTTTTACAGAAGAGGGGTGTGAGAGCTTTTTACAACATTAAACTTCGAAAGTCTTTGAGAGAAAATTTTAAATAAATAAAATTATTAACTTTGACCTATCAGAGAAAATTTTAAAGAAATAAAAATATTAATACTGAGAGTACATTTAAGAAAATTTAATCTATATTCACAATAACACTGTAAACACGAGGAACAAACGCTATTGATACCAGCTTCTCAACTCCACAGCGGCAGTACTTAGCTAATGGGGCAGTGTAACCTATTACAACAAAGTCACAGATAATACTCAAGGCTTCTTTGTTACCAAGTTTAAATATTTTATTAAAGAAAACCTCTCGTCATCTCCGCACATTAGCCCCTACACACTGTATTTAACATTTTTATTATTCCTCGCTGACAGTTGAATCTACGTGGTGCCTTTGAAATAACATTTTATTGTGTGTAATGCGTCACGCTTCTGGTAGTCGTTGGTTACCGCTATGCAATTGAAAGCGATGTACTGACGCATTCTCAACAAATACGTATTAAGAGAATTTCTATTAATTTATGAAAAGCTGCCGTTGTGTAAAACAAAAACAAAGAGATTATTCTGTCCCCTGATCAGCCATAAATTGCTAACTGCGTAATGCTACTGAAGACATGTGAATTCAATAGGTAGTTCTTCTTTACTTGCCTTAAGTTTTCTGCTTAATAGAATTTGTAATGTAGATATACGCAGTAGAACTCGAGTAACTAACATAGCTAAATGGACCAGTAAGCTGAAGTTCCAATAAGTCAGCAATAAAGCT
Organism: Parnassius smintheus behrii; assembly: GCA_036936625.1. NCBI lineage: Eukaryota > Metazoa > Arthropoda > Insecta > Lepidoptera > Papilionidae > Parnassius > Parnassius smintheus. Next base: position 61,651,002 of record JAUPFT010000002.1, on the reverse strand, counting down.
CGGAAAATCGAACTCCGATGGGAAGGAAAGAAAAATTTTCAAGTGTCCCCCAGATATAACAACCAGGAAAGACTTGAATAAAGTCAATGAATGGGTTTAGGGTCACGAGGGTATTATAGGCAAAGAATTTGCCGACAAACTTGCACGGGAGGGCTCAAAGTGCACACAATTTGGACCTGAGCCATTTTGTGGAATCTCAAGAAGCCTAGCCCGATTGACCCTTGAAACTCTTTATCACAATAAATCACTTAAGATCTGGTCTGACACACCAGGCTTAAAACATTCTAAAACCTTAATCCGGGCGTTTGATCGTAAATTCGCTTCAGAAGCCCTGGGATTAAGCAAAAATAAATTGCGCATTCTGGCAAGAGCCCTAACTGGACACTGTTGTCTTAAAAACACATGTTCATCCTGGGACTAAGCAACTCAAGGATGTGGTTGTCGGTTCTGTTCCATAACAGAAGAAACGCCTCTACACATCCTAACTGGTTGCGGATCCTTAATGCGCAAACGTAACGCTCATCTGGGAAACTATGTACTCCGCCCAGAAGAAGTGAAATTGCTCATGACTAAGCAACTCCTTCTATTCATTGAAGACATAGGGCTTAGCTGTGAACTATAGCCATAGCAGCGATCACAATAGATCTTCTAGATCGCAGTGATACTGGTGTCTTTCCCTAGACCTGCATAACTGCTCGCACTTAATAAAAAAAAGTCGATGGATGCAAGTGACTTAGAGTCGTTTTTACGCACTTATTAGGGGAGACAAAAGCTCAATGGACATTGAAAGGTTGCAATATCTAAATGATGCAAAAGTTGTTAGTTTTTAGAGAGCTGGTTAGTAATGAATACGACTTGTTAAACTTTATTTCTCAAACGCTTACACCCTGAGCTACCGCGGCTACTCTAAGCTATGGCTACAGATACAGCTACTACTACGGCTACGTCTAAAAGTTAGGAGCTTGTTGTAATTATCACAGTACGCGAGCAACCTGGATTCGCTATACGCATATGACATTGTTGATTACAATTTTAAGTTCTGATTTACCACGTACTCGGCGGAGAAAAAAACTATCGCGAGGATGCCTGCATTTCTAATAAATTTAAAAAATGTATTTCGAATACATGTGAAGCCCACCAAAATGCATTGGGAAGCGTGGCCTAGCCCTAAAACCCGACACGAAGGGGAGATTAGGCTCAGAAACGGTGGCTTTACGTGTTCTTCTAGGCACGAAGACAAACAACGCCGATTTTTTGCTGCTATTTACTCAGGCAGCTGCTGAAAATTTCTTACAGAAAAATAACTGATTTTGGTCCGACCCATCAATCATTCCTGTCGCATTCCTGCCGCAAACTGTAATCTATGTGAAGAAATATTGTGCGATCGATTCTAGTTTGTAGTGATTTAATTCTATGCATATTTACGAGTGTATGTAACTGAGCACGATATAACAAAAACGTGACCAGGATTCGAATCCGGGACCTCATGATCAGCAATCACCTTTAAGACCACCAGACCAAGGGGGCAGTCAGTTATGTCTGTGACTATATACTTTATTTATTTGCGAAAGTTATATATTAATATATCTTTAAGGCTCTAAATTGCTATAGATAATTGTAAAAAGTCATTACATTGACTCAAAACTAATATCGCGAATATTTCGAGAATACTTCTAGTTGAGCTGTCTTTTTAAAAAGCACAACTAACATGCGAATTGGCATCAATTAGTGCATTTCCCTAGATAGAGTGGACAAACCAAATCACGCCCGTACTTATCTTATATTATTCTAAATTACGAGTACTACGTGTAGGAAAATGGGAATATATGAAATAAGAAATTGTGAGAAAAATGTGTTTCATTTTGTTTTCGTGGAATAAAGAGATTTCTTGTAATATCACAGGAAAAATTTGACTAAAAAAGTGTAGTCCTTAAAACCTTATTTTACACCGCATACCTAATGCTTTATTAAGTTGAAGTTGACAAGGTTCTAAATTAAATTTCACTTCTCATGAAGCCGGCATTAAATAAGTTACGAAGTTGCTGAAATTTGTTCATAGCAACGTGAAAATTAAGTCTTTATAAGTTCCAAACGTAGTTGTATATCGATAATTTGCAAGCGACAAATAATTTCTGTCATATTGGAATTTATTCTTAGATATAGTAAAAGAAGATTATGTCATAGAAGCACACATCAATTTAACATGAATAAACATCCAAATCAGGAACAATTGACTATATGTGTGAACTCGCGAGTTCGCCACACTGAATCTGAGAATTTTTCTCTTTTTTTTGAAACACTGGGAAAATTATATACATTACTAATATTCAATTTAACCACTCCTGGTAAGCTAATGCTTGTGCTAGGTTTGGTTCACGACAGCAGTTGGGTGGTGGATACGAAACCACAATATCTTGAGTTTTGAGTTCGCGATCTGTATTGTCTCAATAGGCTAATATCTTTAAAACTTTATCACAGCACTACGAATCAATTGTTGTGACTAACGACGAAGAAAATAATAAATATGTAGCACGCCGTACCATATTCAATGGTGGGGGAGTAACAAATTATTTGTTCGAAGTATTTCAGAGAGATGGGATAATTTCTGTGTCACTTTATTTTCAAAACACGTTTTAAATTATATAACTGTCATTTTAATACAATTTTGCTATTAGCTTATTACCTGTGGGTGTGTGTAAATATAGTCATTATTACCATAACCATTATAGCGTATCAAAAGTCCTCTGCTGATCATAGCTAATAAATTGCTTCGCTCGGTAGACAGATTGGCAACCGCAGTTTTTTATTTTTTAGTTGTTATTAGGAGGAAATTGCTGCCCATCTTCTGGCTTATTTCCTTATGTCGCCTCTTACAACACCCACGGGACAATGTGGGGTAGTGGATATTCTTACACGGCCACTAAATGGTCCTTACAGCATAATATAAAGGTCCATTGCTAAACACAGGCCTTCCCTATAGATTCCATATAGATTCTCCACAGATATTTTATGAAAATGAAGTTTCCATTCTAGTCATTCTAGTCTTCATAGTGTGGCAACAACAGTCCTTAGACACCTCCAGACAACCTTACACAAAGAAGGCTAGAGGTGTTGTGTTGTCATTCATACAATAAAGAATAAGATGGAATTCCCGTAGTTATGCACAACAATGCAAGCACTGATATTTGTCGACAGAACAATTTAAGAGAGAGTGGTACCTACCAGACGGACTCCTAGAGAGAAAAAATCTACCACATAGAGATGAACGTAATGGAATTTTTAAATGGAGTTTTGACCTTGAATAATTCAATAAAAAATACGGATTTTATCACGTTTATTTTTACTTATTTTTAATTCTTGAGGTTTATTGACGTTCGATGTCAACATTAACCCGGAGTACTTTCACCTTTTTAATAATTATTAACTTTAGTCCAATTGACGCTAAATGAGCTTTCTGTACCTTAAACTCTTGCAGTGGTATGCTTGCGTTTAGATTTTAATTTTATTGTTAAAGGCATCCCAAGAAGGTGGTAGTACCCTAAATTTTTCTTTATTGAAATTACGATGAGTTTTAATTTTAATAGCGTCACGTATCATTGTTGGTAGAAATTAATGATCTTTCACGAGGATTCTATTAAATCCAATATAATGGTGGGTTCCGTCTAGGATATGATCATAAACTGCGGATTTCCAGATGCGTTGCTGTTTCACACAGAAATAGTAATCATTTGCTCTAGTAGGCGGTTTTTTTTTAATATTTGCTGGTTTGGATCTACTTTCGGATGTCTTAATTATCAGGAATTTGATAATGGCCAAGTATTCTCTAAAGTGTCATCACAATTCACGATCAATGCATGTTCTTTTACTTTTTAAAACTCTTATTACTAACTTAATTTCTTTAACTTTTTACGATTTATTTAATATTTTAAACATGACCCAACATATATGAAACAACTCAGTACAATTAATTTTTCGAGTAACTTCGTACATTATCGGCTGCAGCATATTGTATCATTTCATAAAATTTAAACATTTAAGGAAGAACGTGTCTACAGCTGTTCAGTAACGACACGTGAGAGTGCTATCAAATGTAGAAAGACATGTAACTTTTCTCCGGTATGTGAAATATTAATAGCGTAGTCTGATATAAAACATTATTTTATTTCAGCTTTCATCGTTCATTTATTCAAAAATTTCACCGCAACAGAACGACGATTAGCCTAGGGAATCAGTAAGCTAAAGTGTTAATGGACCAACCATATTGCTCAAAGTACCGACAACCGACAGGGAACAAAGGTTTTCGAGTAGCGAGGTTGCTACTCGAAAACCTTTGTTCCCTGTGTACCGGTAAATGAAATGTAGAGCGGCCTCCCACAAGATGGAATGACACCTGATATGAGATGCAGAATGTGTTTGAATGCAGATGGCTAGAGACTGTGCTATTTGGCGTTCCATGGGAATTTGTTCGTCTGTGGCCTGTAATGATGAAGATGATGTGTCACACTGAACATTGAAAGCCAATATTATTATTTTTTCTTAATGATTTTAGTATGAGTAAGGTTTGATTAAATATAATATTCATACGAAACAGGCCATATTGTTTATTTGTGAGAGATAGTTCAAAGAGAGTATAGTCCAAGAGGTGGCGAATAATATCATTAAGAGTTTTCGTCATGTCCCATTATTTAATTTTATGATTTTTATTGCTCATTGGTACATGAGTAAGCACAGACTCGCAAGTTCAGAACACATGGAATACTTTAAATTTTTAAAAAATAACTATTCCACCATTTCGGTCGGTCTGCCATATTGGACGTCACTTAGCTAGGCGTACTTTTAAAATTCAATCGCAAAATTTCATCTAAACAATTTGACCCCTATATCGGAATAGGGGACGGCAAAAACCTCGGTTTAACAAAATTACAGGCAGATTGGAGCAACTCAGTTCTTAATCGCCAAATAGATCCGACGTTTTGGATTTATTTATTGCCAGCAGCAGTTGACCCTTGTTACTATTTGCACCAGCAAACTATCCCTAATTTTGCCGAGTTATAACTCTTTAAAATTGGTATGGCAGCCATTTTGCTTTCCAACTTTTTAGCCATGATTACATTTCAGATCCATCATTAGATCAACTATATTATGTCATAAAAAAATTGCATTGTCATATTATATGTCCCCCATGTGGGATTTATAAATCGCTAGTTTTTGACGTCCGCCATATTGAATTAAGAATACCTTCACTTTACATATTGTGTTTGGTTTATCATTTAATTCGCATATCATATGGATTTCTGTAATAATGATAAATCGCTATTTTGTAACGTTCGCCTTATTGGAATAAAAATGGCATGATTTTTTATTTTGTTTTATAGAAGAGAAGGCAAATGAGCACGCTACTCACGTGATGGTAAGTGGCTACCGCCGCCTATGAACAACCGCAACACCAGGGGCATTGCAGGTGCATTGCCAGCCTTTTAGAAATAACAGCTCATTTCTTGAAAATCCCTTGGTCGTATCGGTCCAGGAAAATCGCCGGTGGTAAACAATTCCTAAAGGAAGAAGAATTTCCTAGTAAAATGCATTGTAGTGGACCGCCAAGCATCCATATGGTGACAATGATATCGTAATTTTTGACGTAATGTGCGTTCGAGAAATTTAGCGGCTGGAATTAATCCGAACAATTCCTTAGAACACTTCTCGTAGTAAATGCGATAGAAAATGCAAAGGGATTCAACACACCTACGCAGTGCCAGTGAATCTGCGTAGGCAAAGTAACTAGTTGTGTAAGACCACATGCCAAAGCAAAGTCATAAATAGAACTCTCCGCGTGATCGGTTAAACGTGAACCGCTATTCGGCGTGGTGGGCGTTAAAATCGCCAAGGATCACGATCTCTGCGGATGGGATCTGCTGTAGCAGGGGATTTGCAGCCATAATTACCGCTATGGTACCTATAGAGGCACTCGCAGACGCGGAGACGGTTATTACTGTTTACGTGTAGCCAGAGGATGGACAGGTCCGATGGACGGCCTTCAAGACTTCCGAGGCGTCGAAAAGAGATGTCCTCTCTGACGTATACACTAACTCCAGCCCGGGGAAAACAAGAGTGTTCTTATTTATACCCCGGGTACGAGAAATATGAAGTATCAACCGTAAAGGACACCTGAGTCTCGGCTAAGAAGAGAGAGGCCTGCCTCGCCATCTCCAGATGGTAGTGGACAGTGTTTAGATTGAAATGAAGCCCCCTGATGTTGCAAAAATTAACGGATAGCTTGACAGGGGTCATGCTGGTCATATTGCTCCATTTGCCCCGAGTAATTTTAGTCGCGAGTGGAATTTTGACCCCCCACCTGCAGAATACTCGAGGCGGCCTGAGCACCCACGGTCAGGAAGTGTAGGATAGCTTGGTCGTGAGTACTCAGCGAGGAATTCTCTTTCGCCAGGGGTGGTGGTACCCTCCTGGTGTAGTTTTTATTTGATTCCGCTACTATTTTAAGGAGGGGAGGGGAATTGAGTCTCCGGCCACTTACACTTGTATTCTTGTATTCTGTGAGGAAATATTGATTGCGAAATTCCAGGACATAAGTACCAGTGAATTTAAATAAAACCATTAAAAAAGCAACATATCCCTCTTCATAGCTCACTGAGAAACCTTGAGCTTCCTCATATAGTCAGTAGTGAGAGACCACTTCTCAATGATGCAGTTTAATACACTGTTGATACAATCTAGTATTAGTTATTGCTATTTTTTCTAGTTTTGTATTCCGAAACGGAAGAATAATGACAATTTATAGTGGTGCTAGAAATAATAATGTAATATAAAGGATGTTATAAAAATGCCCGTTATACCGTATTAGCATATTAAAAGTCCACTGCCAAAACATAGCCCCCACATAGAGTACCTCATAGGCGGGATATTTGCCATAGTTGCCACACATTGCAGGCGGGTTGGCAGCCACAACGTTTTATTTATTTCTCCACGCTTACCTTACATATCACAGCAGTGTACATAGGCTTGGGCATATACTTGAGCACTATAATCTTATTATGATATATGATGATATGAGCTTAAGATGAACAAAACGAAGACTAGTCTCCGTTAAGACTAATTTCCGTGACTCTCTCTAGTAGATCTAGAGGACTGCTAGCCCAAAAAAGGTTCAAGGTTTAAAAAAATCTAAAATTTGAAACTCACTTGTGGTACTACTCTCAAATCGTGGCTCACTTATGATGGTAACAGCTACAGTGAAATTTGTAAATGATAAATATTAATTCCAACATTCCGCCCACCGAGAAACTCATCCTTCCTGCAGCTACCTGCCATAGTTGTCTTGTTCATTGTTTTTGAAAGAGCGACTGGTTTTGAAATTGCGCGCTTGAGCAAGCCAGTCTTGCTTCCCAGGCTAACTTCTCTTATATCTACCACATCTGCCCTTTGCCATTTTGTTGGAGGAAGAGATGACTCCTTCACTATAACAATATCTCCTATCTTTGGTGTATGAGTCTTAATTTGCCACTTATGGCGCTGTTAAATTAAATAATCAGTGCTCCATTTTTGCTAAAAATGAGCTGTCATGCGTTGTAACAATTTCCATCTATCAGGTTTCACTTACCATCAGGTGAGTCCCATGAATCAGTTTGCCATCCTCCTCAATTTTTAAAAAAAAAAATTAAGCATTATATTATTGTATCGAAGAGAAGCTTAATATTTTAATGAGATTCAGTTATTGAGTTTAACATACATAAATTCTTAAAAATGCGGCTAGAAATATACCCTTTTGCTTTTGTACCAATTTTTCAAAGTTTTGTCACTTGTTATGGGAATAATCCTTAAAAAAAGCTCTGCTTCTCCACTTAAGCTTGTTTTTTAATAGTTTTTAAAGCCTTTTAATACTATCTAATCTTGTTGTATTGCTGTGATTTGAAGATAGATAAAATTATGAAATGGAGTCTTCTCACTTCTTCTTTCTGATCTGTATGTTTTGTTTTTGAAAGTATTGGGATGTTTATACTAGAAAATTTTAATTATATATGTGTTGAATTACTTTGGTCTGTCTGTTGCAGTGCTAGTGCTAGTTTTTTTTATAGGATAGGGTGACAATCGAGCATACAGTCCACCTGATGGTAAGTGGTTGCTGTGGCCCATAGACATCTACATCTATCCTCGATTACGAATCAAAATGCGGATGTGTTGTCAGCCGTGAGGACTAAGATGGAATGCCTCGTTGGTCTGAATTCGTTTACCATTGTGTAAGCCTCTTCATACTCACAGTATTACCCGAAAAATATGCTATACCTTTTCTCTTTTCTCTATCTACACAGCCTACATTGCTCATTTGACAACTCGATTGATATGAAAAGATACAAAATTCGCAAGTTAATTAAAAAAAATAATCTAGAAGTAAATTGATGAAAAATTGTTAAGAAACTTTGTTAGACAATTTAGAATAAATCTGGATGTCTTCCAATCATGGTCGTGACATGGTGATGAAAGTTACTCACTCAAGATACTTTTTAACCAAATAAGTCACGATAATGACCACTTATCACAACAACAAACAATTTTAACTACAAGTATTATCAATCCGATGCTAAAGACCGTAAAATTTAAAAAAAAATCGAAAAATTCCAAATTCACTTGTTTGGTACAAGTGAGTTAGTTGCACACTGAAGTTGTCAGTGAGATCGCAATCGTGGCTGACTTTATGTTGGTGAAAACTACAGTGGAATTCGATGTATGATAAAAATAATGCCATATAGTGGAACTCTTCCAAACAAGAAATTTTTTTTATTTTATTATTACAATGATTATACCGTCAGTTATCAGTAGTCATGATATTTTCTTAAGTTTCCCATTCTATTTTTACTTCACCTACGGGTAAAAAATACGCATCCCATATATAGATAAGAGATAATGAATTTCAAAATGCAAATTAAACATAGAATTAATATTTCATAAGCAATTCTGCGGGCTAGTAGAAAATTAAATTGCTCTGGAGCTCTTGTAATAATGTGTAAGTCTTTTATTATTCAAACTTTTCTCATTTTTGAAGGATTAAATCGGATAACATTTAGGCGGAGTCTTTGATTAGTACTGTAAGTAGTTACGTTGCATTGTTGTTGTTTATTTTGTTTCAGAACGGTCTATAAATAAATATCCTATCCCAATAAATATATTTTTTATTCATTCGTTCAACAAAACCTATAAAAGTTATGTGCTGAACATAGGCTTATCACATAGAGTGCCTCATGGGGGGATTTCCTAATAGTTGCCACGCTTAGCGGGCGGACTGGCAACCTGTTTTGCCTCCCACGATGCCAACGTGATGACAAAGGGTAGTAGATATTCTTACACTACGATTACAAGGCAAACACATTTATGCTTCATATTAAGAAATTTCTTTATTATAAGTAGAAAGTCTTTGTTTTAGTAAATTTCGTAGAAGCCTATCTAATAGAATCTAGATTCATTTTTATTTTCTGAAGTTCAAGATGTAATGCTTCTCTTCCTACTCATACTACTTGGCGCCAGAAAGTGATAAGAATGTACTGAATATCCAGACAGTCTCCTAAGCACAAAAGGAGTCGTACCATTTATTGAGGCTTTGGCTTGTATAACAACTTAGTACTTAGTTAGGAAGGTATTCCTATCACTATAACATGAGCATACTATTGGAATTATTAGACATACGAAATTTGATATACCAAAATGAACTTTAAAATAACTTTCTCAAACTTCGAATTTATTCGACAGGAACTCAATAACTCCATTATACAGTGATAATTTTCGGTTCAGTAGAGCAAGCAACGTGGGGTGTTCAGACGGTAAAATTTATTTAATATCCGTTTAAGAGATCGAATTTTAAATAGCAGTATATGACGGAGGATTAAAAATTTCAAAAGATTAAATTTTTAATTTTTATTTAATATAAAAAGTGAATAATATTGGCAAAGTTAAATATGGTTAACCCAAATTCATTTCATACGTAACAAATATAGTTATTAATGCTATCCTGAAAACGTCTCTGCCTGATTTTAGATGGTAGGACTCCTTTTGTGCCTTGTAGTTCATCTGAGTGGGTACCATACTATTACCAATTCTGCCAACAAATAACCGATACCTGCAATTCTTTGTTCTGATCCGAAATGTATAGAGAGCCAGTATGGTAAGGCTGCTAGGCATTCCATCATAGTTTTCGGAGGTGAAAACGCACTTGTAGCCTTTGTTTAAAATTATCCGCAGATGTCTATGGACTGCAGAAGTCATTACAGTAGCTTACCATCAAGCTTGAAGGTTCTTTTGTCACTTTAGGAATAAAAAAGAAATTAGGAGGCTAACTTGGTACCAATTTTATAAAAAACATATTTTTTTAGTATTACCTACATATTATGTCAATATCAAGTTACATAGTAAACCATTGTATCTCACGACAAGCTTTTACATCATATAAATTGTGTAATGTTACAAATTTTTGGGTTTGATTCAATTTAAAGTTCATTTTCTTCTTTTTACATATTAAATATTTAATAAATAATTTTTTTAAATGTTTTTTACTATTAGTTTATTTTTTTATTTTTTAGTTATCCTGGATATATTTCTAAGGCTTTTTTTCAATGCGTTATTTTTGTTTTTGATTGCCATCTTAGATCCGCCATCTTAATTTTTTAATTGCGAAATAAATGCCCCTTTTTTAAAATTATTTGTTCGAGCACTATCAAACTATTCCCTTTGTCGAGTTACGTCTTTTAAACTGCTATGTCGGTCGTATTTTATTCCTCTATTTTGATTTTTTTCATCACACATTCATCATAGCAATATTTAATACAAATTTTGGGAGTTTTCGTAAATCCAAGATGCTACTTGCGGTTTTCTAATATAATATTTCATCTGTTAAGCATAAAAGTGCATAGGTGTTATTACATAAATTGTCGTCGCTTAATGACAATAATGACACTATTAACAATAGTTGTCTGTATGTAATCGTTTAAACATTAGAGTTTTTAATATTTTATAAATTTAATCGCCTAAAAGATAAAAGGTAATTAATTTTAACTTATTGAAATAAACGATGGTATTTTAAAAGTTAAAGTTAAACGCATAAAATCGTTTTTACTTCAATATATAATATTCGCTTAATAATATATTTATGAAATCATTTTGTTCAGTATATTAATTTTTTTTATTTAATTCATCATTTTTTTATATTAATGTAAAAGATTTCAGAGAAAACGTTCCGATTTATGAAGACTAAAGTGACCGTAATAAGTGTACATTAGAAATTATGGAGGCCCTTATCATAATGGTAAAATATGACGTATACGATAGCCCAGTGTAATTAGTTACTTCTCGAACATTTTAAGTGGTAAAATTTGCAATTTGTGCCCATAACAAAAATCTGTACCTTCGGTTACAATTCTGGCTTGTGTCGGCACTTTGCAATGTTATTGTAATTTTAAATGCGGAGAAATTAAACCGTAACATATTATCCGCACAATTTTTATCGTTAGAAATAGAAGTATAATGATTTAGAATAGTGAATATCATACGCCATTTCGAAGTCCATCATACCGAGTTAAGTCGAGTTCAGTATTCATAGTGGATTATAGTAATTCATTTCTTTTTTATTGATTGTTAGTGTAAATTAAGTTCTCATCAAATTCTTCACTTCCTTTTAAAAAGATTAAAGTGCTAAAAAGTAAAAGTTCTAACGTGATAAAGACACGCTATAATATTGTTGCTGCAACATGAATGGATCAGATCTATCGATTTGTCCCACCTCGGTAGAGCCGATACGCTCTCTTAGCACCAGCGTGAGACGTGAGAATAATGCAGTATTTAATTTAAATATATAAAAAGTAATGGAGACCAATTTTACTGGTATGAAGCATTCCGTCTTAGTCCTTAAAGGTGGCGACACATCTGCATTTTGATTCTCCTACGGCCTATTATTATTATTATTATAATTATACTGGTTCTCCATGTACTTCAGATCAGAACAACAAAAATAGCAAAAAGGTGGTGGTATGCACTCTTATGCACTCGTGGACATAAACGTGCTTGAGGTTCGTGACAATAAAAACTGCCGATTGAATTACCAAAATTTACACTTTTATTACCGAATACGAATTAAAATTTAAAACACCAATAATTAATCAGACTGATTCACTTATTTCGCTCCGAAGCTTCGCTTGTCTCGATAAATTCAATACTGCCCCGATAGTGGGTTGCGGCGGCTTAAATACACCTTTTACACCAAAACATCCAGAATTTTCCCGTAGATACGGGCGCCGACCGACCAGATACAGAAAGTTCACGTGTGGGGCTTCTAGAAAGCTTAATTATTCTGCTCGATACTAGATGGCGCTGTTGGTCAAAAGCCAAGATGGACATTTTCTAGGAAGCCCTCCTCGTTCTGGTCCCTGACACTAGATGGCGCTAGTGCCAGGAGCCTGACGTCAACATAGGCGCACAACACTGCCCCCCCCCCCAAGACATGCTCGTCCCGAGCATTATCGTCTTTCTGTATCTGGTAGATTACATCGTTGATACTGGTCAAAATCCGGTAAGGGCCGTCCCATTTAGCTTGAAGCTTAGGAGATTTCCCTTTGCTGCGGACTGGATTGTGCAACCACACTGGTGAACCTTCGTCGAACACTTAGTTTTTCATTTTGCGGTCATACCTGGTTTTCATCTTTTCGGACATTTGCTGACCCGATTGTCTGACTTGCTCATAAATGTCATTCATTTTGTTCCGCAAGTCATTTACCTTATCGGTTATACTGCGTGGGGCATCAGGTGGTATCCCGGTAATCAGGTCTGCATGCAGCCGTAATTCTCTTCGAAAGTTTGCGAAAGCTGGTGCCACTGATGTAGTTTCGTGAACAGCGCTTCCATACGACGAACAAAACGAACGACAAAAACGGTTGTATGTGCTTTTCCCAATCTCCTTGCCGATTGTCTACAACTTTTACCAGGTACCTCTCCAATGTCTGATTAAATCGTTCTACCATTCCGTCAGATTGCGGGTGATAAGAAGTCGTTCTTGTTTAATGAGTACCCATAACTCGGCAAGTTTCCGAATATTTGAGACTCAAAATTTCTTCCTTGATCGCTGTAAATCTCTAAAGGTACTCCAAAACGACAGAAGAATTCATGAACTAGTTTATCTGTAACTGTTGAAGCTTCTTGATTTGGAATGGCGAAGACTTCTGGCCACTTAGTGAAGTAATCCATCACACCCATGAAATACTTGTTACCGCTTTCACTCTCCGGAAACGGCCCCGCCACGTCAATGGCTATTCTCTCCCATGGTGCACCAACATTGTACGACTTCAATGCACCTCTAATACGATTCTGAGGTCCCTTTACAGCCGCACAACTTGTACATTTGCGGCACCAGTCCTCGACATAGTTACGACAGAGGACCCATTAAAACCGTTCTCGGATGTTCAGTAGAGTTCGTTTAACTCCCAGATGGCCTCTTGAACAATCATTATGGTACAGCTGTAGAACATCCGATACTTTAGCTTTAGGGACAACCATTTGCAAATGACAGCTGTCTCCCCGAACATTTTCCCATTTACGGCACAGAACTCCATTCTGAAGCAGCAATCTGTCCCACTGGGCCCAATAGCTTTTAGTGGTCGAACTCATCGCTGAGACGTCGCTCCACTTGGGCTTGGGAGCACTGGCCTTCATCCATTCCAGAATCGGCTTGATGTCCGGATCTTCCTGCTGTGCATGTTGTAAGCTGTCCTTCCACTCGTTGCTGAGGTGGTCTGTCCTGAGCATCCTCACGGATACCACTTCCTTACTCTCCTGCCTAGTGCAATGTTTGCAATCTTCAGGACAAGGTCTTCGTGATAATGCATCTGCGTTGCCATGAGATTTCCCACTGCGATGTTCGATCTCAAAGTCGTATTCCTGCAGTAGTTCAATCCACCTCGCAACTCGTCCTTCTGGATTTTAAACTGCAATAGCCATTTTAGAGCAGCATGGTCAGTTCGTAGGTGAAATTTCCGCCGCAGAAGATATTTGCTAAAATGTTGCAATGACTTTACCACAGCTAGCAATTCGCGTCGTGTGACACAATAGTTCCTTTCCGGTTTTGACAGCGACTTGCTGAACTACGCTATAACAACCTATCGATCAGCGTTCCGTTGAGACAACACACCGCCAAGTCCTATATCACTTGCATCTGTTTCAACTATAAATTCTTTGCTTGCATCAGGGTATCCCAAAATAGGTGTTTTTCACAGACGGCCCTTGAGCTCCTGGAATGCGATATTGCAACTCACATCCCAGCAGAAATGTCGCTTCTCCTTGGTTAGCCTGTGCAGAGGTTCGGCTATATTTGCAAAGTTCTTCACAAATCGCCGATAATAGGAGCACAAACCCAAAAATGCTTTAACCTGCGTCTTGTCTTTTGGAGCCGGCCAATCCTTGACAGCGGCAATTTTCACCATATCCGTGCGGATACCTTCTTCCGACACTACATACCCCAAAAAGTTGACTTGCATTTGCAACAAAGTTACAACATTTCTTCGGACTCAATTTGACGTTGGCACTCTGAATCTTCATGAGCACGCATCAGGGTTTTGAAGGTGTTCCTCAAACGTACGGCCCACGATGATGATGTCATCTAATGGACCAGACAGGTATCGCCCGGTAAGTACAAGCTGTGTGTGTGTTGTGAAATGCTCCATCAACGTTTGAGAGGTTGATGGAGCATTTCACAACCCAAACGGCATTATTTAAAATTACCACAGACCCTTTCCCGTCGAGAACGCTGTTTTCTCCTTGTCCTCTAGGGTCAATTTCAACTTGCTAGTAGCCAATTTTAGATCCAACGTGCTAAACCACTTTACTCCTGTAAGCATGTCCAGCGTGTCATCAAATCTTGGCAAAGGATAGCTGTCCTTCTTTGTAACGTCGTTCAGACGGCGGTAGTCAACACAAAACCGCATGCTGCCATCCTTCTTCTTTACCAGCAACACGGGTGAACACTATAGACTAGATGAAGGTTCAATAACACCATCCTTCACCATTCCCTCAACCATGGTTTCCACTTCCTTTTCACGTGCTACTGGCAATTTTCTTGGCCGCTGACGGATAGGAAATTTTTCTCCTGTATTTATTTTGTGTTGAACTAAGCCAGTCCTCCATATGACAGCATAGTTTGATGAGAATACATCGGCATACTTGAATAACAACTTCTTCGCCGTGACCATTTCGTTCGAGGGGAGAACGCTGCGACAGTCATCTAAAATTGTGGTCACTCTCGTTTGTGAATCCTTGCTGGGGGTCCCAGTCGATAGATATTGACACTAACGCAACCAATCCACTTCCTCACAAGTACCAACCAGTGTGCCTTTTTATATAATCTGTTCCTTGTCACAAAGGTTCAGCACACGTACTCCTGAGATGTAAGTGGTTCTGACCAAGTTACAAGCCTATTTCAATGGAAGGTCATTTTCTAACCTTTCCACGAGTACACAACGATGAGGTTGCCCAGGGTTCCGAGGAAGACTAACCGGCATAATCGTTTCCGATCTTGGCGGAACAACAATCTTCTTAAGGCTGTACACGTTTCCTGGTAAGTCGCCTTCCACGAAAAGTTCCTCTTGTCCACATTTCAAAACACCTTTCTTAAGGCCAATCTCACAGCAACTCTTCCTCATGAAGTCTAGGCCCAAGATGCATTCGTCCATTATATCAGCCACGATGACATTATGCAGGTAAATCATGTTGCCTACTTTCAACTCCATCTCCTTTTCTCCACGGACGGGTGTACGCTGACCGTTGGCTGTGACCAAATTAATGCGTTCTCGGTTGTATGCGAAGTCCCAAAGGAACTGACTTATAAGTTGGAAACTAACAACCGTACGAGAGGCTCTAGTGTCTATGGTCAGTTTAGGTGGCAGTCCATTGATCTCGCCCTTGACAATTAGGCTGTTCCCATCATGGGTTTGTGAGATCGAGATCCTTGGGGCTCTTTAAACCTCAGCCAGCACGCGCCAGTTTCCCTGTTGCTGCTGGGCGGTGCTGTTAGCCGCACTAACCTCTTGAGATCCATCACCTTCCCTTTCTACAGTTCGCTTCTGGCAGCTGAATTGAAGATGACCCCTTTCCCCACAACCACAACACATATGGCTGAATCCTTTGTTGCGTTGGCGAACTGAAGCTGCTGCAACCTCCCTGACGCGACGGGAACGATGATCCTACCGCACAGCTTCCACTTGCTGTGCATGGGCAAAGGCTTCCTTAAACTTCTCGTGGTGCCCGTGCCTCACAGCAGCTCTGACTTCAAGTTCGCGGATGCCGTCGATGAATGTCTGCACCAGGTTCCTTTCAATGAGCGCAGGTACAGACCGGTATGCAGCTTCTCCACCTCTAGAGCCCACTGCTGCAGGTTTTCGTTGATGCGCTGCAGCTGCGCACAAAAGACGTATTCCAAGTGAGCATCGCCATATCTCGCCTCCAGTGCCTCAAGTAGCTGCTCATAAGTCACTTCCTCACCTAGAGCTTCCAGAACGTTATGGCCTGGTCGCGCAGGCCTAATGTGAGAGCAGTTATGGCCTGACTTTTATTCCAGCCGTTCGCCTTCATAACAGTCTCGAATGGATTTTGTGGGCAGATCAGGAAGAAGTCCCGTCGAACGGTGGCACTTTGAACCCACGTAACGAAGGTGTTGTAATTAATGCTACTACGTATAATATAATGCTACTACGGGAGCTGTAATTCCATCCCCCAGTTTGAGGTCGTCCAGCGTTTTCTTCACGTCAGCCATCACGTTGTCAACCTGATTGTTCACTAGGTTGGTTCGGGTTTCAGCTTTCTCGAATCGGGTTTCGGCTTTCGCGATTTGGGTTTCAGCTTCTGACAGGCGGTTGTCATGCTGAGCAACCCTATCCTTCACCTCCTTTATCTCCTTCCCGAAGGTAGCGTGAAGATCCTTCATTAGGAGCATCTGATCTTCCATCCGACGGGCCCGTTCCTCCTGTCGGCGGGCCTGTTCATCCTGTCCACCCCGCAGCTGCTTTTCTTACTGACGGACCTGTTCTTTCTGTCGGCGAGCCTGTTCCTCCTTCTGCTCTTTCAACCAACGGGCCTGCTCCTCCTGTAAGTGAGCCTGCTCCTGCAGCATCACCATCAGAGCACCTGCCTGCAGCCGGCGGCTGGCTCTCCAACATCTGGGGCGTTACACCACCAAATCTTCTTTTGTCAGTCTCCTGCTGGCGTTGACTTCGGGTACGGACACCCTCCGTTTTCTCCTTAGGTAAAATGGGCATGATTTTAATCCCATTTCTGACACCAATTGTTACGAGCTTGAGGTTTGTGACAATAAAAACTGCCGATTGAATTACCAAAATTTACACTTTTATTACCGAATACGAATCCTATACTATTAAACGAGCAATTCTTGTATATATGTATATATATATATATATATATATATAATCGGGATCTCGGAAACGGCTCCAACGATTTTCATAAAATTTAGTGTCCAGGGAGTTTCGGGGATAATAAATCGATCTAGCTAAGATTTATTTTTAGAAAATGTCTTTTTGTCCGTGTTTTTAGGCAATTAAAAACTGCTACAATATAGTTAGAATAAGAAGGTAAATTTTGACTGTTTGGTAATGATTATAAATAGCTTATTGGTATAATGGGCGGTCACAAAATCGTAAAACCTGGGTTCGAGCCCAGACCGACCGACCGACTTTTTTATTTTTTTTTTTCAAGTTTCTTTCTTTTTTGAGAAAATATATTTTTTTCGAGCCCTTTTTTTAGTATTTTTTAAAAACACGAAAATTTAAATAAAAATAATTGCACTCATGATTTTTTATTCAAATAACCAGTTCAGTTTTTTCTGTTATGTCGCTAAGATCAAAAAATATTATTTATAATTCATCAGTATGTAATTTGTATCTAAATATAATTTCCAAAACACACGAATTAAAAAAATCGAGCGAAAAATACCGAGCAAAGCTCGGTCAACCGGGTACTTAAAATTTAAAACACCAATAATTAATCAGACTGATTCACTTATTTCGCTCCGAAGCTTCGCTTGTCTGCCTAAATTCAATACTGCCCCGATAGTGGGTTGCGGCGGCTTAAATACACCTTTTACACCAAAACATCCAGAATATTCCCGTAGATACGGGCGCCGACCGACCAGATGCAGAAAGTTCGAGTTCGAGAAAGCACTGTTGGTCGAAAGTCGAGATTGACGTTTTCTAGGAAGCCCTCCTCACTCTGGTCCCCGACACTAGACAGCGCTAGTGCCAGGTGCCTGACGTCAACTTAGACGCGCAACAATATTTTATGTTTATTACTTCTTATGATTTATTTACTAACTGTAGGGAAACTATATTCGTTTATCAAAAAACATAGTCTCCTTACAATGGGAATCGCGATTATTCTGCAGCGTCGCAGGCAAATCGCGCTCAATTTTTTTATGTGCTAGAGCCACACTGCTGCTATATTATGGTTGTGTTACGAATAAGTCGGTTCGAATGAGGTATCATCACACTCTTACTGAAAAACCGCGTAAAATAGCAGTTTAACGCAGATGTGATTCGTATCTTAGTATTCTTGGTAACGGCACCTTTGCATTTTGATTCTTAATCGAATGGACTGTGTGCTCGTTCTTCGAAATTGTTATTAATTTCAAGGGCTGATTATCGTTTGCTTAGCGGTAAATGAAAACACTGTGTGGAAACCACATATGAAAAATTAAAAAAAAATTCAGACTTGAAGTCCGTCAATACGCTTTTGACGCGTGGTGGACATAACCTTGCTCTAAAAGCCTCTCATAAATGAGAGGGGGTCAGTGCCCAGCTGTTAAATGTGTAAAGGTTTTAAATTCACTTTTCAACATTTTTCACATCGTTCTTACTTGTGAAAATTTACTAAAACCTGTTTTTGGTAGTTAAGTTTAAAATGTTTTTAATTTTCATTACTAACCGCAATACGCTGGCTATATATAAAGCCCTTCGTAAAAGTGGCAGGTATTTTTTATATCATAAGGGTAAAGACATTCAAACAGTCTACCTGATGGTAAGCAGATGCTTTGGCTCATAAACACCCACATCTATCCTCGATAAAATCAAAATTTAGATGCATCTTTACCCGTAAAAAACTTAATCGGTTTTCACCATTCATCATACAAAACAGATTGATTTTGGTATACTGTGATTGCGTGGTCCTTCCTCGGTCAAAGTGACCTATTCGTGATACAACTATAATTTAGCTGCGACGTGGTTCTTCCACGTCAACAAATTTACAAAGTATAAGCTTAAAGGTTAAAAAGTGATTAAAATAAGCCGACAGCGTGAAAAAGTTTAATGTAAAGAGAAAATGTACGATTTATGTCAATTCCATATTTAAGAAAAATTTAACGATACCTCATATGATAAAATCCATCAGACCGTTTAGGCTTAGAGTATACCAAATAAATAGACATAATATATATTATTATATAACGCGACAGATCGTTATGGCAATAGAGGTATGAATTGAGGTGTGGGAGAGGAAACACCCCGCATACCCAACATATCCCTCTCCAACTTAGTCTTAGCGCTGCAATGCACGAGTCCACATCGACCGCGTTTATCGATTTAGATCTCGCTCACATTGCTGGTTGTTGTTGTGTTTTAAATTAACTTCGGCTGCTTCCTCGTCACGTGTTAAAACGAAAAAAAAATCAGGGTAAGGTTTGAAATTAAGTCGCCTGAATTAGGGGGTTAAGGGTGGTGGGGAGGGAGCTAAGGGAGTTGTAGAGTCGCCAACCACTTCCCTCCCCTGCCGGACGTTTTAAATTTTTTGTATAAATTTTTAAAAATCCCATTTTGAGGTTATGTTTTCGTAATGTTTTTGACCATAACACATAAATCAGATGTGGGGAGAGAGTTGGTGAGGGTAACATCACGCCACTCAAAGTAGCACAGTTGTGGGAAACCCGGTTGATGGAGCCCTGAAAAGCGGGGCTTCCACTTCTGAGTGGTTTATATAAAAATAACCAGGAAGGGGGTGGCGGGGTCTATTCAATCGCTTCGGTCGCTCACTTGACCCCGCCATCACTTCTAACCTAATCTGTCTGAGTCGGGGTGTGCTAAGTCCCGAGTTCGCTTCGCTCGCTGTTACACTCAATAAAACACCAAAATATAAACTTTTAAAATCACTTTAAATTATAAACATAATTTATAGCTACAACCGTTTGTAAAAAAGGATCCAAAGAGGTAGCGAAATTGTCGAAAAGAGGTGGAGCTAGATAAAATAGGTAGGGAGCACATGCACGTAAACTCGGAAACAACGGAATGACGAAAAATTTATCTATCACTGTCAACAAAATAGCCGGCACAGTGATTCATTTTAAACATTTTGAGATGACTTTGATAGATATAACGTCAAAAATGATACAATTTGGTTAAATGTAGGTTCCATTTCACGTTTAGTTAGTGATTTGGGAATATTTTTAAAAAATAATTGAAAAGACTTCAACGCTGCTCCAGCAGCAAAGATTGCATAGGGGTACAGATAGGCCCTTTTGAATCCCCACAGTGACAGAATACCTAAATTCAATTGACCTAATTTCAAAATCAACCCATAATTCATTCTCAAGCGCGAGAACTAGCCAGAAAAATATTAGAAAATTGTGACATTTAACGGAAAAACAATTATTATAAATACCCATTCAATCAGACATTGGATAGGGATGCGTTTTACACCGACTTATCAAAAAGAACTTTGTCCAAAATAATCTCAGAATCATAAGTAGCAGGACCCGAAAAACAATTAAAATCTCCCACAAAACTGAAGAAGACAGGCCAAACATTTTGTGTAGACAATTTTGATCGTACAGTGATTCCTAACTGGATGATGATGAATGGATTCAAAATAATTTCTCACAGATACAATTTCTGGAAGTAGAGTCATATTAGTGAGCGCAAGAGGAAATAACGGATTTCTACTAGAGCTAGAGAGAGGAGCTTCTTTGATATTTAAGGCTGGTGCTACTACTAGCGACTATCATGGACAAATAAATGACGAGAATTTTGAGAAATGGATACTTGAAAAGCTTCTAACTTCACACCTAGAGCGCAGTGTCATGACTGGACCGCGCAATACCAGCATAATGAAACCAGATTTATTTGAAATTATAGAACAAACAATTTCTAATTAATTTTAAAATTGATATCCATGGGTCTGGTACCCATGGATATCAACTTTAAAATTGACAATATCATTAAATATATGGTCATGATATTATAAATCTACGTCCATATATGTGATTTTAAAAGTTCTATTGATTTAACCTGGGTTGCCATTCAATGCTTCGTAAGGGGACACAGCATAAAGGCAAAAAAAAGAATACAATTACGACAGTTACTGGATAAAACTGAGCAAATTTCGAAAAACATGTTCAGAAACTGGAGAATTAAAACAGGGAAAAGGATATATGATTGGATAATTTAATGGAAATTATATATTCCTAATTATTAGAAATTATATTATTGAATAAATTTTATCATACAGGTCGTAGAAAGTGGTCACTAAGATTCACTAAGTGCTTGTAGCGATCACAGTATGAGTTTATTCTATATTGTTTGTGATGAATAAAATATTACTATAAAATATTTTTCCATTTCACTTATAATTAACCATATTTAATTAATTTTACTCTTGTTTTATTGTGTGGCAAAAAACAATTATCGATACAAACTACCGGTACGTGACGTTACATCACTAGAAAATTGCCATGTCGACCTGTTGCGTTATACACGCACTCTCGAAAAACATCAAAGATTTTTTACCTAACTGCCCCAGAAGGGGCAAAAAAATCTTAGTCGTCTGTGTTTTTCGTTATGCCTTGGACTTAAGTAGATAATCCACCGGCTCTGAGGCTCCGTTGTGCTGTTATTTTCGCTTGAGGATTAAAAGCAAATTGAAACAGACGCCTGAACTATGTTTATTGTTTGTACCTACATAATTAATTTGGTTTCTTTGATGTCCTGAAACATAGACGATCGAATTTAAACGTTTATCTCATGGAAAACTTAGTTTTTCTTTTACAATTTTTCTTAAGAGATTTGTATAATGGTAAATTTAGCACGACGTTGATCATTTTATAAACGTCTGTTATGACTTTTGATTCGTATGAAACATGCCATGTTAAATAATTTGTTCACACAAAATAATGTCTTTTGTAGAATATGCTACATATAACACACTACTGTCATAGTTTATATAACAGGGTTGCCGCTCGAGATTCTGTCTTCGCTATTGGTTGCCGGCTCTTGCTAAATATGTTAAACATGATATAGTAGCGCTGCAGCTACATAATATGTAGCACGAGTGGGTCGGCCTGACCGGGGCAGGAGCACGCTCTTACATAATACCAGTATAAAATATGTAGCAGCGTAGTGCTGTGTTTCGTATGATGAGTGTGGAAAATTGAAGACCCTTTTTACTGGAATTGAGGCATTCCATTCTAGTCCTCAGGGGTGACAACGCATTTGCATTTTGATTGTTAGTTGAGGATAAATGTCGATGTCTAGGGCCAAATTATCCACTTACAATCAGGTGGACTGTGTGTGTTATCCTATAAAAACTCCAGCGGAGCAAGCCCTCGGAAAACGTGCACCTGGAAGAACCCTCTACTTATTTTTCGTTACGGGCTATCACTCAGGAATCTAATGCCCTCTGTAATGTTGCTATTTTATTTATTTTATTGTTTTTATGCTACTTTTTTAAATATTAAATCTTTTTTATAATTCGCCAAATTTACTACAAATTCGATGAACAGACGTGGCTTTTACAAACCTCGACTCCACCGAGTCAGTAATTCATTCATGGGGCGATGTAAAATCCTAGAAAATATACAAAATTTGACCTACTTAACTGGGTTTCTTGCTGGTTCTTCACAGGCAGAGGTTTTTTCCGATCCAGTCGTAAATTAAAAAATGTGACTTTCAATAAGTATTAGTTATAATCAATATTGAATAAAAAAGTTTATGTTTCTGTTTCAAACCTCCCCTGTGCTCTAGTGAAATTGTCTTGTGCTTCGTATACCGTCTGTATGTGTCAACTGTGACACTGCTTCCTGTCCCTGGTCTGATTATTTTACGTCTGACATAAACTAGACGATTTTACCGCTATCCACCGGAAGGCATCATATTTTTATGTCTTCCTCTGACTGATAGTCGCCTCATGACACCCACAAGACAAAAAGGGAGATGGATTCTCTTACATCCTCATCACATCATATTTGTTATACCTATGTTACATGTAATTACTTTCATAATTATAATTGAGAGAACACAGGTTTACAATGAATAAAATGAAAATCTCAATATGTTTCCGTTGAGTAATTGCCTAATAACTTTTCACGTAGCGAGACTCATATGTGGACGGTCTATGTATACTAATTTACGTTACGGGCTTAAATTGTAAGTCAGCTTTTCTATACAAATTTTTATTATTCTTTGTTCGTTATGTAACCATAACTAATTAAAAAATGGCTATCTAATTGTGTGTGTTATTTTTAACGTGTTAGGGCCACGCTACAGCTATAATATAGTTGTAGCACGAATAGCTCGGCTGGACCTGGGCTGGACCACGCTCTCACAGAATACCAACGTAAAATAGCAGCGAGATGCTGCTTTATTCCGTATGGTGAGTGTAGAGATCCGTAGATCCTTTTTTACTGGAAACGTGGCATTCCATCTTAGTCCTCAGGGGTGACAACGCATCTGCGTTGTGATTCTTAATCGAGGACAAATGTAGATGTCTATGGGCCACAGTATCCACTTGCCATCAGACGGACTGTGTGCTCGCTTGTCGCAAAAAATGTGAGAAATGCGGAACTCCACCGTGGTTTCTATATTCCTACCATTCAGTCACATCTTAGGGAATTATCTTTAAGATATTCAGGCGGATTAGTATTCCCCAGAAACGGATGCTGCCCCCCCCCCCCTCCAAGACAAGATATGAGAACGTTCTTCTTGATCCCGATGGTGAAATCACTACCCTGCGTACTCTGCGTGCTCACTGCGTATGAACACGAGGTCATAGACACACGCCGAACACTAGGTTCAATACGCAATTTTAGTTACCTAATAAACCGTTTCCCTCATTGCGTTTGTGGTTCAATCATAGGTTCGTATATTCTTACCCTTGAATCACATCGAGTTTTGTCTTAACTCAAAGGGCTTAACTTCAAAAAACAGGCCCTGCCTGCGGCGGACTGAATCGGTGCTCTCGTACTAGCTCGCAAGCCCTCGCTTAGAAGTCTATTTCGATGAATCTGTGAATACCGCAGGACCCAAGGCATATCATTTGAGGGAAAAATAGTCCTCATATGATACACATATGAAATATGTAGGTGTTTAAAAGTTGCAAAACATTACAAGAGACGTGATATAATTCAATGAATTCTACTACTGCCAGAAAATGCTTTAGCATTAAGTCCACCTTTTTGATCCATCACTGTTTGTAAGGTTCAATAGACATTAAATACATAAATACATATATAGAGGATAATAACCCCTGGGAAGGGTGATCGCTATCAAGCTATTTCTAATTTGTCTTGTGTTGTTGATTGTAAACATGATTGTAAGCTATTATTAAAAAAAATAGTCCCGCTGGATTTCTTGCTGGTTCTTCCCAGGACAGAGGTTTTTTTTGCGAACCAGTGGTAAATTAAAAAAGTGACTTTCAATAAGTATTTTTATAATCTACATTGAATAAAAAAGTTTCTATTTCTATTTCTAATTCTTATTGAGATCACGTTAAACTTATAATTGCTTTTCCATATATCAATATTAGGAACATGTTCAAGATCATCCTCGACTTTACATCAGATTTAATGGAAAAGAACACCGATTCTTATCAAGCATAATTTGTGGCAAGTCCCCGGGCGAGGATGGAATTACAGCAGAGCTTATGAAAGTGGGTGGAAAATCGGTACTTGAAGTCCTTCAAAGGCTTCTGTCTTTCATGGTGGCACTACCCCGAAGGCATGGAGCAGAAGTGCGATGGTTTTGTTTTTCAAGAAAGGTGACAACGCTCTCTTGAAGAACTACAGACCGATTTCTCTTCTGAGCTGCGTCTACGTGCTGTTTTCGAGAGTCATTACGAATCGTCTCGCACGCAGACTAGACGACTTCACGAAAATAATTTAGTAGGCTTTAGTGTGTTGCATAAGTAATTTACTTTATTTAAAGTTATTTAAATATTTTGAGATTAAGCAATCTAACTTAAGGTTAAGATACTATACCCGGGAGTTAGTTCAACCCGATGGTGTAATAAAACGTAAAAAAGTAAAGTTTAGTTTTGTACAATAATAAGAAAACATATATGAACTTGTATGTAATAGATAACGCTAAAATTTCGCTACTGGGTAGGCAATGGTTAATGGAGTAATGTATAACTTCCCTAATGTAAAGGAAGAATTTAATTTGAATTCTTTCAGTTCCAGATACTGAGAGGTGCTTGTGGACCGTCTGGGGCAATTAACGGGTGGCACGGTAAGCATCCACATGCAAGAGAGCACACGGCCGGTGTTCGTGCGAACGCGGCCTGTGGCGTACGCATTCCGGGCGCCTGTGGAGCGCGCGCTACACGACATGGTGCGCGACGTTATTGTTCTTGTGTTGTTGTTCTTCTAAAGTTGATTTTTATCCTTTACCAAAACTAGATGACCTGTTTTCTCGCTTACATAGGGGAGAGAAATATAGTACGATCTATTTGTCACAGGAGTGCACTCAATTTGAGTAAGATGACTCCAAGAAATATACGGTCATTAACACCCATAAGGGATTATTTATGTATAACCAACTAGTCTTTGGTCTTTCATCGAGCCCAGGAATTTTTCAAAAGCGTTTAGAACAATTGTTCGCTAATATACCTTATGCAGGTGTTTTCCTAGACGACATACCACTACGGGAAAGGGGTCAAGACAATATAAATAATTTACATAAAGTATTTGAGCGACTAAATACATACGGTCTACGTGTAAAAAAAGAAACATATGCTTTCTTCGAGGACAGCGAAACTTACCCTAGCCACCTTATTAGAACCTGTGAGGATAAGATAAAAGCAATCTATAGGTTGCGGAGTTGCGTGGCTTCATGGACATGGTAATGTATTATTCCAAATTTATAAAAATCTGAAGTACAATATTAATGAAGTGTAAGGGAAATAAAAAGATTTTAATGGAAGGGTTGGGGTGAGGAGGCTTGGTTATGAAAGGATATTGGGAACGTTTGATTATGAAAGTATAAATGAGAATGGTGAAACTCTCCTCACCGTATGTATGGAAAAGAATCTTTTTGTGACGAATACTTGCTTTCGCCACAAGAGGATTCACATGTATACTTGGGATAGAGGTGACGATAGAAGCATGATAGATTTCATAATTGTGGATGAAAGATTGAGGGGCGCAGTGGTAGATACGAGGCTTTATCGGGGTTCTAACGTAGGAACGGACCATTATTTAGTTTTATGCCGAAATAATGGTCTATTCAGGCGTTGGCGCCATCGATCGTCTGTGTCTACCACTGCGTTACAGCGTATTAGAACAGAAAGGTTACAAGATGAAAGTGATAAAAACAAGTTCAAATGTAAACTGAAAGAAAATATAAGTGGTTTGGATGAATTATGTATGAAGGAGTTAGACTTGGAGAATATATGGCAAAATGTAAAGAAAGGTTTAGTGGATGCAGCTACCTAAATATGTGGTGTTAGTAAGAGAAAGAATGAAAGGAAAGATAATACGTTCTGGTGGGATGATGAGATACGTATGGAAGTTGAAGCAAAGAAGAGAGCATGACTAGATTTACTAGCAACAAAGGCTGGTAATTCTAGCGGTACAAATGGTGATATTGATAGAAAAAAGGCAGTCTTTAGACATCTTAATAAGAGAGTAAAAGAAGTAGTTGAAAGAAAAAAGCAAGAAAGAACGGATAGGAATGATAGAAGAATATCGGATAACTTCCAGGCAAATATTAAAATGTTCTGGAAACTTGTAAGAACTGCCAAGGGACATTCAAAATAGCCTATGATGAATGCTATAAGAGACGAGAATGGCTATATTCTGAATGATGAAGTTTTGAGTTTAAACAGATGGAAGGAATATTTTGAAAGTGTGTTTATGAGTGAAGAGACAACGTGTGTACTAAGTGAAGTAGAAACACCGAGGGAAGAGGAAAGAGGTAGCGAGATAAGTAGAGATGAAATAATGAAAGCAATGAAAAGCATGAAAGCAGGTAAGGCTGCCGGATATGATAGAGTTTCACTCGAAATGCTAAGGGCTGGAGAGGAAGAGGTGGCAGGCCTGCTGCACACCTTGTTTAATTTATGCTGGGAACTGAAGCGGGTACCGGTAGACTGGTGCAAAGCCGTGATAGTCCCAGTATATAAAGGAAGAGGGTCGCAGCAGGACTGCAAAAACTACCGTAGCATCAGCCTTCTTAGCATTGTGGGAAAACTATATGCTAAGGTACTGGTTGAAAAAGTCATGAAAGAAACTGATGGAAAAATTTGGGATGTGCAAGCGGAATTTAGAAAGGAAATAGGATGCACAGATCAAGTCTTTTCCATGCGCATGATCGCGGAGAAGTTTCTGGCCAAAAACCAGAAGGTTTTTTGTGCGTTCATGGACTTGGAAAAGGCCTATGACAGAGTAAATAGGGATTTGATATGGCAAACACTGAACTCATTTGGGTTGAGCGCTGGCTTGATACAGGCATTGGAGTCTCTTTATAGGGACTCTAGTGCTTGAGTTAGGATCAACGGGGTCTACTCGGACTGGTTTGAGATCTATAAAGGTGTCAGACAGGGCTGTGTGGCTTCCCCGTGGCTGTTCAACCTATTTATGGACAGTTGTTTGCATAATTTGAAAGTTGAAGAATGCGGATTAAGAATGGGTGAGTTAACCGTCAAATGCCTTTTGTACGCCGATGATCAAGTTATTCTTGCATCGTCGGCGGCCGAGTTGCAAATGATGGTTACATGAATGAACGGATCATTAAAAGAAAGGGGTATGAAATTGAACGCAAGTAAGACAAAGGTTATGGTTTTTGAAAGAGAAGAAAGTAAAACGATTTGTGAAATAAGAATAGAAGGGGAGTTGATCGAGCAACTAGATGAGTTTGTATATTTGGGCTGCGTATTTAGCAGGGATGGGAGATATGATAAGGATATAGAACGACGAGTGAATGCGGGAAATAGAGTAAATGGGGCCTTGCACATTCATTGTCAAGATTCAACATGTGTCGAAAAAGGCACGTATAGCAATTCACAATGTTGTGTTGGTCCCTGCTTTAACGTATGGTAGTGAAAGTTGGGTGTGACAGAAGAAGCACGAGAGTAAAATAAACGCAGTAGTTATGCGGTCGATAAGGAGTATGTTAGGGCTGAATCTGAATGACAGGGTAAGAAATTGTGTAATAAGAGAAGAGTGTGGTTTGCAAGAAGATGTGGTGACCAGGATGAAGAAAGGAATGCTTCGGTGGTTTGGTCATGTGGAAAGAATGAATGAGGAAAGAGTGACAAAGAAAATTTATGGTGCAGAAGTGAATGGCAGAGTCGGAAAGGGACGTCCTAGGCGAAAATTTATCGACCAAATTGGCGATTTATTGAAAACAGTCCAAATTAGAGATTGGGCTCGAGTGAGGTGTTAGTGCACTACTCGCTGGAACTGCCGCCGATTATGACGGCGGATATGAGCGGTTGCGTAGGAGTAGGTGTAGTCCTCTCGCACGTGACGCCGGACGGTGAGCGGCTCGTAGCGTATGCTTCACGGTCGCTCACCGCCGTTCCGAACGGGCCCACGCTCAAATAGATAGGGAGGCTTTACTTTAATATGGAATACGGCATTAGGAAATTAATCAATATTTATATTGCCGCAAATTCATTATTAGGACTGACCATGATCCTTTAATATAGATGTTTGGTAGCAAATTAGGTATTCCCCTAACAGTCGTGGCGAGAGTACAAAATTAAGCTGTTTTGTTATCGGGCTATAGTTATAAAACAGAATACGTTGCGTCGGAGAAAAATTGTGCGGATACGTTATCACGACTACCTCAAATCGGTTTCGGGCAATCTGTGACTGAAGAAATAACCTATCAAAGTTTTTCAAGAAGTTTTGACCTCCTATAATTCACAGCGGCGTCTGAGTTGCCACATATAATTATGGCCTTTTGTGTCGTATTATATTATATGTTTAATCCAGTTGGTAAAATAAATGCAAGGATGAACAGTCTAAACATTTTTACAATAAAAGTTTTGAACTGTACATTGATCGCAGTTTTTTAGATTTTAATAGAGTAATGTGATAAACGAGCGCAAAGTCCATCTGATGGTAAGTGGTTGCTGTGGCCCATAGACATCTACAGCTATCCTCGATTACGAGTCAAAATGCAGATGCTTTGTCACCCGTGAGGTCTTAGATGGAATGCCTCGTTTCTGTACACTCACCATACGAAATATAGCAGCATTAAACTACTATTTGACGCTAGTATTCTGTGAGAGCTTGGTCCTTCTCCGGTCGAGCCGAGCCAATTCGTGCTACAACTATACTACTAATATAACTGCAGCATGGCTCTACCACGTATGAAATGGTTTGACAGGTTGCCTTATATGGGGCTATAGATTACATCAAGGTTGAAGGACAAAATTAGTCTCACAATTACATATAAGTCACGTGAGTATAGTTAAAATGAAATCCGTGGCTCACAGTCTCACAGTGTCCCAATATTGACGCAGATTTAGAAGCAGGCTGCAAACATTGCAAAACCTGCGCGACCGAGGCGCAGGCGCCGCCGCACGCCCCTCCGTAGTCTTAACCATATCACACTCAGCCATGTAGTAGGATCCACGTTGATTTTCTTGGACCACTATTTGGGTAAACTTATCTAGTAGTCATAGACGCGAGTTCGAAGTGGCTTGAAGTTTTTGAGATGCATAAAACGAATGCAAAGGCTGACAAAAAAGTTCTTTGAGCCACGTTTGCACGGTTTGGACTATCAATGAAGAACGTATCGGATCAGGGTCTCCCGTATACAGGCAGTGACCTTCAGAAATTTTCAAAAAATAATGACATTCTGGAAT
This sequence comes from Parnassius smintheus behrii, assembly GCA_036936625.1. Lineage (NCBI taxonomy): Eukaryota > Metazoa > Arthropoda > Insecta > Lepidoptera > Papilionidae > Parnassius > Parnassius smintheus. The sequence continues at coordinate 61,620,879 of JAUPFT010000002.1, read as the reverse complement.
TTTTTTCACCCACATAACACCCGTCATTGAACTGGGCGGCCAAAAACGCGGTCAAATTTTGCAAACGGGCACATAAAAAAGCAAATAGGGAGTCGGTCGATATAGATACCGCTTTGCAAATATTTTTACTGAGCTATAGGAATAGTGTGCATAGTAATGACAGGTGATACACCTGCAGTGCAACTGCAGATCCGATCATTGTGTGCGAGATTAGACCAACTGCGTAGCAAAGGTGAACGCGAGCAGTGCGTGCGGCTCGCGCTGCACTGCTAGCTAGTGCACGCTGGTGGTGTGCCACGGGCGTCCGCGATTGGTGATACCGCCTGATTTACGGCTACAGAAGTTCAGAGAGGTGGCAAAGAGATACCATAATTGGTAATGGGAGCTCACGGCGCTATTTGGTGAATAGAGATAACGATCCACTGGTGCAAAGACATATTGACCAAATTAGTGCCGAGCGCGTGTAAAATGTAACGTAGATATTGAGACCATAAATGGGAATTGGGAGGGCGTGGTTAGCTAATAATTTGGGTTGTAGGGGAACGTTATAAGCGAAGGTGAGGAAATCTTTACCTGACAAAATCCTTTGAGTGACAAAAAGGTGTCTGTCATTTCGTCACCGTATACTACACAGAGTGAGTTCAAGTTCAAAACTCACCGTGCACGCCAGTGAATTGTTCCAAAGAAAACCGTGAACCTGTTCAACGTTTTGGATTATCAGAATAAAGTGAATAGGTCATTAATTAATGTGTTACCTATTAGTTAAAATTTAGAAACCCTGTTGTAATTTAAGTGGGATGGTGTGATTTAAGTAGGTAGATCGTTCCCTTATGCTACAATATAATTATGTATATATATTTTTCTATGTAGATGGGCATTTGCATTTGTCACGTTTGACTGTAATATATGCTGTTAAGCAAGGACGGTTTTTTTTTCAACTAGTATAATAAGAAAAATCTGCTGGAGTCGTTTAATTCTGCGTTTATGATCCTTATAGAAAGGAGACCAAACTTGAGAGCAATATTCAAGGTTTTTTCGAACTAAGCTGTCAAAATGAAGGAGTAAATCATCGGCAATGGTCGGAAATAAAAAGTTAAATTTAAACCCGACAAAATCCGTGAAATAAACTTCATCTGATGTGACGTATTCGCGTAAATATAAGAATATTTTTTTCCAATTCCTCCGAAAGATGCCAATAGAATCGACGTCGAAATGTTAGGAAGATCTGAAGCCTTCTGACAGGAAGCTGTTGTAGACCTGGCGCTGCAGTCGTCACTTGATCTACTAAGCGCAGCAACTATGTAAAATTTGAGAAAGGTCTATGACCAGTAGTGGATCGGTTTATGTTTAACGAGGATGACTATTAAATATCTTAAAAATTAATAAACAAAGATCGGCGTAATAAAATAAAATGATGTATCTTTCCTAGTTCGAAGAGCACCTCCCACCCACCCTCGATTGCGTGCAGCTTAATGTTTATTTTAGTGTTTTAACAAGTTTAATTAAGTGTTTAGGAGAAATAAAAACACAAAGAGAATCGCTTTCACGATCGGGTCTGCATTCAGTGATTATTAGACTGTGAAAGTTAATACGGAGAGTTAAAATATCGTGTACTTAGTGTTACTAGTAGTGTTAGTGGTGGAGCGACGAGCCTAAGGCTACCGAAGTCCAGTTCCCCGGTCGAACCTTAAGCCTATTACGCGAGCTATTAACTAAAGTGGACTGTATATGCGATTGCTTCTACTGCGTTCTACTTGCGTCTACTATAGCATGTGGTACAATGCACTCGCTCTTCCCTAAAACTAAACTATTATTTGCCAAATCTATGAAGGGAATCTTGCTTGATTAGGAAAAACAAAATTGGAGCGGATTAACACAATTAAACACAATTATATCAAGCAGGAAATATATTAGGAACGTTCACTCACCGGGGTGTTTTCTTCTATGCTGCTTAGGCACTATATTGCTGCGACTTCTGGAAGATACTCTGGGTCGACTCTCTGGGTCGACTCTCTGGGGCACCAGAGATACGTCGGGGGAGAAGCGGTGTGGTTTCAACGATGAGCGCGGCAGGAAGAGAGCGCGCGTCGGTCGCGCGTGCCTTTTATTCCTTCGGTTGCGATGATTACGTGATATTCTAGAATCGTCTTCTTTCCCCTCCCACCCCACCACCCCGATGTGTCGATAGGAGGGTATGAATGATATCGTTTGGAAAAGGATAAACGATTCGGCAAATTCCTACCGTCAATAAATATGAATGGTTTTCCGCGCAACCATCCCCCCGCCCTTGAAGGATTTCCTTCAAAATTAACTAAAACAACTAGAGCTAAGATCAAACTAACAAAATAACTCACTAACGCTAAGATTACCTAAATTCAACTACAATTTCTAATTTAGAGCTAATTTTAAATTATGGAAGAGGCAAGGGGCACAAACGGACAACAGGACGCAGGTAAGACCCAACCGTGGTCTTAACGCGAGCTACCCTAATTACTCCGTCGGAACCGGGAAAGACCTCTTCGACAATTCCTAACGGCCAATGGAGAGGCGGCGTGTTCTCTTTGGTGAGCACAACTACAGTTCCTACAGCTAAAGGCTCAGTTGCTGTGTTCCATTTTTGCCGAGACTGCAAAGTATGCAAGTATTCCATCCTCCACCGTTTCCAAAACGATTGCACTAACCGGTCTAATAATTTGTGGCGTGCGGAAATGCTAAATCTGTTCTCATCCATATCTGCGGCGGGCAAATACTTTAAAGGCGTTAAATTCAAAAAATGTGCTGGAGTTAGAGCCAGCGGTTCCGAGGGGTCACTATACAACGTACGACAAAGTGGGCGGCTATTCATTACGCATTCAATTTGAGCGAGCACCGTACTTAGCTCTTCGAAAGACACAAATTTGATCTCCTATTACTCTGTATAAGTGACTCTTTAGACTCTTAATATTAGTCTCCCAATTGCCCCCAAAATGACTCGCGGCTGGGACGTTCAGAGACCACTCAATGCGGTTCTCGGCTAGAATGTGAGCGAACTCCGAATTATAATACTTGCTAGCTAAGAGCTCATGTAGTTCTGATATAATACGTTTTGCACCGACGTAGTTCGTACCGTTATCCGAATACATTTTACTTACAGGGCCACGGCGGGAAAGAAATCTTTTAAATGCACCCATAAAGCCTGCTGTGCTAAGATCACCAACGAGTTCTATATGCACCGCTCGAGTAGTTAGACATACGAAAATGCAGACGTAAGCCTTTGTGGATCTTATACCACGCCCGCGAGTGAGCGTGACCTGAAACGGACCAGCGAAATCAGACCCGGTGTGCGTAAAGGGCTTTACTGATTGTATTACTCTACAAGATCTAAGTTCCACCATTTCCGGAAATGACGGCTTGGGGCGTGCCTGAAAGCAAGCTATACATCTGTGCACCCGACTGCGTATTAAACTACGTGCAGAAAGAATCCAATAATTCTGACGCAAGATCGACATCAGCAAGTCGGGGCCAGCGTGCGAGTTCAATTTATGACGGTAATCGACTAATAAATTCATGATATGGTCTTTACGCGGTAAAACTATAGGGTGCCGTTGGTCGAAACTCAACTGCGAGTTGGACAAGCGTCCACCTACCCTTACAATCCCATCCTGTAGAATGGCTTAAGGCGTTGAAAGGCGCGACTACAAGCTCTATTCGATTGTAATCTTGTAATTTCTTCAGAGAAATGCGCACGTTGAAGTTCACGCAATACTAGCGACTCGACATAGTTGTAATCGGATGCTAAGACATACGAACATCGCGGTAAAAGCTTCGCGAATCGACAAACGTAAATTACGCTACGCAATAATTTCGACCAATGGGACAAGCGGTTCGCCAAGGCAATGATTGGAGTGTCTCTTCTCTTCCGGCGGTTGTGACACTGACGAAGGTTCGAAATCGGTTATTGGCCATTGTGAGGGATCCAAGTGAACCCAAGCAGGTCCGTGGAACCAAAGCGGGTGGTCCATTATTTGCATCGGGGTGAGTCCACGGGATAGACAATCGGCGGGGTTTTCCGTACCGGACACGTGATAAAAGTTCCGCGTTTCTAACTCGTCTTGGATCTTGGCCACTCAGTTCCCGATAAACGTATCCCAACGGACGGGCAAAGAATGAACCCAGCGTAAGGCGACGGTGGAGTCGGAAAAGGCAAATATCCTTTCTATGTGAACTCTATCCCTACATGCGCTGATAACTGCGGTAATAAGCTTGGTGAATACTAATATTGCGCAAAGCTCTAAGCGCGCCAGAGAGACAACCTTACGGGGGGAGACTCTCGCCTTAGAACTAATGAGGCTAATCGAATTTCTACCATTATTCTGGACGTGGAAATATACAACGCCCCCGTAAGCCTTCTCGCTGGCGTCTGCAAGCCCAACGACCGTTATAACGCTATTTCTATCGACGTTTATATGACGCGGTATTTTAATTTCTCTTAATAAAGGAAGTTCGTCTCTAAAACGCTGCCACAACCGAACAATGCTGTCAGGCGGCGAGTCATCCCAATCGCATTCAAATAACCAAAGTTGTTTAATCAAAAGCTTAGCGTATAATACCACCGGAGCTAGGAAAACCATGACGTCCCATAATCTAGCAACGCATGACAGTATTGTGCGCTTTGTGCACTTCTCTACGGACGGATTTACCTTAAGGCTAAACACGTCAGACTCTGGTGACCAACACAGACCGAGCACCTTGTGTGTATCAGAATCGTCGAATTCCTTTATTGCCGAAAGACGGTGTGATAGTGGGATTGTATCTAAAACCGGACGCGAATTACTAGTCCACTTGACAAGATCGATTTGACCCGATTTCATGAGCCTTATAACCTCGGCGGTGGTTAGGGTGGCCTCCTCTACGCTATCGACCAAGTACACAAAATCATCCATATATAAACCGCTCTCAATTGCCCTCGTAGCTTTAGGGTAAGAGAGACCTTCATCGTGAGCGAGCTGTCTCAACGTGCGTAACGCATGAAATGGGCTCGACTTTAAACCAAAACAAACGCGGTTAAATTCAAACACCAATAGAGGTTCCTTTGGGTTGAAACGATATAAAATGCGTTGAAAACTACGGTCGCATTCACGGACCCCTATGCAAAGGAACATTTGACGAATATCGGCGGATAGTGCTATACTAAACAAACGAAAATTTGCTATTATATTAAATAAACTGCCCTGTAAATTTTGCCCACTATAGAGGATATCGTTAAGCGACAGGTGAGTGCTAGTTTTAGCACTAGCGTCGAGCACTACACGTAACTAAGATGTAAGTTTGTCCTCCCTAATGACCCCGTGATGTGGTATGAAAATACGACGGTGTGTCTTCGTAGTTATCTAATTTCGAAGCCACAAGTGATATGTAACCTTCTCTTATATATTCGTTAATGACGCCGTCGTAAGCTTCCTTTAACTGGGGTGAAGCGAGCATCCTACGCTCCAAGATGTAGAAACGTTTTTCCGCCATTTGACGCGAATCGCCGAGAGATAAAACATCTCCTTTAAAGGGTAGCGCTACACTATATCTACCGTCGCGATCACGAACGGTCGTGCGGACGTAAATTTCCTCGCATAATCTGTCATCTGAGCTAGCTATGGGTGGGACGTTTACCTCCTCCATCTCCCAAAATTTGCGGACTAATGACTCGAGCGGTTCGACAGCCATACCACAATAAGAGGTTGCCGAAATACTATCTATTATGGGGGCGGAGACAACGATGACATAGTCCAATACGGTTTCCAGTGCGTAAGGCGCGGTATGCGAGGAGTTGCCCCTGACCTTATTGTTTAACAAAAGATGAGGGAAAAGCGATGCTCCAATGAGCATGTCTATGTTTCCAGGAACGGCGTCAGTGTCGTCCGCCAGAGTCAAATTCTTAAATTCAATCATTGCCAAGGTGTCAACCGAAACGGTTGGCAACCGTTCAGTGACCCTATCTACTACTAGTGCATTTATATCAAAGTTAACATTACGATCTATCCGAGAATAAAATTTTAAATTTATATATCCCTGTGTCGCTTTACTAGTACCTCCGATGCCTTTAATTACAGGACATGAAAGTGACCTATTTATTACTAAGCCTAAGCGCTGACAACATTGTCGCGTTATAAAGCTATTTTGGGCTCCGCTGTCCAGCAGTGCACGGACGCTTTGTTCGTTTCCACGCGAATCCCTAACCAAAATACGTGCCGTACCTAGTAACAAGGTTGAAGGAGGTTGTGCTCCCATGTTTGCCAATGAGCACAGAGCGACATCACCAGGTCGACCGCTAGAATCGTTGACTTTATTAGGGGTGAATTCCTTGTCCGCTTTACTTGACGCCGCTATGTTGCTATTTTCAAAATGTAATAGCGTGTGATGTTTCCTGGCGCACATGCTACATACGGAACTAGAATTGCATTTCGCAACTAAATGCTTATCGCTTAAGCAGTTCAGACATAGGTTGTTTGTCGTCACTAATTTATAACGTTCGCTTAGTGAATATTTACGAAAAGTCGCACAATTGTATAAATTACCGTGTTTATCTTTACATACGATGCAGGCATGCTGAAATGGTGCCGACGTTGCGGTTACGTACGTTAACGACCCTGCTATTTTAGATGGTTGAGTCTGTCTACGGTCGATGCACTTTTTAATCTCCTGTTTAACGTTCGGGGAGCGCTGCATCACCTTTATTTGATCTCGCACAAACGATGCTAATGAATGAAAGGAAGGCATCTCCGAGCTACGATGCTCCATTTCAAACGCACGCACGGTGTCGGGGTCTAACTTCTTTAGTGCAATATGGAGAAACACCACGTCCATAAGGTCATTAAATTTCAAATTCTTAAGTGCAGCCACCGATGCCACAAATTTATCTAAAAACTGCTCTAAGCCGTTGATGCTCGCGGATGATATAGGTTTAAGATCGAATATCTGGTTCAAATATTTGGAAGCTAACATTCTCCTATCTTCATATTTAGTTTTAAGCGTTTCGAATATTAACAAGTAATTGTTTGCTGTAGGTGTAAAACCTGAGCAAATTGACTGTGCCTTGCAACTAAGTTTACTAATTAAATAATATAATTTTTCAGCGTCCGAAAACGATGGGTTGTTGTGTATATTGTTTTGAAAACTACTGAAGATGAAGGGTCTTAATATCACCATTGAATACCGGAATATCTATTGGCGGCAACCTAATTGAGTCACGTGGACGTACCTGTATTTCCGGCTTTGCTTCGTTTTGAGATGGAGATTGTAAGTTTTTCGCCGTTCTTTTCACGCGACACAATATATCTTCAAATGCTAGAAGCGGTTGGTAGTTCACTATATATATCGGGTCGATTTGTAATTCCAAATGATTAATTTGGTCTAATATTCTTTCGTAATCCGTCCGCAAAGAATCTACCGTTTCAATTTCATTCAAAAAAGTTTCCAGCACTGCTTCTACATTAATGTTCTTTACATGATCACTTATACTTTGCATACGCGAAAAAAGTATGTCGCTCTTGGCATAAAGCGTTTTAATTTTGATTACATTTCCACTAACTGTCATTTTAAATTATTATAATAAAGTTATATTAATCACAATTAATCTCACAATGCACAAATAATGGAGGATGGACGCTCGCACTCCGTATTACATAATTAAATCGAACACCTGTCGCTCGCTAAACTCTATATATTTTTATCAAAATTGTCGGGTAAGCGTACGAAATGGTTGCGATTACGCTGTTTCAATTATTTAAGCGACTGATAAACTTTAAATTTAAATACAAACAATTTTTAAACGAATACTATTTAAGTCTATTCCATAAATTAGATTGCATTATCTAAATAATTAATCTAATAATTTGACCAGAAAATGGTTGAACGACTACTAAACACCAGTCCAAATCCTGCCGAAGTGACCATAAAATGGTGGAGCGACGAGCCTAAGGCTACCGAAGTCTAGTTTCCCGGTCGAACCTTAAGCCTATTACGCGAGCTATTAACTAAAGTGGACTGTATATGCGATTGCTTCTACTGCGTTCTACTTGCGTCTACTATAGCATGTGGTACAATGCACTCGCTCTTCCCTAAAACTAAACTATTATTTGCCAAATCTATGAAGGGAATCCTGCTTTATTAGGAAAAACAAAATTGGAGCGGATTAACATAATTAAACACAATTATATCAAGCAGGAAATATATTAGGAACGTTCACTTACCGGGGTGTTTTCTTCTATGCTGCTTAGGCACTATATTGCTGCGACTTCTGGAAGATACTCTGGGTCGACTCTCTGGGTCGACTCTCTGGGGCCCCAGAGATACGTCGGGAGAGAAGCGGTGTGGTTTCAACGACGAGCGCGGCGGGAAGAGAGCGCGCGTCGGTCGTGCGTGCCTTTTATTCCTTCGGTTGCGATGATTACGTGATATTCTAGAATCGTCTTCTTTCTCCTCCCACCCCACCACCCCGATGTGTCGATAGGAGGGTATGAATGATATCGTTTGGAAAAGGATAAACGATTCGGCAAATTCCTACCGTCAATAAATATGAATGGTTTTCCGCGCAACCAGTTAGTCTAGTAATGTTACTGGTGTGCTGTTTGCGTCACTTTTTCATTGACCTTATTTAATTTTAAAATAACATAAAAAATAAATATATTAAATAAAACCGTCTTATATGTCTAATAGGTGACAATACAATATTACGCAAGAAAGATTTAGCTTTCAGTAGATGGTTCTCTAACCATCTCGTTTACGGCTTCGTAAAATAATCTGATCAGCCACAGGAAGCTGATATTAAGATGTTGTGAACTATGGACATCTACATCTATCTGCGAAGAATCAGATTACTAAGATGGTATGCGTATTTACCAGCAAAATGGGTATCCACATTAGTACTACCAGTATCTTTCACCTGTAATTTTATGCTGGTATTTCTGTAAGAGCGTATACTTTCTCCGGTCAAGCCGAACCATTCGTGACGCAGAAGTGTGGGTCTATTACGTGAAGTCAGTTGTTCTTATCGTCATCCAGTTGAAATCGTTCCTATTTCTTTTTTTTTTTCTAAAAAGACACCACCGTACTTTCCCAATGCCTGTTGGTGGACTTCACATATCTTGATATCGCGATATTTTCCTTTAACGATGAGTACGAGATAAATTGTGGGGATGCGTAATAGAAATATGTTTTATCTCAGACTTTCCTTTTGTTTAAAATATATACACGAATGTCAGAATAAATTTCGTTCACATAATGAGATCTCTCATTTACAAAATGATTCAATTAGAGCGCCTTTGAATCACGAATGCCATTTCTAGGTACAATAATTTTGTATTTCGTTCTATACAACTGAGTAGTTGTGAAAGATATTTTATCATACAACTAATTTTAAAATACCTATCTGATATATGGTATTTTATATCATTATAAGAAGAAAAAACTTATTAAATATTTCCGTAATGAAGAAATATTTCTTATTTGAATTAGGGGTAAAAGATCTCTTTGATAATAAGCGGGCAAATTTAGGCACATTTTTATAAGTTTTCCTATAAAGAAGCATTCTTCTCATAGAAACGATCCTCCACATTAGAAATTTTCTCTTGTGTCATAGGGACAGTTTGTATACATACTTTTCACAACGGCAAAGAACTAGGCTCGGAACAATGATTTGCCATGTAAATACTTGTTCCTTGCGAGATTCGAACTAGCGGCCCTTAACGCGCTGCAACTTATTGCAAATTCACTGCACTACGGAGCCATCGTGGTAGTTATGATGAATGACGAATATACCCATTGTGATAGCACATTATTGTTATTAAAATTAATAATCAATTTATATATAAAGCCGTCTTATATTATCTTAAAAGTAATATTTTAAACAATTAAAAATACATTAATAAGCAAAAAGTTAAAATACGTTGATTTGAGACATTATAGTACGGCCGCTGAGTTATTACCGATTTGACAGATTATTCTTAAATTAATCGATATAACCTTGTACGAGCGACACATTTTCCGAATGATTTAGAATACCTCTTTAATATAAAACTTTATGTCAAAATGTCAGAATCAAGTAATTTTCCAATAAACTCTGTTTCAAAACTTAAAGTAGTTTGTAAATAATATGAAAACATTTATTTTTTGTTCTTTGGCACGCTTTTACAAAGTTACATCGTGCGTCTAGTTTTCATTGTGATGTGCTTGATAGTATTCGGTCCGAATTCATTGGAATAGATATGATATTTATTTTATTTGGATATTTTTATTTTACGTATTCCTTCGAGTAACTAGACTATAATGCTACCATTTTTTTGCATCTCCTAATTGCACTGTGTTGCCAGTATCTCTATGATTTTTAAGATTTATGTGTGATCCAAAGACAGAAATACTGTTTTCTATGATTTAAAAATAAATACAATTAAAATGATTATGTATAATTTTTAACATTCATAATATATAAAACAACATTTAATAAATATAATTTTCTCCCTCAATTAAGCAATGTTTAAATAAATTTTGTGAAATGTTTAAATAGGTGTATTTTTTTAAGTAATTGGCGATACTATTCTGGCAACACCCTTACCACCGCTATTTTAATCTGTTTAGTCGTCTTCCGTACTCTCGTGCGCACAGACTACGTTTTCTTGTGTAACCGTTGGTTTTTGACTCGACTTTCTCCTGTTTATCGTTGCGCTTTATTGTACTAATTTTGTTTGTGTTTGGTAATTTTGTTGAAAATGCCGAAACGAGGAAAAACATTGAATAGTCAATGTCGTGAGCTTGTACTAAAGCTACAGGATTACTTTGAGCGTGAGTCACAAAATGGCGGCCCTTTGATTCCTGTCACTCAAGTGAAAGATCGGGTTTCACAAGCTCTTGGAATTGGTGCAAAAACACTATATAATATAAATAAAGAAAAATTTGGTGCTTCTGGAAGTGAAGATAATGTTTTACGCACTCCTAAGAAAAAACGAAGACAAAAGCCCGTGACAGGTGTTGATGTTTTTGATGCAGATGCAATAAGAAACCACATATATGGTTATTATACTAGGAACGAGTTTCCAACTAGACGTTTGCTTTTGGTCTCTTTAAAAGAAGCTGGTTTGTTTAAAGGCAGTAAAACGGCGTTGTCAAAACTATTGCACGAAATTGGGTTTGAATATAAAAAACGAATAAAAGGAAAATATTAATGGAAAGATTTGATTTAATAATTAAAAGGAGCGAGTTTTTAAGAGAAGCCAGAAAAATCAAGTCTTGGGACAACGTCGTTTTTGTTGACGAAACATGGTTAAATGCGAACCACACTGTGTCACGCTCTTGGACTGACGAAACAAAAGCATCAATCTCAAAGGTTCCAATTGGAAAAGGATCGCGACTGATAATTTGTCACGCCGGTTCTGCTGGAAGTGGTTCCTTTGAAAATGGACTGCTGGCTTACGCGTCAAAAAGTACTTCCGATTACCACGAGGAGATGGATACAGACACCTTTACGAATTGGTTCGAAAATCAATTATTACCCAGCCTGCCAGAGCCTTCTATCATAATAATGGACAACGCTTCATATCACTCGAAACAAGTGAATAAAGCGTCTACTCAGGCCAACAAGAAAGCTGATCTCGTAGCATGGCTACACCAAAATGGAATTGAAACTACTGCCGAAATGCTAAAGTCTGACTTAGTAAAGTTGGTACGCCAAAATAAAACATCAAGAGTCCGTTATGAAGTAGATGAGATAGCTCTAGCACATGGACATCGGGTACTTCGAATTCCGCCTTATCACTGCCAGTACAATGCCATTGAACTAATATGGGCACAAATCAAAGGTATTGTTTTTTATCGCATAAGTTATGAATATGAATAATTTGTACTATTATAACATCCAATATTCAGCGTATAAATAAAAAGATACATAACTAAGAAATAAATATCTCATGTCCCTTACATGTAGGTAATTGTGTAACATTTCGTTTATTTAATGTAATAAATTAACGTTATTTAATGTTTACATAACAGGTTACGCAGCTCGTAATAATACGACTCCGCCATTCAGTACTAATAAAATGATGGGTCTATTAAAAGATGCTTGCAGCAAAATAACGAAAGAAGATTGAGTCAAGGTCGTCGAAAAGTCTCGAAAGCTAATAACAGAAGATTATGAACGCGATATAAGAGTGGACACCATTATAGAGAATGAAATTGTCATACAAGTGACTGATAGCGATGACAGCTCTGGCGAATCTGGTTAAGAGTCTGAATAATTGTTTTAATAAATGATAGGTAGTCATTTATTAAAACATCTTGTACCTACTCTATACATTAAAATGTGTAACAGTGTTTACAAATTTGTTTTATTTTGATATGTCCTCGACCAATTATCTACGCCCATCAAGGATTATCCACCTAATAAAGAACCTGTGTCTTTAACTATTATTGTTTTGATTTTATTTAATTACACACTATACTAGAATATTTAAAAACAAACTGTTCCCAGATGATATTAGGGTTACTGGTTCAGTCACTTCACTAGTATTGTCAATTCGTCATGTGTCAAATCGGTAATAACTCAGCGGCCGGAGTATAAGTATTATAGTAAATTAAGGGCTTAATATTTCCTTTCAAAATGACAACAACTCGAACATATTATATTAGTAAATATAAATAACATTTACATTATACTTGTAAAATTGGTCAAAATTTTTCTTTTAAGCGTGGTTCTGTTAAGTAGCAGCGAGTTATTGTATAGATAGAGGGTGTTCGTGTACCCGTGAAGGGATTGTTTATATAAGGTGTTGCCAGAGACGCATAGCCATGTGTTTACAAATATATTGGATGGTCATGGTTAGGTGGCTGACTACTGTGGTAGTGATATAGCATAATGTATAGTCTTATATTAAGGACTTATGAAAGTAAGATCTATGATACAAAAACATTATTATAGAAGGCCTCTATGATTAGTATTCTCCATTATAATGGTAGCGTTGTGGATTGAAGTCCCGTGTACTAAACACATATAATAGCAAGTTCTATGAAATAAAGTAAATATGTGAATGGTCTCAAATATGTAAAAGCATTATAGTAATAAGACTTGAAATATAATAATATAGTGGCATGTAGTACATCACAGTATCCGACGAAAACTTAGACTAGCTAACTGATATGTCGTTAGAGGCATAAATTCGTAGTGCCGGTAGTAAGCGGGTTTGTGGTAGCAACACGGCTTGCCCGTGGACAGCGCGAATCCATACCATTTGTGGTTGGTGTCCTAGCGGAAGTTCATCCATTTCGAGTGTTTTTGAGTTTTTGAGACGCCTGACTGCCTTTTCGAACTCTTCTAAAGTTAGTGGATCATCTAAATGTTGATAAAACGGCAGTTCTTCAAGCGAGTTTATATAGTGCAGGTTAGCACCGAGCGCACTGGGATTCAAAATATCATTCAAACGTTCTGCTCAACGCTTTATTACATCATTTTTATCTGTAACTCGATGTTTCTTGTCCGTTGAGTACGGTGGGTAGGCTGATTTTCTGACTCGCGGACTGAAAATAAGCGATTTTCAGTCCGCGAGTGTGCGAGAAGAATTTGCCAGTTTGTTGAGTATCAGCGTAGTGCTGTAATTCAGCAGCTTTTACCTTCCACCAGTTATCTCTCAGTTGGCGAACTTTAGATCTAACTTGATGTTGAGCTTCCTTTTTCTGTTAGCATCCGTTGACTTGGAGTTCAGTTCATATCTGTACTTTTCAACAAGCATTCTAATGTTGTTATCTGATGCTTCAAGGCAATCTTGGTTTTTTTCTGTGGTTTGCCAATAGTATACAACAATAAAGACATGAAGTTTCTTTGCAAACGATCGTCACTCGTCATTTGCTGTAGAAAATTCAGTCTATGGAATACAAGCAGCAAATTTTGAGTCTAACTTAGTACCCAACTCTGGGGTGGTTATTAGTCTTGAAAATGCCAGTTTACGTAGAATTTTCAAAGGTGCTCGACGTGGAGCTTTAAGCTTAGTTGCATCTTCGATCTAACGAGCCGATGATCAGTCCAGCCCAGTGATCCACACATCTCTCTTCTTATAAGGACATTGCGTAAGCTTTTACGGCGGACGATGACGTAGTCTAAAACATGCCAGTGCTTATATCTAGGGTACATTCACGAGGTCTTATACTTATCAGCAAGACGGAAAAACGTATTGGTGATAAAATAAGGTGCATAAAATAACATCTGTATGCTGTTTCATATGATAAGTGTTGGTTGGTTGGTTTACTGATGGTGGTTTGCTAGCTATTGTGGAAGGAAGAGTTTTATACAAGCAAGTAGATGGTGTTGCGATGGGCTCACCTATATCTCCCATTATCGCCGATATATTCATGGAAAACTTTGAGGAGAAAGCCCTCCTTACTGCACCTATTACACCGAGGATCTACAAGGATAAGTGGTACGTAGGCGATACTTTTACGATTTTACCATCAGACAAAGTAACTGCATTTTTAGAATATCTTAATTCCATAAACTCTTAAACTCAATTTACTATGGAGTTAGAGGCAAATAATTCCTAAACGTTCCTAGATGTGCTAGTCATCCAAAATCCTAACAACACCATACGTCACACTGTGAATAGAAAAAAGACCCATACAAACCGATATTTCAACGATGAATCTCACCACCATCCTTCACAGTTAGCTACCGTGGGTAAATATTTGTTAAAGAGAGCACGAGGGATCTGTAACAGCAAATACCTGGCTGCCGAGCTTCAGCACGTCAAGCAAGTTCTGCACGATAACAAGCTTCGGGTCCAGCGTCTACGTCACAGTGACCGAGTGAAGCCAGCCACAGCGTGTGCTTACTGTATTACCAACGTTTCGGGAAGTGTGCAGTTTAAGATCATATACTATACGGCCCCAACCATTACATCAGATTTGATAGACCACAAATCCTTACGAAAGAACACCGATTCCTAACAAGGATGATACGTGAGGCTATTGAAATTAAAAAAAACATCCTAATTTCAATAGAAAAGGAGTCTGGGTCCTACCACCTGCTGGAAACCCTATAATCAATAGAATTAAAACTAAACCCAAGCACTCCACTGCAAGACTTCAAGACACAGTGAGTTCATTTTGCATACATCAAACCATAAACAATCATTAAAAAATCTGAAAGTACTCCGGGTTTAACAATGACATCGGGACGTCAGTCATCTCATTTGCCCGTGACCATGGATACTAGAAAGCACCCCAAATGTCGGAAATTAAAAATAATTAAAATTAAACGCAATACAATCCGTGAAAGTAGTTTTAATCAATATCCATACCATTTTTATTCGACTGCACCAGAAAGAGAGTAATTTTCTTCTATTACTTGTATTGCAGTGATGTAAAAATATCCATTACCATTTTTATTCGACTACTCCAGAAAGAGGATAATGTTCTTCGAGTACTTGTATTGTAATGATGTAAGAATATCCATTACCATATTTATTTAACTGCTTTAAAAAGAGGGTCATGTTCTTCGAGAACTTGTATTGCAATGATGTAAGAATATCCATTACCATTTTATTCGACTGCTCCAGAAAGTGAGTAATGTTCTTCGAGTTCTTGTACTGCAATGATGTAAGAATATCAATAACTATTTATTCGACTACTCCAGAAAGAGGGTAATATCCTTCGAGTACTTGTATTGTAGTGATGGAAGAATATACATTACAATTTTTATTTGTATGCTCCGGAAAGTGAGTAATGTTCTTCGAGTACTTGTATTGCAATCGTGTAAGAGTATCCATTACAATTTTTCCAGAAAGAGGGTAATGTTCTTCGAGTACTTGTATTGTCATGATGTAGGTAAATCTATTACCATTTTTATTTAACTGCTTTAAAAAGAGGGTAATGTTCTTCGAGAACTTGTATTGCAATGATTTAAGAATATCCATTACCATTTTTATTTGACTGCTCCAGAAAAAGGGTAATGTTCTTAGAGAACTTGTATTATAATGGTGTAGGAATATCCATTACCATTTTTATTTAACTGCTTTAAAAAGAGGGTAATGTTCTTCGAGAACTTGTATTGCAATGATGTAAGAATATACACTATAATTTTTATTCGACTGCTTCAGAAAAAGGGTAATGTTCTTCGAGTACTTGTATTATAATGATGTAGGAATATCCATTACCATTTTTATTTAACTGCTTTAAAAAGAGGGTCATGTTCTTCGAGAACTTGTATTGCAATGATGTAAGAATATCCATTACCATTTTTATTCGACTGCTCCATAAAAAGGGTAATGTTCTTCGAGTACTTGTATTATAATGATGTAGGAATATCCATTACCATTTTTATTTAACTGCTTTAAAAAGAGGGTAATGTTCTTCGAGAACTTGTATTGCAATGATGTAGGAATATCCATTACCATTTTTATTTAAATGCTTTAAAAAGAGGGTAATGTTCTTCGAGAACTTGTATTGCAATGATGTAGGAATATCCATTACCATTTTTATTTAAATGCTTTAAAAAGAGGGTAATGTTCTTCGAGAACTTGTATTGCAATGATGTATGAATATCCATTACCATTTTTATTTAAATGCTTTAAAAAGAGGGTAATGTTCTTCGAGTACTTGTAATGTAATGATGTAAGAATATGCATTTCCCAGTATCGACCCGTAGAAGTCGTAAGAGGCGATAGAGAGAAACTGATACCGATCTTCCTGATAACAACATAAAATTATAAAAAAACTGCGATTGCCAACCCACCTGCCAAGCATGGCAAATGTGAATTAATTTTTATTACAACCATTAAATACTTGTTACCACTTTTATTTTCCGGAAACGGCGCAGCTACCCAACTTGTACATTTGTAACACCAGATCTCTACATCGTCACGACAGTGAACCCAGTTAAACTTTACTCGGATCTTAGTAGAGTTCAATAAGCTCCCAAATGGCCTCCTGAACAACCATAACGGTACAGCTATAGAACATGCGGTACTTTATCTTTAGGGACCACCTTTTGCTAATGACAGCTGTTTTCCCGACCAATTTCCCATTTACGGCTCAGAACTCTATCTTGAATCAGCAGGTTGTCCCGTTGGGCCCAATAGCTTTTTGTGGTAGAAGTTACCGCTGAGAGGTCGCTCCACTTGGGCTTGGGAGCACTGGCCTTCATCCATTTCAGAATCGGTTTGATGTCCGGATCTTCCAGCTGTGCATGTTGTAGGCTCCCTATGTGGCAACCTATGCTATGTATTATATATTGTTTCGTTGTAAAGCCACGCTTAATCTACATTATGTTTGTAGCACGAAGGGGTTGGCTTCACTCGTGAAATTCCACGCTCTTAAGAATACCAGCGTAAAATAGCAGATTAATGCTGCTGTTTTTCGTACAGTCTGTGTAGAGAAATGGAAACCCCTTTTATGAGAAACGAGACATTCCATCATATTCCTCAAGGCATCTGCATTTTGATTTTTAATCGACCATAAATGTAGATGTTTATAGAGTACAGCAGCTACTTATAGAAAACAGTGAAAATTAAATCCAATAAAAGACGTTGAATGTCATTTAAGTAGATGGGTATGTATAGTTGAGTGGATACTGTAGCCCATAGACAACTACATCTTTTTTCGAATAAGAGTCAATTAGCAAATGCGTTGCCACCAATGACGACAAAGATGGAATGCCTTGTATCCAGGGCCGTCCTTGTAAATGGGCGTCTGGTTTTCACCATACAAAACACAACAGCATGAAATTGCTATTTGATGCTGTTATTCCGATAGAGCCGACACGTTTGTTCTACAATTATAATATAACTGCAACATGGCTCTACCACATAAAAATATTTCTTTTCAGTTCGTTTATTTAAGTTCAATTTCGAGAACCTAACTGTATACCTTTAATTGCTTTAAATAAGTATACTTGTATTCTATATTAAAAAAATCTGTGCTATGGTATTCTAATCTTAAAAAAAACTTAAAATGATAACTATTTGTTTTTGTATTTCTATATCCATTTAAATCCTTTTAACAATTGTATGTAATCGAACTTGGCGACCACACGGATTACTTGTTTTATCAGCGATGGCGACATCCCTGAATGTCATTTGTAACGAACTTGGGCCCCAAATATTTCTGAAAAATCAATATTCATATATATTATTTATTAAGTTTGTTCAATTCTTTTACTGTTGGAAATGAATATAATTATAAACGCAGAGCACGTCGCATTACTGAATGCACTATCCGTACCCACTTCCCGGTCTAGTGCGTGTTGAATTTTATTCGAGCATGGAATAGCCAAGGCTACTTACGCGGTTTTATTTATTTTCTTTAAAATTTCAAATCGTGAACTAGTATTTTATTTGAAATGAAGTGCAAGGAATTGAAGTCCTTATATTTCTTATACATGAAATTACTTTATGTTTAAATTTAACTTAATTTTCATAATTTTCTACCCTTTCGAAAGGAAGTTCTTTAACTACGTCAGTGTCTTTTGACATGTCGTCCACTTCCTTTTAATGTGGCCAAAGAGGGCAATGCCATAAGTTTTATACTTGTAAACCGATGCTGCTTGTGGAGGCTGGTCCGCTCAGGTTCACCAAGGACTGATAAGCTTAAAATTTTAACGTTCTTTTTTATTTGCCTATAAATTATACTTATGTTATTTATGAATCTATATACTAATTTAAAAGGATATTATTGTAATACAATCTTATAAGAAGATGACAAAAAGAGAAAACCTTAGGAGCTTACTTTGTCTTTTTTTTCAGCGAGGTTTGTTACGATCGATAAGGCTATAAAACACTATAAAAATGTATGAGAATCGTATATCTGAACATGACGTCGTGCAACTTTTCTTTGATTTTATTCCCACGGCTATATCGAGCGGTAGATAGTTTGACACCGCCACTACAAGGCGTATGAAAGAGATGGTCAGCCGCTCTGGTAACAGCACAAAATAATAAAAAAACTGCAGTTGTCGGCCCGACTGCCCAGCCCAGCAACTATGGCGGATATCCTTTTATGACAGCGCAGTATTTGACTATTGGTAGGATTTTATTATACTACATATCTACACTATATTATATTACATTTGTTTACGTTTTTGTGCTTTGTGTTCATTGAAACGATAACAGCACATAACCAGTCTACTGCTAAAAAATAGCCTTCCTCCAAGGAAGCACGGTCATGAACGACGTACAACTTTCTATATCTGTTACATCTAGTGTCGATCGCCTTTAGAAGTGTATGCTTACCGGTACGAGGTTCCAATCAAAACATATTTAACCCATTTGTTTTTTGATTGGTTAACAGCCGGGTTAGCATGAGCAGGGGATAAAAATTTTATCCACCGATTATATCCACTGACAAGGGATAAAATTATCTTATCCCTATGTCAAAGCTTTATCCACCCTGCGAGCATGGGCCTGTGGTGGATATAATATCGACAGTAGATAAACTTATCCCCGCGCATAGATAATATACGATAGCAAAGATGTTTAATAAAACATCTTTGTACGATAGTATAAAGCTATAAACTATACTAGCTATGAACTTCTTTTAAGATTAAGTAGATTTACATTAACTTATATTTTCTTTTACCTTTTGTTTATTATATTGTTAAACTGTTAACAATTTTTGTTAAACAATATGTCATTTATAATATTTGTTATATTTATTTTAAGCGTATTTCTGCCTTGTTTTTATTTTTTTTTATTATTCTAATTCTTTCTTTATTTTCTTTTGTATAATATTTAAGTTAAGTATAGATTGCTTGTGTCAAATCGCAGGTATTACTTCGCTTGTGATAGCATTTATTAAAAAAATATGTGTCTGGAATTAAGCCAATTGCGAAACTGGACAATACAGACCCTTTGGAGGTGGTGTAACCTCTTGAGGAAATTAAAAAAAAATTATCCCCGCAATTACTGCCATTATAACAAAATTACAAAATACATCAAAATTGATGTCTACTCTAAGTCACAAAAATTTAATTTTAATTGAAAATGATGAAGTATGAAGAATAAAAATGTAATGATTTCAAACAAAACAAGGAATAAATAATTTTATAATCACGAGTATTGTGTTATTTGTATTCCTAATATTATGTATATTAGTCTTTAAACTTGTATTTACCTACACAAGAGGCTAATTAAAGTATATTGCTCCACACATTCTAATGATGGCCCCAATAATTTAAGTCAAGTATTTGCTGATTATTTGTTATTTGAGCAACAGCCATGCCATGGTCTTGAATCGTACCTCTCTAGTAGGTAACTACCATCTGCCAAGAGACTGAAAGATGTAAACTACCTACCTAGAAAAAATATTAAGATATGTATGTATGTAACTTACATAAGCCACAAGGCGGTTGTAATAGATGCTTACTTCAATATGCACTGGTAGTCCATCCACAGAATTAATAGGCTTTAAAGCCTCATAGAGTTCTTTACACAAATACAAAACAATCTTTGAGCATCCGAAACCGGCGTAGAAATTCGTTGTCGGAGAATTCCAATAGGTTAAGTATTCTGATCACGTATCGATCGCTGGTGTAATTTTCTTTCTCGTTTTTCAATTTCTGACACGAAAATGTAGTTGCAATAGGCTCGAGACATCTTTTTCGTATTAAAATGGTTTGAAGATAAACTTAAACCCACGTCCGCGAAAGAGGATAAAATTGTCCCTTTCAAATGTCAAAAAGGGATAATTTTTTCTCTTTTCCTTGGCCTCATGCTGTGGACGGGGAGATATATGTCTACTCGTTATCTCAAACGGGAATATACTATAGAGATAAGAAAATTTTATCTCTTGTCAGTGGATATAATCGGGGGATATAATTTTTGTCTCTTGCCCATGCTCGCAGGGTGGATAAAATTAAGCAAGGGATAAAAATTGTATCCTCTCCCCGGGGATATATTGTCCCCCCCAAGCTAGCCCGGCAGAGCTACAATGTGACCAGCCAGATGTCACTTTATCTTGCTGATCCATTACGCTATGTCGGTTACTCGGGTTCTACTGCAGATATCATCATTTCGAATTCTATCACGGAGAGAAATTCAGAGCACAACTTGTAATAATTAGTGGACGAAAATTCGTGAAGTAGCGAAATATGGTATTATAACATTATTATAAAAGTAATAGTTTTGAAAAAGAGGTTTTCTCTGCTACACTCCATTTTAACAACTAGCGAGAGACAACTAAATAAGTTTCAAATGTAATAACGGAATGAGAGAGCGTCTGAAAAAGGTTCGCAACGTCCTCGTCTCTTGAGAGGACGCCATTCAAAATTTCATTAGATACAAATTTTTAGTAACGAGAAGTTAGAATGGAATGAAGAAAATTTTGTTCTCTACATTGAAATGTAACTGAAAGGACAAATAAGCTTCTTTGAATATACGGTATCATCATCAACATCATCATTACAGCCCTTCACAAATCCGCTGCTGAACATAGGCCTCCCCAATGTATGCCACAAAGCACGGTCCTGAGCCACCTGCATCCATCGACTTCCTGCATGTCTTACCAGGTCGTCACTCCATCTAGTGGGAGGTCGCCCTAAACTTCGCCTACCGGTACGATACTGCCACTCGAGAACCTTTTTTCCCCAACGGTTGTCGGTTCTTCGAGCTATATGGCCGGCCCATTGCCACTTCAGCTTACTAATCCGTTGAGCTATGTCAGTCACACTGGTTCTACTGCGGATATTCTCATTTCTAAGTTTATCATGCAGAGAAACTCCGAGCATAGCCCTCTCCATAACTCGCTGAGCGACTTTGAGCGTCCTCATACGGCCAGCGGTGAAGGACCACGACTCGGTTCCGTAAGTCATTACTGGCCACACGCACTGGTTGTACAGCTTAGTTTTCGGGTTTTGAGGTATACCTGACGAGAAGATGTGTCGTAATTTCCCGAACGCTGCCCAGCCGAGTTGAATCCGTCGATTAACCTCTCGGTCGAAGTTGGACTTACCTAGTCGTACTATTTGTCCCAGGTAAACGTACTCGTCAACAACTTCGAGCTTAGTGCTCCCAACAACGACCGGCATATGTGTGAAATGATCATTAAACATGATCTTTGTTTTGTCGATGTTCATCTTAAGACCTATCAATAAAAATAAGTAAAATGTATAAATAATAAGTACAAAAATAGGAAAAATATTGTTTAAAACCAAATAAATATATCTTTTTCAAACAGTAAAGTAAAGAACTAAAGGGAAGTAATTTTTATGGCATCCTTAGGGGATCATATTTGTACAATATTTGTATTATACCCCCCTAGTATTTATACCCCCCTCCCCTGTAAAATATAATGTATTTAATGAAATAATAATATTTAAAATAAATCACTGAAAATACGTTCTAGAGGACATTTTGGGGCTTCATAAACATTCATTGTTGTTATTGTAGAGTTACTGGTTACTTCGCCTATGCGGATTCCAGATGTGGAGGATCATGCACCTTCCCTGTTGGACCTTCTGCTGATCTCTCACCTGGACGGATATCAGATTTCCGTCGACGCCCCTTGAGGCTCCTCGGACCATTGTCTTGTTCGGAGTGTGGTGCCACTCACGCTGAAATCGCGGTTGCATTATGCAGGCTGCCGCCATGTTTGGCACTATATGATATCAGCCGATTTGGATGGGATGCGATCTTTCTTTGCATCCTACTTTTGGGGGCGGGTTTGCTTCTCGCCGGATGATCCCAACGTTGTTGCGGATTCTGTCGCTGATGTGGTATTTCAGGGTATGGAACCTTTTATTCCTTCCTCTGTGGTGCCCATTGGAGGCAAATCTCAGCCACGGTTTGGTCGCTCCTGTAAAATAGCATCATGCTATAAGCAGGAGTGCTATCAAACCTGGTCTGAAGCATCAGCGTCCCGGGATGTAAACACCAGCGCTCTAAAAAAGAAGTATATTTCCGCCTCTAGGTCCTTCAGAAGAGTCATTGCCAAGGCAAAGTCAGAGCACATAGGCAGAATTGGCGAGAAACTACACTACTATATACTAGTTCGCCTTCCTTCTGGGAACCTGTGCATTCTAGTCTCTCGCCAAGGCTGTCCAGGGGAATTTCTGTTAGCCATCTCATCCATCTCTGCATAGGGAGGACCACTCACTGGCCCATACCACAAAAGAGAAAGCCGATCTTCTAGGCTCTTTCTTTGCGTCTAACTCGACTCTCGATGACGGGGGGAGTACGCCGCCGACCATCCCGTGGTGTTAGTGCTCCATGCCGGAAGTGCAGTTCACACAGCGCTCGGTTCGCAAAGCACTCCTCTACCTGGACATCTACAAGTCGAGTGGGCCTAAAGGAATCCCCCCGATTGTGCTGAGGACGTGTGCTTCAGAGTTGGCACCGGTTTTAACGCGTCTTTTCCGGTACTCCTACTCCCTAGGCGTAGTCCCAAAATCATGGAAGACGGCTTTCGTCCACCCGATCCCCAAAAAAAGGCGACCGCTCAGACACGTCGAACTACCGACCAATCGCCATCACCTTCTTGTTCTCCAAAACAATGGAGTCCATTGTAAACTGCCAGCTCATGAGGTATCTTGAGGATCACCAGCTGATTAGTGACCGCCAATACGGTTTTGGCCGTGGTCGGTCAGCTGGTGATCTTCTGGTCTACCTAACTCACAGACGGGCGGAGGCAGTAGTGTACAAGGGGGAGGCATTGGCCGTTAGTTTGGACATTGCGAAGGCCTTCGATCGGGTTTGGCACAAAGCGCTTCTATCGAAGCTCCCTTCTTATGGGCTTCCGGAGAAATTGTGCGATAGGGTCACCAGCTTTCTTGCAGATCGGAGCATCAAGGTCGTTGTAGACGGTGCAAGCTCTGATTGCAAGCCTATTAATGCTGATGTTCCACAGGGCTGCGTGCTATCGCCAACGCTGTTTCTTCTGCATATCAATGATATGTTGCAAACCCATAACATTCATTACTATGCGGATGACAGCACTGGTGATGCTCTTTACACCGGCCGAGCCAATATTTCTCGGGTTAACGTCTCCGAGTACCGGGACAAACTTGTGTCTGAAGTGGAGTCTTTGCTGAACAGAGTCTCGGATGGGGGGCGACTAAATCTAGTCCAGTTTAACCCCCGTAAGACACAAGTTTGCACGTTAACCGCTTAAAAGAACCCTTTATCGTATCCCCTCAGTTTTAAGGCACTCCCCTTGTTGCCTCAGCCAGTATCGCAATCCTTGGCGTCGTCATATCGAGTGACGTGCAGTTTCGTGGTTACTTGGAAGGGAGGGCCAAATTGGCTTATAAAAAGCTTGGCGTGCTCAGCAGTGCGGGGCAGTATTTTATGCCGGCACACCGCCTGCAACTTTACAAGGCACAGGTTCGGCCGCACATGGAATACTGTTCCGATCTCTGGGCTGGGGCTCCCCAGTACCAGCTCCTTCCACTTGAGCGCAACCAGCGCTGAGCGGCTCGAATAGTCGATGACCGAGTGCTTTCCCATCAGCTTGATTCACTGGCACTACGAAGAGATGTTGCATCCCTTTGCATTTTCTTTCGCATATTTTTTTTAGTAGAGGAGGGTTCAAACGAGCATGCGGCTCACCTGATGTTAAGTGACTACCGCCACCCATGATCAACCGCAACACCAGGGGATTTGTAGGTGCGTTGCCAGCCCTTTAGAAAGGAGTAACCTCTTTTCTTGAAGGTCCCCAGGTCGTATCGGTCCGGAAAAATTGCCGGTGGTAAACAGAGAGGTTGTACGCGAAAGAAAACTCCTCTTGAAACGTACAGTGGGGGACCGCTAAGCATCTAGATAGTGTGGATAGTATCGGGACGTTTGCCGCGTAGTGCGTTCACGAAATTTGGCGGCTGGGATTAATCCGAACAATTCCTCAGAGCACTTTCCATGGTATATGCGAAAGAAAATGCAAAGGGATGCAACATCTATTCGCAGTGCCAGTGAATCGAGTCGATTATCATATAACATGGAGAGTGCTCTGAGGAATTGTTCGGATTAATCCCAATCGCCAAATTTCGTGAAAGCACTACGCGGCAAACGTCCCGATACCATCCACACCATCTGGATGCTTGGCGGTCCACCACTGTACGTTTCAAAAGAAATTTTCTTCCGCGTACAACCTCTCTGTGGAATAGTTTACCACCGGCGATTTTTAGGACCGATACGACCTGGGGACCTTCAAGAAAAGAGCTTACTCCTTTCTAAAGGGCCGGCAACGCACCTGCAATTCCTTTGGTGTTGCGATTGATCGTGTGCGGCGGTAGTCACTTAACATCAGGTGAGCCGCATGCTCGTTTGCCCCCTCTTCTATAAAAAAAAAGAAAAAAAATGGAACTGGAGACCCTTTTTATTGCATACGAGACGTACGAGTCCTCGAAGGTGTCAACGCATCAGCATTTGGAATTATAGTGAAAGATAAATTTCGGTATCTATATGAGCTACAGTATCCACTTACGAGCAGGTGAACTGTGTAGTGTTTGTCACATTTTTATATAAAATAAAAGAAACTTATGAAGATACGATTTTGATCTTTATCTGAATTCATAAAGAATGACATCTGAGTATTTTTTCAAGGTATAGAAAGTTATTAGTTGCGTATGCAAGCAGAAGCAATATATTCATCTACTAGTAAGTAGTACAGAAGCATCCCTTATATGTGGCTTAATCAAAACTTAGTGAAGATCGCTTTTAAGTGACATAGGTAAGTGATGGTATCGCTTTACTAATTTCAATTTACTTACATAGTCTTTAATTGTGCAGCATTTGTTTCAATACGCCTTCGTTCTGTAAATTTTTGAACTATATGGCCAGCCCATTACCGGTTCAGCTTACTAATCCACTAGGATATGCCCTTTACTATTGTTCTATTTGTGATGACTTACGGCGCGACACGTGGTACTTCACTACTGCCCATAAGAGAATGCTAAAAGTCGCTCAGCGTACGATAGAACGAGCTATGCTCAAATTTCTCGGCAGGATGAAGTTCGTAACGAGGATATGCAGTAGAAGTGGCTAAACGTCCAACACGTCCGTCGTCCGTCCGTCAAACACGTCAGTCCCCCAGAAATCACGGGTGATGTGAAGTATCCGAAAAGTCAGGAATTAAAAAGTTAAAATTAAACGCGATATAATCCGTAGAATTAGTTTCAGCAAATATTTTTGTGTTGTTACGCCAATGCGAAAACTTCCTTGTTTTAGTAGTTATAAAATCCAATACAGCAAAATGCAATATTCATTTCGGGTATCAAGGACTTAAATTTAAGAACATTTCCTATTTTTAAATGTCTTTTGAAACGCTACCATCACACTAGATTTTCCTACCGCATTTTGTAAGCTTACGTACATAAATTTCCCTAGGACAAACATCCCGTAACAATTATTTGTAGGCCATACACATACTTTTTCCGTGCGGGATTCGAACCCGCGGCCCTTAGCGCTCAACTCATTGTAAGCTATCACGCCACAGAGGCGTTTCCCAAAAATACATAAAAACAAAAGTGGTATGTTAGGAACTTACTTCTTTAGCACATTCCTATAACAGCGAGACAACCCAAAAGAGCTAGAAATCTCGAGCTTGGAATATCTCTTTGTGTTTTGCAGGTACCTGGGGTATGTAGGATTTGAAATTCGTTAACCTATTCCATATCAGACGCTGAAAATGTTTTGAGAAAAGTTCGTCTATGCGGCATCGTCTTAGGTCTTCCACGAAGCGCAGGATGTCTTCTCCCTACGTAGTTTTGTCCAAACGGGACATGTGAAGGGATATGGGGCTTCAATACCCAGAGTTGTACTTGCGGTTATTGTGACGGTTCAACGCTGGTTACAGATTTATCTCGACCGACCGAGATATAATTAATGTTATGCCAACACTATCTCAGTGTTGAATTCTACACTGCGGTGGTGTTCAGCTCACTAAGCCAATTATTTATTCAAATATAATTAGAATTATATCGAAGATTAAGAATGTCTTATTTAAACAATTCTATCCTGTGACAACTTACAAAACAATCTATTTATAAAATAAGGGTGACAATATAGCTTTATCCGCCGGATGCTAAGGGTTGACTGTGGCCCATAGACCTATATCTGTCAACGATTTAGTATCAAAATTTAAATGTATTGTCGCACCTGAGGATTCAGATAGAATGCCTTAGAACTGTAAAAAAAATTCTTGTTCTCTAGTGCATTTCTTCACCTTAAAAAACAGAGCAGGTTGAAATAATACGAGTTTTTACGGATTTTATCGCGTATTTTTAACTATAAATAAGTATACGCGAATAATTAAATATAAGTGAATAAGTTAATATGAATAATTAAATATAAGTTAATATAAATAATAAAATATATGTTAATATAAATAATTAAATATAAGTGAAGCCGGACACAGTCGAGCGTGTACCTGCTGTACTGCCATATGTTAGAGGAGTCACTGACAAGATTGGCTACATCTTGAAGCACGCTTCCATCAAAACATACTTCAAGCTGCCGAAGAAGATTGGTCAGTTTTTACCATCAGTCAAGTGTAACGTCCCTCTGCAAGATACAGGAGTGTACAAGCTTGATTGTGAGTGTGGTCTCTCCTACATAGGACAATCTAAAATATCAATAAAAACCCGCGTCAAAGAACATATAGCTGATGTGAAGAATCGACGCTCCGGAAAGTCTGCAGTCTGTGATCACGTACAGGGTCGCCCCCGTCACTACATCAGATTTGATAGACCACAAATCCTCGCTAAAGAACACCGATTCCTTCCAAGGATTATTCACGAGGCTATTAAAATCAAAAACGTCCTAATTTCAATAGAGTAAATGGCTGGGTGCTACCATCTGCTTGGGAGCCTATAATAAATAAAATTAAATCCCAACCCAAGCATACAACTGCAAGACTTCCAGATACCATAAGTTCATTCTGTGTAGATCGGAACAAAAGTTAAATTTTTATCCATGGTAACCGCTGTTAACTATGACATTTGGACGTTGAACATCTCAGTCCCCCCCCCCCCCCGTGAACATGAGTGCTGTAAAGCACTCGAAACGTCGGGTATTTATAGTTAAATATACGCGATAAAATCCCTAAAAACTAGTATTATTTCAATGTGTAGTGTTCGCGCAAGGTAATCTGGGGTCACAGATATAGTGATCAGATAAAACTGTATGCTGAATTTTGTAATAGCAGGCTAAGGCTACTTGACTTTCCGGCGGAATTGAGGGATTGTTCTGATAAGATGTGTGACAAACCGGAACACAACTTAGTCATAGAGAAATTGTATGAAGATATTACATCTATATTGCTGGATGCTGCGAGTTACAGCCATAAATGTTTAAAACGAAATAAGAAAGGCTACATCACAGGGTGGAATAGACATGTGAGACCGGCGCATATAAAGGCTCGTCTCTGCTTTCAAACCTGGGTTTGGGCAGGACGGCCGACATGTGGAGCTCTGTATGAGGATATGCGAGACTCGCGCAGGGCTTTTAAGAGCAAGCTTAAGTGGTGCCAAGACAATGCGGAACAAATCAAGATGGACATATTAGCAATGTCATGCGAGGCGAAGAAATTCGGAGAGTTCTGGCAGCAAACGAAAGGCCTGAATGCTCGGGTGCCTCTTCCAGCAGAAGTGGGTGGCATAACTGGAAGTGAAAACATTGCTAATATGTTCAAGGCTCAGTTCAAAGTGGATCCTAGCAAGATAGATTGTAGCTTGGACGACGGTGAGGACATCGTGAATTCGGGGATTAGCCCCTTGCGTTTCACTTTCAAGGAAGTGAATGATGCAATTAGAAACATGAAACGTGGTAAGTCGCCGGGACACGATGGCCTCAGCGTTGAACATTTGAGATATGCGGGTGTGCACATTGCTAGAGTCCTCAAGCTACTGTACAATCTTTGTGTAAGCCACAGTTACCTTCCAGAGGCTATGATGAGAACAGTGGTAGTGCCTATTATTAAAAACAGGACGGGCGATGCGGCGGACAGATCCAATTATAGGCCGATATCCTTGGCAACAATAACAGCTAAAGTCCTCGACAGTCTGCTTGACGTGCAGTTACATAAATCTTTCCAAGTGCACGATGCGCAGTTTGGTTTTAGACCGGAACTTTTAACAGAGAGCGCAATACTGTGCCTCAAGCAGACTGTGCGGTATTACACTGATAGAAAAACACCGGTATATGCTTGCTTTTTGGATCTGTCTAAAGCGTTTGATCGAGTGCTATACAAAATCTTGTGGCAAAAGCTTAGGAACGAAACCAGTTTAAAGCCTGAGCTAATCGCTTTGTTCGAGTATTGGTATGGTAACCAGAAAAATGTGGTGAGATGGGATGATGCGTTGAGCGAAGATTATAGCCTGGGGTGTGGAGTACGGCAGGGAGGGCTGATGTCACCTAGGCTGTTCAATTTGTATGTAAATCAACTGATTGTGAGCCTCAGTAGAGCTGGTGTCGGTTGTTCGGTAGATGGGGTCAGCATAAACAACATTAGTAATGCTGACGACATGGTTCTGTTGAGCCCCTCAATCAGTGGTCTTATGCGATTAATACAAATTTGTGAAGAGTATGCTAAGGTACATGGACTCAGTTACAACTCCAACAAAAGTGAGTTTCTTGTGTTCAGGGGGAAAAATAAGCTACCCATATTGAAACCCACCTTTCAACTATGTGGGTGTCCCCTTAAACAGGTTACTGAGTTCAGGTACCTTGGCCATATAGTAACCGACAGCCTGGAGGATGACAGCGACATTGAACGCGAGCGCCGGGCGCTGGCGGTGCGAGGCAACATGTTGGCCCGCAGATTTGCACGGTGTACAAAGCAGGTTAAGATAACGTTGTTTAAAGCTTACTGCCAATCGTTCTACACGTGCAGTCTGTGGACGAGCTATTCGCAGCGGACCTACGGCGCCCTGAGAGTGCAATACAACAATGTGCTGAGGGCGGTGTTGAGGAAGCCGCGAAACTGCAGTGCGTCGGCAATGTTTGCGGACAGTCGTGTGGATGACTTCTACGCGATTGTGCGGAAGCGTGCCGCGTCCATGATGAGCAGGCTTGTGAGAAGCACTAACACCCTCCTCAGCGCGTTGGCCTCTAAGCTAGACAGCCCTCTCTGGAGGAGCTGGAATGATGTGCACACCGGTACTAGGCCTCAGCGCCCACGCTGGTGCTGAATAGGTTAATGTAGATTAAGGACTAACATAGCATAAGTAATAGTCACTAACACATTTTGTATAAACATAGTTACATAAGTTAATTGTTTACTAACACATTTTTATATGGACTATGGTCTGAAATAAAAATATATTATTATTATTATTAAATATAAGAAATCATTATGTGAACAGAGCAGGATTAAGCTGCTAATTAACATTGGTATTTTGTGAGAGCATGGTCTTTCCTCAGACGTAGTGATATTGTTCGCGACGGCCTAACAACGTTAAGAAACAAAGTGATAAAGAAATATTGTTTTTGTATTAATAATTAAATTACCGACAAAACTGGATGAAAACGTGTATTAATATAGTTGTGTAGCATGTTTATAACTCTTAGTATATTTGTATAGAATGTCGTTTTGATAACAAGTAATATAAACAACTTTTATTATATTAAGAAAAATTGACCAATCACAGCGAGTCTTATCGTAGAACTCTCTAAAAGTTTTTAAATAACTGCGTAATAGTTCATACTAAAAATAAGGAAAATAATTTTATGTTCTAAAAGAGTTATGAATATGACATTGAATTAGCATATGGCTTATAGATTAAGGAAGTGTAGGAATATTTTGTATAACTAAACGCATTTCGTAGTTATAGAAAAATCAAAAATTAATGTACCCAAATATTATGAAAATTTTGGACATTTCGTTTAATAACTTTTTACAATGTTAATATTTTGTGTAACCTTTATGATATACTAATAAAGTACCAGACTGCCGATTTATTGATGTATAGCATGTTAGTGTAGCAAATAGTTTTGTATTGAAAATATTGTAATTTATGCCATTTGTATAGTGAAAAGTTTATGCAATAAAGAGGCAAAACGGAAAATGGCAAGCGGCTCACTGTAAAGTATTGTCAAAGTCTACCTTAGGGGCTCGGGACCCAGTACCCGTAGTAGTGTGAAGAACTACCAGTGACAACTGAAGTGAAGTGAGTGGTATCCGGTGGTAGCTGAAGTGACTAGTAGCAGTATATAGTGAATAGTGAAAGTGTTAGCTAGCCGAAAAAGGTCGTAACTGATATTCACAGTTAAATATAGTGAAAGTGTTAGCTAGCCGAAAAAGGTCGTAACTGATATTCGCAGTTACATATAGTGAAAGTGTTAGCTAGCCGAAAAAGGTCGTAACTGATATTCGCAGTTACATATAGTGAAAGTGTTAGCTAGCCTAAAAAGGTCGTAACTGATATTCGCAGTTACACATAGTGAAAGTGTTAGCTAGCCTAAAAAGGTCGTAACTGATATTCGCAGTTACATATAGTGAAAGTGTTAGCTAGCCTAAAAAGGTCGTAACTGATATTCACAGTTACATATAGTGAAAGTGTTAGCTAGCCTAAAAAGGTCGTAACTGATATTCGTAGTTACATATAGTGAAAGTGGTAACTGATATCCGCAGTTACACATGTGATAAAATCAGCTGGTTTAGTTGATAATAGCTGCTAGTCAGTAGTGTTAGAAAACCAGCTACTACCAATAGATATTTGATACCACCGTACAATTTAAAGAAATCTTTTGAAACATACAATGACCAATCAATAGTGAACAACCGTAGTTCAACAAACGTGGTCAATAGTTATAGTTATAAAATTTCGCGACTAATCAATCAGTCGAACCGCTGGCCACTACCTTGCTATTTGTATTTATTAATCGTGCATTTTGATTTGATCCTCAGTCCACAATATTTCAGCGGCACCCACAAAGACGGCGGTGAAAGTACCCACCGGAACCTATAGGTGTAGGACGTGAGCGACTCGCGAAGTATCTTCGATTTACTCCGTCGAACATTTACTCCGGAGAGTTTCGCCCAGATCGCCATCGCACAGATATCATTACGTAGTTGCAGCATAGCATAACCTTGTTTATAAAGAAATTACGTACCAACGGCTACTATAAAAATTAACACCAATTTAAAAAAATATTAAAGAAAATGCTTAATTTAAGTAATCGGTAATCAGCGTTTGTTGCGAAGTTGAGCTTTATATTATGTTCAAAAGTTATTACATATTGGTTTGAAAATTCTGTGGCTATGAGATAAGCGAAACAAAAATATAACGCTATGGTGAGTTTTATCGCTGTACCCCATTCGCATATTAGCCTTTAAATTTAATGCCAACATTAGTTTTATCCAGCATTGTTTCGTAGTTACTGTGTAAGTATAAACACATGTTTAGTAATGTCCTTTAGAATCGTTTAGTGGTAGTGTAGGAATATCCACCGTCCAGATGTCACTCCATGGGTGTCGTAAGAGACGACAGAGGAAAAGTGAATCAGAAAATAGGCATCAGCATCTTCCCGATAAAACTCACAATAATGAAAACTGCGGTTACCAATCCACCCTACGAGGTAACATTAGGGGGGGGGGGGCTATGTTCATCAGTGGACTTTTAAAGTCTGGAATTGATATATGGATTTAACCACCCTTAAAACTGGATTTTTTCTAATTTAGGACCATTCCTGAAGTATAAACTAACATAAAACCACTCTTTTTTCATGTTG
The DNA here is from genome assembly GCA_036936625.1 of Parnassius smintheus behrii. Classification (NCBI taxonomy): domain Eukaryota; kingdom Metazoa; phylum Arthropoda; class Insecta; order Lepidoptera; family Papilionidae; genus Parnassius; species Parnassius smintheus. Next base: position 61,588,219 of record JAUPFT010000002.1, on the reverse strand, counting down.
GTTAAAATAAGCCTACTTAATTTTGTTTGAAAAGCGTAATACTCCTTTAATTGTGTTAGTTTGTGCGTCGTTTAGTAACGAGACTGAGATTAAAGGATAAAGCTATTGAGATTCGATTTAAGCACATAATATATTATCCTGAGATTATATTATAAGCTTAGAGTGCGGGTTTTTAGTACTGTTCGATGTTATTAATCAAACCATATTATTAAAGTTGTTAATATTTTAGTAGCTAATATCTGCGTAATACAATAAAATGATGTGTCCTACCTAGTTTGGAGAACACATAACGCCCTCCCTCTCTTCTCTAACCCTAGCACCACTACTCTCAACACCTTTAGTTTAGGAAAGAAACACCACGATAATTCGACACGTTTTTTGCCTCTAAACAAGGCATCCTCAGTAGTAGAATCCTTTGAAGTTCTTGGCGACTCGAGATAAACATCTCACTAAATCATTCATTGATTCTTGAAATAGATGTCGAATTAATTTTTTTATAAATTCTGATTTCTGACAAAGTAAGGATATTTTTGTACTTACTAAGAGTCATGTATTACAAGGTAATCACCTATGTAATACGATTTAAATAAAGAATTAAGAACATTTTATTCGTTTTCAGCAATTTTGATTAATGTTTACTAAATGTTTTAGATACCGATAAGTCATATCAACAATACGTTAGATAAGGGCAGTTTAATGATAGATTGAAATGGTGTATATATGTCAAACAAGGAAAAGTATAAATATTAGAAAGGGATGGCAAGAGCCTCCTATTAGGATCCAGAAGGTCGTGCAAAATTGAGTTTGTCAACTAGTTAGGCAATTAGCATAAAAATGCAGGTCCGAACCGTTTTTTAAGAATATTAATGAAAATAATATTTTTTTAAATGCATGTAATATGCAATTTGTTAATGTTTTAGTAGATTTTTGTATAATAATAAGATAATAGAAATGTCAATCAAAAGTCAAAAAAAAACTCCATTCTAGTAACAAAATAGCGAAATATTGAAAAAAATAAACAATGAGATTAATTATCTAATTCTGATGATTTCTTATATTTGTGTAATATTTACTCTATTTTTGTAATCAAACTATACTTAAATGTGAAATTTAAGATAAAGTTTAGTAAACAACTTAGTAATTACCAATGATTGTTAATGAGCACAGAGTAAAGAGTTGTTTGTTTACTTTTCTCATAGTATTGTTTATATTGTTCTAATTTATAAGGTCCTCCACCACAATGTAATAGTCAGTTCAGTAACTCAGTTCGACACGACAGTTACTCCAGTACGACAGTCCGTTACGATAGTCTGTTAAGTCAGTCGGTCACATCAAGTCTGAGTAGTCGTATAATCTGCTGTAATAAATAAAAATACTTCGATATATCGTCATGCTGCTGGTTGTTATTTAAAAACCCTTTGCGACCACCCGAACATTACATTTGCGCAAACATTACACATTTATATAATACCAGCTTTTACATATTTTATCGCGTATATTTAACTTTTTAAATACCCGATGTTTCGAGCACTTAACAGCACTCATGGTCACGGGGGGACTGAGATGTTTAACGTGCAGATGTCATAGTTAACGGCGGTTACCATAGATTAAAATTGAATTTTTGTTCCGATCTACACAGTTTGAACTTATGATATCTTGAAGTCTTGCAGTTGTATTGTAACGTTGCACGTACATGTATGCATAATTATAATTAAACGGTTTATTAAAATTAAATAAACATTTAATAAACTAAATAAAAATAAAATAAAAGTTATTAACAAAAATAATTCTATAATTAACTTGTAGGTATCCTATTAATAAAACAAATCAGTAAACTAAAAGAACGAATTAAATAATAAATCAAATATTAAAATATTGTATTTCGAACAAACACCCTGACGCTTCGTTACTCTATGCGCTTTGCAACTCTCGCGTCAGAGTTTTACCCGGCCGGTATTATTCCACGGCGTCGCGCTCCCGATCATTCTCCGCCCGAGCGCCCTGGGAGGCGCACACTACCACTGCAGCCGCGTTCACAAGCTCTGCTTTGTGTCCTCGTACGCGCTTGCAAATTTTAATCCCATTTTGGAAAAAGTTTAAAATAATATAATAATTCCGGCACTGTGGCCGTATAGTTTTTTCGTTAATTCTCGTCACCGAGACCTCCGTATCGTCTTGCACCCCGTAAGGGTAAGTGTTGAAACGTTACCTAGTTTTAAGTAGTGAAAGTGTTTTATAGGTACTGTAATTTGATCATGCCAGGCTATTTGCTTTTAGCTATTTAGTTGCCACGTTATTAGTGTTATTTGCATGTAAGTAATGTATGTAGCCGCTGTGCGCGTTGGAAAAAGTACCATTACAAAATGGCGTCTCATACATTTCGCACCGCGATCAAATATCGCAAGTCACCATCATGTTTCAACCAATGCACAGCCTAAATTAGTTATCCTGGTAAATTTAAACAGTATTTTACACTTGCCGTAATTTTAATTCATGTGTATTTTAATTTGCGCCTCACCGCTATGACGCTTGCCTTCCATTCCGCCTTGTAACTCCGTTCTGATTATGAACACCCGCCAGCTACTCTCTGTGCTCCCATCTACTGCTAGCCTGCGATATACCGGGGGTTCATAATCGGCGGCATTTTATTACCTGGACCTAAATGTGGACGACGTTGTTTCCAGGGTGCAATTTTACGACTACAACCGTGGCGGTCGTCCTTTTTAAGAGGGCCTAGGCCTCCCCTCGACGCCGCCACCGCCACAGCCAGCTGCCCACGGCGCTCCCCGTGAACAGTCCAACCCCCGGCCCTGCTCGACCACCTCGCGGCCACTTAGGGGAGTACCTGACCCCGCCAGTGAAGCCAGACGGGCATTTTTTTTAAAATTATCGGAACCACGCCCACGACCTTTCTTTTACCAATATATAAATTTTTTTTGACTGGTTGTTGCCTTATTTTAAATACCAACCGTCCCAGTATGCTTGGGTTGGGATTTAACTTTATATATTATGGGATCCTAAGCAGATGGTAGCACCCAGCATCTTCTCTATTGAAATTAGGGTGTTTTTTTTTTGATTTCAATAGCTTCGCGAGTCATCCTTAGAAGTAATTGGTGTTGTTTAGCGAGGATTTGTGGTCTATCAAATCCGATGTAGTGACGGGGGCTATCATGTATGTATTCACAGACTCCAGATTTCGTGGAGCGTCGATTCTTCACATCAGCTTTATGTTCTTTAACTCGGGTTTTAATTTATCTTTTAGTTTGTCCTATGTAGGAGAGACTACATTCACAATCAAGCTTTTACCCTCCTGCATCTTGCGGATGGACATTACACTTGACTGATCGTAAAAACTAACCAATCTTCTTCAACGGCTTGAAGTTTGTTTTAATCGAAGCCCGCTTCAAGATATTGCTACTCCTTCCTTACTGTTTAGGTCTGGGATACCTTAATAAGTCGCCTAATTTTAAATTGGTTCGGGAATTTCGGGACCAGCTACAATTTGCAGCCTTAAATCAAGAAAGAAAACTAAATTAGGAAAAGTAAAGTAAAAGTAGTGAAATTTTGGTATCAGATTTCCAAGGGGCACTTACGAACAAATAATGTATTATTTCGCTAGTGTCTACCATAACAGCAGGGAAGTAAAAAGAGATACAGTCCACTAAGTGCATGACTGACATCTGGACCGGGACCACCATTCCTTGGGGTTCGTAATCTTAGTCATCAACCACTTTCTTCTGAAATAGCGGTTATGGTTCTAAGTCGAACGTCTTATCAAGGGTCACGCCCACAGCATTGATTCGTGAACCCAACGAGGTGTGGTATAGGTAACGTCCAGTAACTGGTTGATTACTGTTAAGGGCGTGAGATGAAGAACGCGGCCGTACGTTTCAGTTTGGTCCATCGAGACCATAGAGAATATAACCACTAGAGAGAGTATAGGCAGATTTCTTCTAAACACACGACTCACTACTGCGGGCCGGGGGGCGAGGAAGAACGCGTGTCTGCGAATGGTCAAGTTGCGTTGTTATGGCTATCTTTAGGGTTGCTCTTCTTAATAAAGTAAAATATTCGTTATCGATAAAATGGATTTTATCATTATGAAAAATACTCAATTAAAATCACAGAAATAATATTTAATCAAAATCAATCAGTTACAACGAAAATATGTATTTATTTTATTATTATTGATTTTTGAAATGAATTAATTTGTTATATTTATTTCGAATTAAAGTTTAAGGGTCCTGATTGTTCTTTGTAAAAAAATATAAACAAGTGTCTACATATTTGTAAATTATGCATCTTGCTAATTCAATTAAATTATTTGTTGATTCTATTTCAAATTGATGAAAATAAATATACGGGAATCAATAATACCTAATCAGAGATTTTAAAACCGTTCTCATAAAATAATTAGTATTATATTTTGGAGACAGCACTTTTGAACCACTCTCATTGATCGCCCTCTTATTAAAAATTTTACAACGACGACAAATATCTATTATTGTAGTAGATCCGTACAATAACTTGTCTTTAGTGTCCTTTTGCAATTGTAAGCCGTTCTGATTTGGTACAAAAATCTAACTAATTTAACAGTACAATACAATACTCTTTATTGTACACCAACAAAACATAAATATAGCAAATAATGAACAAACAATGAGGGAAAAACAAAAGGCGGTCTTATTGCTACATAGCAATCTCTTTTTTTTTTTTTTTTTTTTTTTATAGAAGAGGGGGCATACGAGCATGCGGCTCACCTGATGTTAAGTGACTACCGCCGCCCATGATCAACCGCAACACCAGGAGAATTGCGGGTGCGTTGCCGGCCCTTTAGAAAGGAGTAAGCTCTTTTCTTGAAGGTCCCCAGGTCGTATCGGTCCGGAAAAATCGCCGGTGGTAAACTATTCCACAGAGAGGTTGTACGTGGAAGAAAACTCCTTGTGAAACGTACAGTGGTGGACCGCCAAGCATCCAGATGGTGTGGATGGTATCGGGACGTTTGCCGTGTAGTGCGTTCACGAAATTTGGCGGCTGGGATTAATCCGAACAATTCCTCAGAGCACTCCCCGTGATAGATGCGATAAAATACGCAAAGAGATGCAACATCTCTTCGCAGCGCCAGTGAATCGAGCCGATCGGAAAGCACTCGGTCGTCGACGATTCGAGCCGCTCTGCGCTGGATGCGGTCAAGTGGAAGGAGCTGGTACTGGGGAGCCCCAGCCCAGAGATGGGAACAGTATTCCATGTGCGGCCGAACCTGCGCCTTGTAAAGTTGCAGGCGGACAACCCAGAAGAGGAAATTAACAAAAATAAAAATAAGATTAACGGGTAGGGTGCACTAAATTTGATAAAAAATACAACTTATATACTATAAAATGACAACATACTTAAGGTATATTAGTGACCATAACTAAGAGGAGGAAGAGAGAGGAATTAAAGAGACAAATAGTGTTCCTTAATTTGTTTCTTGAACACATTTAAAGATTGAGCATTTTTAATGGACTGGGGTAAGGAGTTCCAGAGTCTTACTCCAAGAACAGCAAAAGATTTATCATAAAATGTCGAGGAGTGTACAGTAATATATTAACAGTAATTTAACTAGGTAACTATAAACTTTAACTAGGAAAAAATACCGACAAATTGATAACATCCTCTTTTTTCTGAAGACGGTTAAAAGTAGATTTGTAGATAACTCAAACTCACTGTAAAAATACTTATCTACAAATAGATAATTTGTAGATAAGTATTTTTACAGTGAGTGAACTGAATAATCTTTTTATTAATTTTAATTTTATTATTTTCGATATCGACTTTCAGCTATTAAAGGTAACAGTAAGTACTAATGTTTACGATAAACGTACAAAGGGAAAGAAAGAGATAGAAGCATTAGAATTGTCTAACAATAGAACGAGACTTTTCCAAAAGACATCAACGCGCGACTCAACAATGTCGTTATTTACCCAGCCACCGTTTTAAATAGACCCCTGCGGTGGCTCATAATCTGAATTAATCAACAATAATTTTCATATTTTAAAAAAATATATAAGTAAACTTAGCAATGAAAAGTTACTCCATTCTTTTTGGAAACCTGTCCTGGAATGTTTCCCACACCACTTCACCGCGCATGAAGGCATTTTGATGCATTATAATTGCATAAAAGTTATAAAAGTTTGCATTAATTTAGCGTACACACAGGTCTAACACTTGGACAATACTAAAATGGTTAATAGTGCAATAGGCGATGCATAGGCGACAAAATACTAATAGTTTTCGAGCGTCGGGGCACTGTATGCGCAGTCAAGTGGTTATATAGTCTTTGATCGAGACGGATGAAGAACTAACCGAAGGAAGAGGCCCGAACGTCGTTTCCCTTTTGACGTTTCGGGAAAAGAGGCCCGAACGTCATATCTCTTTTTGGCGTTTCGGAAGAAAAAAGAAGCCCGAACATCGTTCCCTTTTTGGCTTCTTAGTCCTCAGAGGCAAAACACATCTACAATTTGTTTCTTCATCGAGGATAAATGTAGATGTATGGTAAGTACTACGCTCCTTTTTAATAAAGAATCGAACTCCAGGTGCATTGTCACTTCTCAGGACATAGACAAACTGCTTACTTACTTATGACACGTGAAAACACAGGCGTCTATGGACTATAGTACTCAATTGCCATCAGATTGACTATGTGCCAGTGTGCACCATTAATTACATAATATAAAAATAAAATATAAACTTCGGGAATTCTTTGTTTACTTTTAAATAGATATTATTAAATAATAAGTAGAGTTTCGATTATGATAATTGTGAAAGTTTCTTTCATAGCGAGCAAACTTCTTACAGTATTAGAAAGAAAATAATATTTTTATCAGGGTTCATACCTGTTTAGATAAACCTGGAGAGTAAATACAACATTAAAATGCAAACCTTAATTGTCGTTACTGAGAAACCAAAACATATAGGTAATGTACAAGAATTGTTTACTTGAAGTTTCAAGATAAAGGAATATAATATCTGTGTAAGGAGAAATTACCCTAGGAATGTTTTACAAGTGCTGAAATGAACAGTGTGTCCTGTACGCCACCTAATATCCGGCCGACAACGTCAACGTTTCCAGGTCAGCGCTTCCTTCAACCTCGCTGTGGACCCGAAAGCTATACACTTCAAATATTCACTAAAGAACCGTTTATTTATTATTACAGATACAGATATAAAATCTTTTCTTAAGTAGATAATAATATTTAAAAATAAACAATACCCTCACAGTAAGATTACTGTGGGGTTGGTGTCTGTTTTTACAAACAGTTAGATTAACGATCAAAATAGATCGTACAGTTTGCAGTGATACTGGTCTTTGTACAGCTTTTTGAACAATTAAATAAACATTTGTTCTGTGAACAAATGGATCCGTGCGCTCTGTTGATCTCCTAAACACTGAGCTACCGAGTGCCTAATCTCATCCATTCCTCCGGGGTAACATTGCATCCACATTTTTCGAAGATAGAGTAGATGGCTATGGCTGGGGATAGCTCTTAATATCCGGCAGATTGTGCACAGTTTATCAATATTAGTTCTTTAAAGTTAGTTTCTGACAGCTTAGTCGGTAACAACACTTTTTATGACTGCTTATAGATTGATTTCAATCGGATGCTTAAAACTAGTTATTATAGGACTAAAGAGTACAAGACATCCATATCGCTTCAAAATCTTTTCTTCTTTATATGTACAGTTTGTCATACTGTAAATATTGGAAGAAGTCTTGCTGGATCCTCCGATGCTATACTTTTATGCTATATTTTCGAACTTCTGGTAAAATCATAAACGGCTTTCAATAAAAATAGTTTTCTTATTTCATTAATTTTATTTTTATTAAGTTTTCTTATACATTTATTTCATTGATGAAACAAAATTTCGCTGCTGACCTAAGCCTTCCTCGTAGATTTCCTCATCTAGATGATGAGAGTCCCCAAGACTGGTCTAAGTAACTGAAGTTTGGTCTGTAGGAAAACACTTATTTCACATAATATTCCCTTGACCCTTACTATTGACTTAATAAGCTACACCCAAGATTTTATCAAAATATCAACTACCCCATATTGTTCCCTGGGTGTCGTAAGAGGCGACAGAGAGAAACAAAATAGGTGATGGGCAGCAGCGTCTTTCTTATAGCAACTAAGAAATAAAAACCTGTTCATACAAATTCACATGCCAAGCGTGGCAACTATGCCAAATGCCAACCTATAGTGCAATCTTTGGAACAGGAACAGATACAGAAACTTTTTAATTCAATATAATAAACAATACTTATTGAAAGTCATATTTTTCATTTACAACCGGTTCGCAAAAAAAACCTCTTACAAACATATTTACAATTAACAATACAAGACAAATTAGATATAGCTTGGTAGCGATCACCCTTCTCAGGGGTTATTATCATCCATAAATTCCTTAATATTTTAATAACCCTTTTTATACAAACTTGTGGGGAGGCCTGTTTTCAAAATTGTACTTCTATAGACTAATAAAATTTTAATTATTATCATCATAACAACAGCCATTTTCAAGCCCACTGAATATAGGCCTCCCCGAGGAATGCGAAAAAGTACGACCACTAGCCACTCATTTATTTTAAGATTTGTATTATTACTAACATCTATGATCCTTGTGGTCGAAATAAACGACTTTTATTTATTTATTTATTATTTAGGCTGATGAAAGGTATATCTTATATATTGAATTAGGTCGGCAAACGAACACAAAATCCACCTAATCGTAAGTAAACGCTATGCTCCATAGAAATCTAGATCTATTCTCAATTAAAAATCACAATGCAAATGCGTTGTCATCCCTGAGGTGACTACTACGACGACATGAAAAGTGAGAGGGAATGTCTTGTTTCTAGTAAAAAGGGTCTCCGGTTCTCTTCACTCACCGTATAAAATACGGCAGCCTTAAACTACCATTTTACGCTGGTATACTGTGAGCGTGTTATGCTTCCCCGGTCGAGGCAACTTGATCGTGCTACAAACGTAATGTAGCTGTATCATGGCTCTATTACTTTTTAATCTACTATAATTTCTTTCTTCTTAGATTATGTTTATTAAACGTGATTCTTTTATGTAATTTATAATCTTTTGGTATAATCATTAGCCACAAGGCAAGTATTTTAAATAATACAGAAATTAAAAGAAAATAAATATTTTTAATTGTATTTCTATAAAACAATTAAAAAGGACATTCACTTTAATTGATAGATTTTGATCACAATGTCATCACAGCCTGTGACTATAAAGGCTCTTTATACTCTGTAGATCATAATAAACCAGTGCAAGCACTGAAATTCAGCGCGATAACAACTCAAAAAACGTGGGACTCCTTTTCTATAACTTTAACTTGTGAATTCACTAAAATCTCTAGAGGCAAGAATGAACAGCTCTTACCCCATCACTGTTTCCCTTTTGTCTAAAACGAATTACTTCGCTGTACAGTGGTAGCATAAGACCATCAATTACCTCATTACGTTTCATGGCTATCACAGGAGGTAACTATCAAAAACTGGAAAAGTCTAATGGCTTCTGTCTAGTTCAAGTCTAATATTACGTATGGCGACTGTCTAGAAAAGTTAGCTGGATCCATTGATTACCTATCAAATGAAATTTGGTATACTTGTACAGGCTTTTATAATATCACACGTTTTTCTCAGTTCGACAGTCTCTGTAATAAATAGAACTAATCAGATCCTAATGCCGCTGCGGTTCTAAACTACCCATAATATGAGCGTTTGCCAGTGTACGCGTGTGTCTCTCACATTTATTACCTATATTTCCAAAGTAATATGAACCAAATTCCTGCGTACATTTACGGCTGTAATAAACGAAGAATTGTTACGATATCAAAGCTTTGTTTTGTACGTTCGATACACACTAAATTCTGCAATAAAGGACCTCCGTAACTACACGAACTAGCTACACATTATATATTGCTATATGCTATACATTAAAGCCGTTGATTACAACGTACGAACTTGTTTATAGATACCTGTGCACTTCCCCTTATTTCATTATTTGTAAAATGTTTGTTCTATGTCGTTTAAGTGGTAGAACCTCGCTGCAACTATAATAAAATTTTAACTGGAATGGGCTGGCTCAATCGGGGAAGGACCACGCTGTTATTAAATATCCGTGTGAACCGGCAGATTAATGCTGCTAATTTTGTATAGTGAGTGAAGAGAACCGGATATCCTTTTTATAAGTAACTAGACATACCATTTTAGTCCTTATTGACATCGTGTGTTGTTTTTATTCTTAATATATTCAAGGATATATTATTTAAATTTCTATGGGCTAAAATATCAACATATCGTCAGATAAACTGTGTGCTCGTGTATCACCCTTACTTTTAAAACTTTTTTATGAGACTAGTCTTGTGTAGGCAAGATCAAATAATGTTTTCACATGAACACCGACTAAAATTCTATGATCAACCACCTTTCCCGCATATCATCTCATTTTAACTAGATGGTAGGACTTCTTTTCAGGTTAAGAGTATGTCTAGATAGGCTGCATCTTTTTACTTATTTCGGTTAGGAAAATCTTCCAACGAAATAAGCTACTACTGAAACAAACCGTATTATGTAAGCTAAATTCTTGAAAAGACTATTTTAAAAATGAAATGCGTAAAAAAAGAACATTTACTTTGTTCAATGTCCTTACCATTTTAATTAAAATTTGTTCCTCGCTTATAAAATTTAACACTGCCTACCTTAGATAAATATGTTTCTTTTCTTAAAAATCTCGTTTCTCGCCTGTATCGTTAGATGGTAAGGAAATTAATTTTGGCGGAAATAATTCAGGTTATATTGCTAACTTTAATTAGGTTTTATTGAAAGCTAAAGTGGATGCACTGACTTGAAAGCGACTCCGCTATCAAGCGGATATTACTTTAATCGGTGAAAGAACCTGATAGTAAATTTTAATTAATTTTCCTTGAACATGGATTAATTTATTGCTTCTGTGGTCGAGAAGGAAAAGGAGATATCTCCCGCCAGGCAAAGTGTCATGCCCAGGGAGCATTCAACGCTCCGTGTGATAGTTTGGAGCTATTCTGTTATATATACTATTTTTATTTCGGAACTTTGATAGCGTGATTTAGGCTTCGATGTGTTTCGCTTTTGGCGTGGCGACTGCGCCGTCACACCTTCAAGTGTGTAGTGGCTGTGTAAAAATATCCACTACCCTACATCATCCCGTGGGTGTAGTAAGGGACGATAGAGATGGTCGGGGAAAAAGTTTTTTCGTATTTTATTTAAAAACTTATATACAAAAATTTATTTAGATTTTATTAAAATTTATAAGTGCCATTTTGTTCGATAATTTTTTGCCATCTTGTAGGTAGTGACATAATCCATTTGTTGTAGAAATCTTGAGAATTTTTATCAAAAGAATGCGATAAGTAGTTTTGATAGTCCTCTCCTGATGTTAACTGATTACTACCTAAAGAATTCTGAAGAGGCCGAAACCGGTGAAAATCTAAGTGTGTAAGGTCAGATATATATTGTGGATGCATTAACACTTCCCAACCAAGCTCTCTCAATTTTGTAGAGTGGCCAAAAATGTGGGGTCTCACGTTATATATAATCATTCCTTTTCTGTTGATCAATTTCGTCCAATTTTTTTTTCATTTTCAAAGAACGGTTCAATTTTTCATGTTTTGGTCATATAGTTACATCTAAAATAACAAAGGTTAACGTGGTACATTTTTGTTATCGAAAAATGTATGTAAAATATTCGTTAAAAAACATTTACACCACTCTACGACGTACTGACTCCAGTCCACTCTACCCTTCCAACTACCGGCCTATCGCCATCACCTCCTCGTTCTCCAAAACAATGGAGTCCATTGTAAACTGCCAGCTCATGAGGTACCTTGAGGATCACCAGCTGATTAGTGACCGCCAATACGGTTTTCGCCGTGGTCGGTCAGCTGGTGATCTTCTAGTCAACCTAACTCACAGATGGGCAGAGGCAGTAGAGTCCAAGGGGGAGGCATTGGCCGTTAGTTTGGACATTGCGAAGGCCTTCGATCGGGTTTGGCACAAAGCGCTTCTTTCGAAGCTCTCTTCCTATGGGCTTCCCAAGAAATTGTGTAATTGGAACACCAGCTTTCTTGCAGATCGGGGCATCAAGGTCGTTGTTGACGGTGCAAGCTCCGATTGCAAGCCTATTAACGCTGGTGTTCCACAAGGCTGCGTGCTATCGCCAACGCTGTTTCTTCTGCATATCAATGAAATGTTGCAAACCCGTAACATTCATTGCTATGCAGATGACAGCACTGGTGATGCTCTTTACACCGGCCGAGCCAACATTTCTCGGGAAAACGTCTCCGAGTGCCGGGACAAATTTGTGTCTGATGTCGAATGATGTCTGATGAACAGAGTCTCGTATTGGGGGCGACTAAATCTGGTCCAGTTTAACCCCCAGAAGACACAAGTTTGCGCGTTAACCGCTAAAAAGAACCCCTTTGTCGTATCTCCTCAGTTTAAAGGCACTCCCTTTGTTGCCTCAGCCAGTATCGGAATCCTCGGCGTTGACATATCGAGTAACGTTCAGTTTCGTGGTCACTTGGAAGAGAAGGCCAAATTGGCCTCTAAAAAGCTTGGCGTGCTCAGCAGAGCGGGACAGTATTTCATGCCGGCACACCGCCTGCAACTTTACAAGGTACAGGTTCGGCCGCACATGGATACTGTTCCCATCTCTGGGCTGGAGCTCCCCAGTACCAGCTCCTTCCACTTGACCACTTCCAGCACAGAGCGGCCCGAATCGTCGATGACCGAGTGCTTTCTGATCAGCTCGATTCACTGGCGCTGCGAAGGGATGTTGCATCTCTTTGCATTTTCTTTTGCATATACCATGGGGAGTGCTCTGAGGAATTGTTCGGATTAATCCCAGCCACCAAATTTCGTGAACGCACTACGCGGCAAACGTCCCGATACCATCCACACCATCTGGATGCTTGGCGGTTCACCACAGCACGTTTCAAAAGGAGTTTTCTTCCGCGTACAACTTCTCTGTGGAATAGTTTACCACCGGTGATTTTTCCGAACCGATACGACCTGGGGATCTTCAAGAAAAGAGCTTACTCCTTTCTAAAGGGCCGGCAACACACCTGCAATTCCCCTGGTGTTGCGGTTGATCATGGGCGGTGGTAGTCGCTTAACATCCGGTGAGCCGCGTGCTCGTTTGCTCCTCTTCTATATAAAAAAAAAACTGAATTAAACAACATGATTTTTCCTCATATAGATACGTTACGTTATATACGTTTCCTCATATATAAGATTCCTCTAGAATAAGTGAAATATTGAAAAAAAAACGATAGGAAATTCAACTGTTCAAATAGTAAAACTTATTGATATTAAATTAAGTTTCTCATTGCTTTAGTCAAAATTTATTCTTACCTTTTTCTGAAGTATTTGTTTTGCCGCGCACCTTTCTAACAAATCTAGAATTTATTAACCTCCCGAATGCTTTATTAATTATTGTTACTTAAGATAAACAAAAAAATATTATATTTTTACTTGTAAATTAACGAACAATATACGTAAGTTATGAATCGTGACTATAACAGTTTAACGAGTTCCACATTGCATCGCCGCGTAGCGTAGTATTGATGTAAGGATCACTTGCACCGACGCAGCACGTGGAACGCGACTGTCTATAGTGCTGCAAGTAACTTGCATCAGTGAAGATTAAAATTATGTCACTTGCATCTGCATACAAGTTTGTTTCTACAATGCTATTAAATATTTTACAATAAATATTACAGGATGCAATATACAGTTTTTTGCAAAGTTGCACCTATACACTTAGGACCCGTCAAACTATGTAACGAGCATAAAAACTGCTTTTGATTCCATCTGTCGCCTCTTAATTTGTGGAGGATTCTCTTACACTGTCTTCACACCACGTATCTTACAAACTCTTGTATTACTTTTTGTGTAGAGTAATATATTATGTCTATAAAAATAAAAGGAACAAAAATATTTAAACGTGGTAGAGCCATGCTGCAGTTATATTAGTGGTATGGTTGTAGCACGAATGGGTCGGCTCGACCGGGGAAGGACCACGCTCTCACAGAATACCAGCGTGAAATAGTAGCTTAATGCTGCTGTATTTCGTATGGTGAGTGTAGAGAACCGAAGACCCTTTTTACTGGAAATGAGGCATTCCATGTCAGTCCTCACGGGTGACAACGCATCTGCATTTTGATTTGTAATCGAGGATAGACATAGATGTCTATGGGCCGCAGCAACCACTTACCATCAGGTGGACTGTGTGCTCGTTTGTCACCCTATTCTATAAAAAAATATGGTAGAACCACGCTGCAGCTATATAATGATGGTAGCACGAACGGCTCAACCAGTTAAGGGTCGTGCTCACACAGGTAACCTGCATAAAACAGCAGTTAATACAGCTGTGTTTCTTACGGTGAGTTTAGATAACTGAAGACCCTCATTACTTAAAATGAGGCATTCTACCGTAGTCCTAAAGGATGACAACGCATCGATGATTCTTAATTGAAGATAGACATAGTCGTGTGTGACCAATTTAGGATCCACTTACCATCAGGAGGACTGTGTGCATGTTTGCCATCATTAGTCTATAAAAATGCACTGTAGTTACAGAATAATATATTGTTTTATTTTAGATAGATTATTATCTTAGGCGTAGATTATTCCTAATTCTTCGTTCTATTTGTTGAGGGAACAAGAAAGGCCATAATATAAATAGAATTGGTCCAGTCAATACAATGTTTTACGCTCTCTCCTTAATCTACTACCGATCTAGCTTTGTTTCAATTTATAGTCGAGTCATCAAATTGATTTATTTTTGTATTGAATCCATTTAGAAATAAAAACGCATCTATTGGAAATTTGATATTACGAGTATAAACAATGTTGATATTATATTTCATAAGAATTCAAAATTTGGATTATATATATAATAAATTTCATTTTTATAAGCTAGTAACTTTTCACAGCTAAAATGGATATTTACCATAGAGGGCAGGATTTTTCTTAATTAGTTACCCAACAAACGTATATACGTAGATATCAGAAAGTGAATTTGTGTCATGATCATACCAAATGTAAGTTTGTAGTCTCTGCCTACACTTATGGGTAACAGGCGTGCATTTATGTATGTATGTATATTTATATGCGGTTCGGCATTCCATATTAGTATTCAGAGGTGACAACCGTCCGATGTCCGCTTACTATCAAGTGGACTGAAAATTCGTTCGTTACTACAAAATTTATAAAAGAAAGCGGAATATTTAAAACAAACGAACTACGCTCTAGCTATATTATAGATGTAACACGAATGTGTTGGGTCGACCAGAGTAAGACCACAGTCTCGGCGTAAAATAGCAGCTTGTACTAAGATGCTATGTTCTATATGGTGTGTACAGAGAAGGGGTTACAACGCATCTGCATTTCTATTTTTATCGAGAATTAATGTAGACATCTATGGGCCACAGTATGACAGATAGACTATGTGCTCATTTGTCACTCTTATTCTATAAAAAATATACTTGCATAAACATTTAATACGTAATACAATATCTCCATCATCAATTGCAAGCTACAATTACTGTAGTCAAGGACAAAAAATTCCAGCTCCAACTATGAAGGCTTTGTTTAAGCGTATCCCCTTCAATTGAGGTCTAGCTTCCGCACACCGCGTATCGCATTATGCAATATATATGCATGATGGTTCAGTAGCAAAGTTAAACATACGCTTCCTCTCCATGTCATTTAATAGAGGTATGCTTGCATATGTTTCTTATACTTATATAGGTACCCTGATAATACCGTGAGGCAAAACCGATCTGTTTAAATTTATTATCATAATAATTTGTAATAAATATTATAAAACCAGTACAAGTATTTATCTAAATCACCAAAAAACTTTCCGTTTGATTATGGCACTGCTAAAACATTTGGTATGGCCCATGAATATTTTTACTTGTATTGTTCTTTACTGATTTGTTGAAAGCTTGACGAAACAGGAGATATTTTTTTTTTTCACAACTATCACACAACGCCATCTAGTCCCAAGCTAAGCAGAGCTTGTGTTATGGGTACTAGAGACAACTGATACACATACTTATATATTTCTAAATACATAAATATTATAGATAAATTACACCCAGACACAGAACAAATGATCGTGCTCATCACACAAACATTTGTCCTGGGTGGGAATCGAACCCACGACCTCCGGCATAGCAGTCAGGGTCACTAACCACTAGACCAACAGGCCAGTCAAAATATTTCAAGTGTGATTTATACATTACGGGTAATTCCCAAGACAAGTAAACTTAAATTAAGCTGGATTTACCCTAACCTCTTGCTGTTCTTTTTGAGCTAGCGGGTTAAACCTGAATTTTGGGCGGTTCATTGAGTCAAGTCAAAACAGCTGCAAGAAAATTAGGTGGTCTGACAAAGGTGCAGCAATAATCTATTTATTTATTTTCTAAGCGTTGAAATATGAACATCGACATACCGATATTTATCGATATTTATTAATAAGAAATGTTTTAATTTTTTAATTTTTCTTGTAAATCATTTAATCTACTACCACCCAAGCTACTGTACTTTATATTATGCTTTTAATTTTTCCCCGGTTTATTTAGTTGCTTATTATCTTAAACAGAAATGTAATTTTGTATAGTATATCTCTGTTGTATTAAAATTACTGTAATCTTCGAAACTTATAACTACTTTATCAACTGTGTATTTTGGCAGGAACTTAACCGTCGAGGGATTTTTGCTTCTGTTTTCTCGTTTAAATAATGGATTGAAGTGGATTTTGATGCGTTAAAGTGATGCGATTTTTCGTATTAAGTGTTTGCGCATGTGAACTATTAGAGAAAACGACGAAACAAGTACTTCGATGTTAATATAAACCTCAAGTTATTTTGATCGGTTAGGCGTCTTATGAATTTGAGTAACTGTCGCCATCGACTGTCCGCTGAGTGGACAGTTTACTCCCGTACTATCAGAAATAGCTCTTAAATATTTGATTTCTTCAGTCACATCTACAGCACCTGTGAAAGCGTTTAAATTAAACAATAATTATAGGGACTATTATATGACATTTATAATTTAATTTGCTTAATAAATATGATAAAAGAACTAAACTAAATGCCTTGGCTTTTTTAAAGAATGCCTATATGTCGATATATCGATATTTTTTTCGATATATAAAATTTCGATCTTGACTTTCTATTATACATTAACTTACGGTATAAAAAACTCCAATGTTGATATATTTATAATTATCGATATATCAAAAATACGATGTTTTAAAAAAATATCACTGTCCTGGTTTGAACTGATCAGTTGTAATGATCAGTTGAACTGACCGTGAGTGTAGAAATTTCTTTGGCTTAAATCCGTTCGAACTGACATCAGTTCAGTTGATGACTTTAACAGACCGCGTGTGGTGTACATAACAATGTCTTTTAATGAGCTTATTAAACATGTTCCCATATTTTTTTGGTTCGACCTAAATGAAGATAGTGTGAAAACAATTTCAAAGCTGGGATTGAGAATCTAAGATTAGTTAGGAAGACTATAAGTATATCATGGTCCACTGTGTTTAAAGCATTTGAAAAGTCGACAAGCACTACCACTGTAAGCTTTTGCCCATCCATCCTCATTCTAATGTCGTCTGTGACTTTTATCAATGCAGTGGTAGTATTATACTGTAACCTGTGCAAAATCCTGACTGATATTTATTCAGCAGATTATGTTTGGTTATGGATATAGAGATTTGTTTATGAACACGGGCTTCCAGAACTTTAGGTAGCTGTGGCAATATTGATATAAGTCGAAAATGTGTAGTTAATGTATAGGGATTAGGTATTTTAGGAAGTGGCGTGAGTCTAGGGAATAATTATGATATGTGTGATTGCAGGTAAAAGGCACTCAAGGATCAAAGGTACTGTAACCTAACTAAACTCATTGCTACCCATAGCCTTGGATTTAATAGCTAATACAAATTTGTATTAGCTATTAAATCCAAGTGTATCCAATCCATCTGTTTCTCATCATCAGTCACAGGTACGAAGTGAAAAAAAGAATAGGAGGAGGTGGCATGGATTGAATAGAAGCTATTGTCGTTGAATAATCTGAGGGATCCAACGGAGAAGTAGAAATAAAGTGATGATTAATTTCATCAAGAGTGGTTGATGGACCACGGTCAGATGTAACGTACATACTACTACCTAGTGTTTTAAGAAATTTCCACACATCGGCGGTTGAAAAGTTTGCAATATTACTATGGATATAACGGCGTTTAGCATTTCGTACCATCTAATTGCATCTGTTTCTTAGTAATCTGCAGCAATCCCAACTGTCCTGTGTACGATGCTTCTTAAACTTCACAAATGCTTGATCTCGCCTAGTCATTGCCAACCTTACAAACTCGGTCATTCACGGGGCTGGTGAACGCTTCACTCTTACTTGATGTTTGGGAGCATGTTTGTTGTACAGACCAAGAACTATATTATTAAGGATGGAGGCTGTCATCAATACAAGTTGATTTAAATAAAGAGGTTAAGTCAATACGATAGGCGTTACTTTTAAGTTTATTAAAATCCATTATAGAGAAATTACGAATGTATAGTAAAACGGGATTGTGTTTAGTAGAAATCAACTTATATGATATATAAATAAGGTCATGTCGTGAAACAGCAGGAGCCGATAGTTGTCCGTGCTTAATGACATAATCGGGAGAAGCCGTGATAATACGATCAATCCATGAGTTATCAGTGTCAATGTTGTGGTGAGTTGCCTCTAAGGGGAGAATTTGGAGATCGACTGACTCTATGACTGACCGAAATTTTTGAGAACGAGAAGAATTTCTCAACAAATCAGTATTAAAATCACCCATTATTATGCAGTGCGTGTACACAAATGAGGTGGCAGCGAGGGTGCTTTAAAGAGCTTCGAAAAAAGCACCAGGTGGACAGTATACTACTCCAAGAATTGCCTTTACACATTTGGTATCAATTTCCAGAAACAGAAACTCCGATGAGGCAGAATATGGAGACGGAGAAGCTAAAATTATTTTATAAGGGATATTTGCTCTAAAGTATATGGCAACACCACCTCCTCCTTTTTCAATCCGGTCACTACGCTCAAGAACAAAATCATTTAGAGGACCATACAAGCTGGACATTAATGATGGCTTTAGCTAACTTTCTTGATTCTAAGATTGCATGAACACAATCTAAAGAAAAAAAAACCTTAAAAATAAAAATAATGACTTGAAATGCTTTGAGCATTGACATGACATATATTAAGCAAGTTTTACTGGGATTAAATACATTAATAAGCTCATCGCAGAGGGCGGGTTCCGCGCAAAATTATTGAAACCTATGAAATACAATCGTTATAGATTCCATGCAGATGAACTCGCGGTGAACAGATAGTTACAAATAGATTAAATTATACACCAATGTGGAGAGTTTTAAATAACATAATATTTCCGTGCACTAGCAAGCCACTCCAATTTCAATAGATTGAACTGTAATACTCTGCAGTGCACTCCAGCTGTGTTCGCAGAGTGTCGAATGTACTACAGTTTAGCTCATTACTCTTTGTGCTAGGTTATGATACCTTTATGAATTTTCCAGCGCATTGATCTGAATTTATTTTACTTTATACTGTGAATTCAAATCTGTTTTTCAAAAACTTATCAAGACTGTCTGCGTTACGTAATATATATATTTTATGTAAACAGTTTTGCTTCATTATTCATAATACCTACAACAAAGGAGGGGGAGAATTTTTCAGCATCTGTGGTTCCATCTGACTATAATGTGAGAATCTTCATGGAAAGAATGAACAGGCTTTTATTAAATTAAGTGAGTGTGTTTTAACATTTTTGGCTGCATCACCACCTACCATCAAATAGGACAGCAGTGAAGCACTGGCTTATTGTTAAAAAATTGTTTTTATCACAATCAGTACAGAGATATTTTTTATTTTAAATGGAATGAAAATAACAAAATAGGTAAGACTTTTTAATATAATTTTTATTAATACTGAAGACTATGAAGAATATACGAAATGAACGTAGTTGTTTAATTATCTATACAAATAAATAAAATAGATATGTCTATTTATAATGTCATAATAACAACTTTTTACTAAATGCATATGAAAGTATATATGGTACTTTTAATCTAACGTCATGATAACTGTGTGCCCGTTTTCATTCTTACTTCCGTAAAATGTAAAATACCTTATTTTGACTGACAGCGGACTCTCTCTGTATACTAAGTCTAGTTTTATTTTGATAGTTGTATTTTATTTGTGAGTGTCTTCTGATTATTTAAATAAATATAAAGTACGAGTACCTGTGTGAACAAGCTCGCACGCAACTAGTAAGAAAATTTTGTTTTTCCCTGGGATGACACCTATCTAGATAAACATTATCTAAATACAAAATTTCATACAAACTCTCAAAGCCGTTCTAAGAAACCTACAACATATAAATTAAATACAAGTAGTGCTCACTAAAAGTATACAGATTAAGAAATTTAATATCAATTAAACAGGAAATTACCCAAGGAATGTTTTACTAGTGCTGAAATAAACAGCTCGACCTTCACGCCACATAATATCCGGCCGACAACAGCAACTTTTCCAGGTCAGCGCACCCTCCGTCCTCTTTGTGGACCATTTGGTATTACGGACACAAATATAAATTGGTTTTTTAACAAGTACATCATGATATTTAAAAAATAGACACCTCCCCACAGGCTTATCTCTTGATATATCTTGGTTACTTAAACTGCAAAAATATAAAACACTAGTTTTCGCTTCGCCAATGAGCTACAAAAAGCTATGAAAAGCGGAAACATTTTACTGTTAGCAAGCATTACGTCTTAGGAACTAAGAGGGACATGGCTGGCCCGGGTTGACACCTCCGAGTAAGCCTTGTGAGGCCATTTCGAATGTGTGTCTATCGGTAGACTACGGCAATTAGGGTGCCCATTTAGGGGGAGTAGACATCCCCCTCGCTGCAGCCGAGGTAGAGTCCCGGGGGCGGAAGACTGTTGGTGTGGCAATGTATAACGTGCCTATCCTCCTTGGTTCGGGCATGTTTTCATTGCTGTGTGGTTGTTTAGAGGCATATTTTCAGAAGTGACTTCGATAGACTTTAACGAAGTTTTATTAATATTTATACTAAATAAGTGCAAGTAGATTCATTTCATCGTCATCATCATTACAGACATTTACAAGCCTAATGCCAAATAAAGGCCTACTCCAAGGAATTTAACCCCTTATTTATTTATGGTGATAATAAATAACTTTACTTTCTTCCTGATTCTATATATAAAACGTGGAACAATTTAATCGAAAACGTGCTCCCAATTATCTACAGCAAAGTTAATAACAGATCAAAGCGTTTGAACTATTTCTCAATCAAGCATTACTTAGTAAGCACTGGAACGTAAAAACGGATACTTGTGCGTTCAATACCACGAACATGATTCCTTTACGTTGTTCTAAGCCTTTGGGAAACTGATAGCCATAAGGTCACTATTTTAAATGATACAAAATATAAAAGGAAATAAATTCCAATAAGTATTTTTTTATTTGGAGAAAGGAACTTTAATTCTGACTGATAGATTACAATCACGATGACTCACTGCCTGAGATTATAGAGCACTCTATATCCTTTAGACTATAATACACCAGTTGAAACAGAAAAATTAATCGGCTGATGTACGTAGAAAACGTGAAACTTCTTTTCTAAATATAGACACATAGTGAATTCACGAAATTCTCAAGGGGTAAGAATTAATTGCTCTAACTCCATCACTTTCCCCTGTGTGTTAACGAAATCACTTTGCTCTATAGTGGTGGCATAAGACCACCGTTACGTTTCATGGGTTATCATTAGGTGGCAGTTATGGAAAAAAACTAGAAAAGTCTAATGACTCCTGTGTAGTTCACGTCTAGTTTTATACCTGACACACGCCTAAAAAAATTTGCTGAATTCATCGCTTGCCCTTTCAGTGAAGTAGTGTAAATTTCCTTTTATAAACAGCACTGCACATGGTCTCACCGGACCAAGAGCCTACATTAAAAATAACATGTTAAAATATCTGATGCCGCTGCGGCTCTAAACTACTCATAATATGAGCGCTCGCCAGTGTCTACGTATGTTTCACACATTTATTACCTATTTTTTCTAAAGTAACTGAACCAAATTTCTGCATATACTTGGCTGTAATAAATGACGCACTGATACAGTATGAAAGCGTTTTTTTGTACTTACTATACACATTAAATTCTGTGATAACGAATCGCCATAGCTGCATAAGATACATTACAGGCATTCAATACAATGTATTAACTTATTTACAGGTATGCACTTCCTGTTTGCATTGTTTGCTGTATGTTTGTCCTACATCATTTATGTGGCATGAATGAGTCAGCTTAATCGGGACGGGAATACGCACTTATAGAACACAAGCATTATATAGCAGCTTAATGTTACTGGTTTCCTATGGTCGTTTGATACCTTTTTACTAGAAACGAGGCATTTTATCCTAGCCTTTGGTGACATCGCATTTCTTATTATGATACTTAATTGAGGATAGATATAAACGTCTATGGGCCACAGCATTCACTTACCATCAGGTAGACTATTACGTTTGACTAGCAATAACCAAAACACTATCAACTACCTTTCCCGCATATGATCTCTTATATTATAGATGGTGGGATCCCTATTTCACCTAGGAGTAGGAGTCAGTCTGGGTAAGCACCATCAGTAAAAAAAAACTTAATCAGTGAAATAAAATAATGCCTTATAAAAAATAATATTGTTGCATGAATAAGTCAACTAGCGCCATCTAGTGTAAGGAACGAGAGCGAGAGGAGCGTTGCAGTAAATGACATCACACATCTTTCGACCAACAGCGCCACCCGAAGAACTAAGATTCTAGAAAATCTATACTCGAACTCTCGGTACCTTGCGCGTGTTTACTTGAACATTCCGGATATTTTGCTAATTTAAATAAATAGGTGGCGCAAGATGCGATCGAGACAGAGTTGAACTCAGCGACACAAGCGAAGCTTCGGAGCGGAATTAAGTGAATTAGTGTGTTTAATTATTAGTGTTTTAACTTTAATTTGTGTAAAGTTAATTAAAGTGTTAATTTAGGTAATTTTATCGGCAATTTTTATTGTCACGAACCATAAGCTCGTAACAATTGGTGTCAGAAGTGGGATAAAATAATGCCGATTTTACCTAAGGAGGAAACGGAGGGTGTCCGTACCCGAAGTCAACGCCAGCAGGAGACGGACCAACGAAGATTTGGTGGTGCAACGCCGCAGACGTCGGAGGGCCAGCCGCTGGCTGCAGGCCCGTCAGTAGCTCCTACATCTGCAGCACCTGACTTAGGTGCTCGGCTACAGGAGGAGCAGGCCCATTGGTTGAAAGAGCAGCAGGAGGAACAGGCTCGCCGACAGGAGGAACAGGCTCGCCGACAGGAGGAACAGGCTCGCCAGCAGTCGGAACAGGCACGCCGATTGGAAGAGCAGCTGCGGGGCGGACAGGAGGAGCAGGCCCGTCGGTTGGAAGAGCAGATGCTCCTCATGAAGGACCTTCACGCTACCTTCGGGAAGGAGATAAAGGAGGTGAAGGAAAGGGTTGCTCAGCATGACAACCGCCTGTTGGAAGCTGAAACCCAAATCGCGAAAGCTGAAAACCGAATCGAAAAAGCTGAAACCCGAATCGACCAAGTAAACAATCGGGTTGACAACGTAATGGCTGACATGAATAAATCACTGGACGAACTCAAACTTGGGTATGGAACTACAGCTCCCGTATTAGCTACTACACCTTCGCTACGTGGGTTCAAAGTGCCACCGTTCGATGAGACTTCTTCCTGGTCAGCCTACAAAATCCAGTTCGAGGCTGTTATGAAGGCGAACGGCTGGAATAAAAGTCAGGCCATGACTGCTCTCACACTAGGCCTGCGCGACCAGGCCTTAACAGTTCTGGAAGCTCTCGGTGAGGAAGTGACTTATGAGCAACTCCTTGAGGCATTGGAGGCGAGATATGGCGACGCTCACCTGGAACACGTCTTTCGTGCGCAGCTTAAAGATCGTGTGCAGCGCATCAACGAAAACCTGCAGCAGTGGGCTCTAGAAGTGGAGAAGCTGGTGCGAAAAGCATACCGGTCTGTACCTGCGCTCATTGAAGGGAACCTGGTGCAGACATTCATCGACGGCATCCGTGACCTGGAAGTCAGATCTGCTGTGAGGCTCGGGCACCACGAGACGCTTAAGGACGCCTTGGCCCATGCACTGGAAGTGGAAGCCGTGCGGCAGGATCATCGTTCCCATCGCGTCAGGGAGGTTGCAGCAGCTACAGTTCGCGATCGCAACAAAGGATATAGCCCAAGGTGCTATGGCTGTGGGGAAAAGGGCCATCTTCGATCCAGCTGCCCTAAGCGAACCCTAGAAAGGGAAATTGAACGATCTCAGGAGGGTAGTGCCGCCAACAGCACCGCCCAGCAGCAGCAGGGAAACGAGTAAAAGGCAGAACTGCGGGGCGGGTGCTGGCTGATGTTAAAAGAGCCCCAAGGATCTCGATCTCACAAACCCATGATGGGAACAGCCTAATCATAAAGGGCGAGATCAACGGAATGCCGTGTAAACTGACCATAGACACTGGAGCCTCTCGTACGGTTGTTAGTTCCCAACTTATAAGTCAGTTCCTTGGGGACTCCGCATACAATCGAGAACGCATTAATTTGGTAACAGCCACCGGTCAGCGTATACCCGTCCAAGGAGAGAAGGAGATGGAGTTGAAGCTAGGCAACGTGATCTACCTGCATAATGTCATCGTGGCTGATATAATGGACGACTGCATCCTAGGCTTAGACTTTATGAGGAATAATTGTTGCGAGATCGACGTTAAGCAAGGTGTTTTGAAATGTGGACAGGAGGAACTTTTTATGGAAGGTGCGTTACCAGGGAACGTGTACAGCATTAAGAAGATTGTTTTCCGCCGAGATCGGAAACGATTGTTCCGGTTAGTCTTCCCCGAAACGCTGGGCAAGCCCACCGTTGTGTACTTGTGGAAAGGGTAAACAATGACCTTCCATGGAAAGTAGCTCGAACCTTGGTCAGGACCACTGACATCTCAGGTGTACGTGTGCTGAACCTTTGCGACCGGGACCAGATTATAGAAAAAGGCACACTAATTGGTACTTGTGAGGAAGTGGATTGGTTACGTCGGTGCCAATATATATCGAGTGGGACCCCCAGCAAGGATGCAGAAACGAGAGTGACCACACTTTTGGAAGACTGTCGCAGTGTTCTCTCCCCGAACGAATTGGTCAAGGCAAAGAAGTTGTTACTCAAGTACGCCGACGTATTCTCATCAAACGATGCTGACATAGGAAAGACTGGCTTAGTTCAACACAAAATAAACACAGGAGAAGAATTGCCTATCCGTCAGCGGCCAAGAAGATTGCCGGTAGCACGTGAAAAGGAAGTGGAAACCATGATTGAAGGAATGGTGAAGGATGGTGTTATTGAACCTTCCTCTAGTCCATGGTGTTCACCAGTGGTGCTGGTGAAGAAGAAGGATGGCAGCATGAGGTTTTGTGTTGACTACCGCCGTCTGAACGACGTTACGAAGAAGGACAGCTATCCCTTGCCAAGAATTGATGACACGCTGGACATGCTTACAAGAGTAAAGTGGTTTAGCACGCTAGATCTAAAAAGTGGCTACTGGCAAGTTGAAATTGACCCTAAGGACTAGGAGAAAACTGCGTTCTCGACGGGAAAGGGTCTGTGGCAATTCAAAGTAATGCCGTTTGGGTTGTGCAATGCTCCAGCAACGTTTGAAAGGCTGATGGAACTTGTACTTACCGGGCTAATTGGCGATGCTTGTCTGGTCTACTTGGATGACATCATCATCGTGGGCCGTACGTTTGAGGAACACCTTCAAAACTTGGAACGCGTCCTCATGAAGTTTCAGAGTGCCAACCTCAAGTTGAGCCCGAAGAAATGTTTATTATATACTATTCCAACGGCAAGTTAACTTTTTGGGGTTTGTAGTATCGGAAGAAGGTATCCGCACAGATCCAGAGAAAATCGCCGCTGTCAAGGATTGGCCGGTTCCAAAAGACAAGACGCAGATTAGAGCATTTTTGGGTTTGTGCTCCTATTACCGGCGATTCGTGAAGAACTTTGCAGATATAGCCAAACCTCTGCACAAGCTAACCGAGGAGAAGCGACATTTCTGCTGGGATGAAAGTTGCAATATCGCATTCCAGGAGCTCAAGGACCGTCTGTGCAAAACACCTATTTTGGGATACCCTGATGCAAGCAAAGAATTTAAAGTTGACACAGACGCAAGTGATATAGGACTTGGCAGTGTGTTGTCTCAACGGAATGGTGACCAAGAGGTCGTGATAGCGTACTTCAGCAAGTCGTTGTCAAAACCGGAAAGGAACTACTGTGTCACAAGACGCGAATTGCTAGCTGTAGTAAAGTCGTTGCAGCATTTTAGCAAATATCTTCTGGGGCGAAAATTTCACTTACGAACTGACCATGCTGCACTAAAATGGCTATTGTAGTTTAAAAATCCAGAAGGACAAGTTGCGAGGTGGATTGAACTACTACAGGAATCCGACTTTGAGATCGAACATCGTAACGGGAAATCTCATGGCAACGCGGATGCATTGTCAAGAAGACCTTGTCCTGAAGATTGCAAACATTGTACTAGGCAAGAGAGTAAGGAAGTGGTATCCGTGAGGATGCTCAGGGCAGACCACCTCAGCAACGAGAGGAAGGACAGCTTACAACGTGCACAGCAGGAAGATCCGGACATCAAGCCGATCCTGGAATGGATGAAGGCCAGTGCTCCCAAGCCCAAGTTGAGCGACGTCTCAGCGATGAGTTCGACCACTAAAAGCTACTGGACCCAGTGGGACAGCTTGCTGCTTCAGGATGGAGTTCTGTGCCGTAAATGGGAAAATGTTCGGGGAGACAGCTGTCATTTACAAATGGTTGTCCCTAAAGCTAAAGTACCGGATGTTCTACAGCTGTACCATAATGATTATTCACGAGGCCATCTGGGAGTTAAACGAACTCTACTGAAGATCCGAGAACGGTTTCACTGGGTCCACTGTCGAAACGATGTCGAGGACTGGTGTCGCAAATGTACAAGTTGTGCGGCTGTAAAAGGTCCTCAGACTCGTAGTAGAGGTGCATTGAAGTTGTACACTATTGGTGCACCATAGAAGAGAACAGCCATTGACGTGGTGGGCCCGTATCCGGAGAGTGAAAGCGGTAACAAGTATTTCATGGTTGTGATGGATTACTTCACTAAGTGGCCAGAAGTCTTCGCAATTCCAAATCAAGAAGCTTCAACAGTTGCAGATAAACTAGTTCATGAAGTCTTCTGTCGTTTTGGAGTACCTTTAGAGATTCACAGCGATCAAGGAAGGAATTTTGTGTCTCAAATATTCCAGGAAACTTGCCGAGTTATGGGTACTCATAAAACAAGAACGACTTCTTATCACCCGCAATCTGATGGAATGGTGGAACGATTTAATCAGACATTGGAGAGGTACCTAGCAAAAGTTGTAGATAATCGGCAACGAGATTGGTACAAGCACATACAACCGTTTTTGTTGTCATATCGAAGTTCTGTTCACGAAAGTACAGCAGTGACACCAGCTTTCGCAAACTTTGGAAGAGAATTACGGTTGCCTGCGGACCTGATCACCGGGATACCACCTGATGCCCCACGCAGTATAACCGATTATGCAAATGACTTGCGGAACAAAATGAATGACATTTATGAGCACATCAGACAATCGGGCCAGCAAATGTCTGAGAAAATGAAAACCCGGTACGACCGCAAAATGAACAATAAAGGGTTCAACGAAGGTTCATTAGTGTGGTTGCACAATCCAGTCCGCAGCAAAGGGAAATCTCCTAAGCTTCAAGCTAAATGGGACGGCCCGTACCGGATTGTAACCAGGATCAACGATGTGACCTACCGGATACAGAAAGGCGCAAGAGGGACTCCTAAGATCGTCCATGTGGATCGCTTAGCGCGTTTTTATGGGACCGATAATGCTCGGGACGAGCATGTCTTAGGAGGGGGCAGTGTTGCATGAATAAATCAACTAGCGCCATCTAGTGTAAGGAACGAGAGCGAGGGGAGCGTTGCAGTAAATGACATCACACATCTTTCGACCGACAGCGCCACCCGAAGAACTAAGATTCTAGAAAATCTATACTCGAACTCTCGGTACCTTGCGCGTGTTTACTTGAACATTCCGGATATTTTGCTAATTTAAATAAATAGGTGGCGCAAGATGCGATCGAGACAGAGTTGAACTCAGCGACACAAGCGAAGCTTCGGAGCGGAATTAAGTGAAATAGTGTGTTTAATTATTAGTGTTTTAACTTTAATTTGTGTAAAGTAAATTAAAGTGTTAATTTAGGTAATTTTATCGGCAATTTTTATTGTCGCGAACCCTAAGCTCGTAACAATATTTTATATTTTATTAATAAATCCCGTTTTAACACTGCCTTCCTAAAATAAAAAAGTTTATTTACCTAAAATCTCTGTTCGCAATGGTTTCATTAATGGGTATAGAAAGCAATTTAGGCGGCAATTATCCAGGTGAATAATGCTACATTAGGTCTTATTGAACGCTGAAGTGGAGACGCACTGACCCGGGAGCGACGCCACTATCAAGCGGATACTACTTGGTTCGGTGAATGAACGTGATAGTAAATTTTATCCTTACTTTCCTTGAATATTTAATATTGTTTAATTTCATGCAACCGACAGAGTCGTGGTGTAAGAATATCCACAACCGCATGTGATACCTTATATGGCGTAAGAAGCGACGGGGAAGTGAAACAGGAGACGAGCACCATACTTATTAGTAACAAATGAATATTGTATAAAGATAAATAACTGTGATTCTCATGCCGCTTTCTGAGCATGGTAACTACAATATATATGAGGCCAT
The DNA here is from genome assembly GCA_036936625.1 of Parnassius smintheus behrii. NCBI lineage: Eukaryota > Metazoa > Arthropoda > Insecta > Lepidoptera > Papilionidae > Parnassius > Parnassius smintheus. Next base: position 61,559,125 of record JAUPFT010000002.1, on the reverse strand, counting down.
CTATGGGGGAAAGAGGATGTTCAGTAGTGAACTATTGATAGGCTGTTATTGTTATACCGCTTCATGCCCATGAAAAATTTTGTTAAGAGTGAAGTGGTCTATAACCTAAATACTTATATGAAATGATCTATAACCTTAATATATGAAGTCAATATCAATATCGTAGTAGCTCTATTTATAGATTTCAAAAAGGCGTTCGATACATTGAAACATAAGTGCTTGTTGCAGGCCATGGATGTATGTGGAATAAGAGGTCAAGTGAAAACTTGGTTTAAAAAATATCTAGAAAATAGAAATATTTTTGTTCGTGTAAATCGAGTGGATAGTGGGATAGGAAAAGTAAAATTTGGTGTACCGACTGGCTCTGTGTTTGGCTCGATCGGATATATAATGCACGTCAACAGCATGATAAATGTCATCAAGAATTGTAGAACATACACGTATGCTGACGATACCTGCCTTGTGTATAGTGGAAAAAATAGTAGCCAGATACAGTTAAAAGTGCAGCAGGATTTAAACAATTTATTATGTATCTAATATGAATTATGAATCATCACCCTATAAGCGTTCTAGAAAAACAGTAGATATAGCTCTTATGGGTCACACTTACGGTTACCTGCACACTGACCAGTCGAGCTCTGTCTGCCGTTGCGAAAAGCTACAGTGTGTAACGAACTATAAATACTTAGGTCTGGTTATAGATATAGATATATATCGTTTCTCATGGGACTTGCGTGTTGAATTAGTGTGTAACAGGCTTTTAGGGCAGTACTAGGTAAACTGAATCATATAAAATATGTTGTGAATCGAGGAATCATATATATGCTGTATTATGCCCTAGCAGACGCAACGATCGGATATGGCTTAGGTGCATATGGACTCACATTCTCAACATATCTTAACAAAGTAAAGACTATACAGATAAGGTTTTTAAAGATATTAGTTGATACTAAAACGAAAATTGATATAGATAAAAATTATGAAATGTTATTTAAAATTTGCAAAATTATTTCCATAGGCATGAAAGTAAAATCCAGTATCATATTAGAACAGCATGTTATGGTAACATTTAAGAAACCTAGGACATATATAATGCCGAAGCGCCAAATTACTCAAAGGAGGAAATATCTCATACCTAGGGCTGAAAATTACTTTGGACGGCGTACAAGGCAATGGATAACTCCTACTTTGTGTAATGAGGTAGCGGATATATATGACAAAAGCATAACTAAGTCGCAGCTCAAATCCATCTTGAGGAAACATTATCTGTCGTTGTGTTCATAGTGGTGAATGTTTCTTTAATGATTTTGTGTTAATTTAAGTAGTTATAAGCACCAGATATTGTTATTAAGGAGTGTGAAACGATGAACTGTTGTGTTGCCGACAACCTGGTTTACAGTTTGGCAAAATTTAAAATATAAATAATGTACACTTTTTATAAGAATAAATTAAAAAAAAAGTATAAAATTTGTTCAAAAATGCGTATAAGTTAGTACATAAAAAGTCTAATAGAATCTTGTGTAAGCGAGTCAAGATGCTAAAATGTGTTTCTTGTAAATATCTTGCTTTCTTCGCTTCAAATGACGTTTGGAGTTAGCAAAAAAATCTAAAGAAATTGGTCGTGATGGCAAAGAGTGCAAAACGCTTATACGTTTATGATAATGATGGATCATCTGTGGAATCAAATATACATAGCGTTTTATGTTATTAAAATATTTGCTTTATTTTTATATATTTTTTCACGTTCTATATTCAAATCTATACTATGTTTTGCCATGTAGTGGTGGTGTAAGAATATCCACTACCCAATATCGTAGGAGATGGGCAGCAGCGTTCTACTATTTAAAAAAAATGATGTTGCCAACTATTTTAAGTAGTTGAATGATTTTGCTAGGCTGTAAAGTGAACGGTACCTAACTGTTTAGTGCCGTGCAATGCGATGATGTCGTACGAGGCGATAGAGGGAATGAAACATGAGGTCGGAGTATACTACTCCTAATAACAACTCAAAATAATAAATTGAAATTGCGGTCACTAATTAATAAAGCCAACCTTTAGTTAAACCTTTAGCAGTGTCACTAAATCATCAACCTTAAGAATTTAGTAAAGAAACTGTAAAATCTACATTAGCTTTTTTGTTGATCTTGTTGTTATTGATAAATTTCAAGTTTCTAAGGCACCTAGAAGTGGTCTAAGTTTTTGGCAAGATAATTGAGCCATGGTATGATACAAATAACATATTGATTTATTCACGAATTTTAAAATATGAGGGGGCTGATAGTAGATTCGGTCGTGTGAATATACTGGGTGATTTTTTTCACTGACTGGAAAAATAGGGTGTAACAGGTGAACGCAGTAGAAGCCTATGGAAGAGATATTTTACAATATTATTTTATTTATCATTAACGTATTATGTAATTTATCTATCAATAAATACTACTAACTTGATATAAACTTTTGGTACTTAAAAATAAAAATCAATTTTTTGAACTAAATAAATAAATCCATAATTAAAATTAACAATCTGTAGTATCTTTTTATAGATCAATTTCATAATATATTAATGTAAAATGAAAAAATGTTAAATATCAGTGCCATAGATTTCTATTCCGTCACACCCTATTTTTTTCCAGACGCTTAAAAAATCATCCAGTATATTCATTGCCAGTGCATCGCCTTTTTCTTTTTTAAACTCGGTTAACAGTCGTGTATTTAGTAGGCTTTATTAATAATAAGTCATGACTTTGAATCAGCCATTTTATAACTATCGCAAGTCTTTTTCAACACAAGCATAAGAAGCTTATTCAGAGTAAGCTCCTCCAAGCTCCAATATAATTAAATGACAATATAAATTGCTGTTATAAGGGGAAATCTCTTGACTAACATATTAGTTACTAATTCTACTAAAGTTACATTCTGTATTTGTCCCACTGTTGGGTACAGGCCTCCTATCATTTCTCACAGGATTATGGAACAATTTCGTTACTTCGCTATACCAGTGCCTGGTGGCAGGCCTCACATGTCCTCGAAATATTTTATTCCTGAGACATAAAGATTTCCTTACGACGTTTTCCTTTATCATAGATCATATGTTACATCAGAACTTATAATTTAAATTATCAATTAAATAATGTCCGGCGGTGATCAAACCCGGTTTGATCGCTTAATACATGGGTGACTAACTGCGATCGCTTAGTCCCTGAGCTAACATGAATCTGAAAGCAAAGATTGTACAAATAAAAATTTTATGCACGTTCTGTTAAAACATCTTCCAAAAAATATTAATTGTGGTGCAAAGTAGTGCAGCAAAATTTTAGCTATTCTTCAGAAATTCCTCAAGTACGCGGAGCAGTTTGGCAATGTTTGCGCATGTTTTCTCTGCGAATAGCTTTATAAATCGCGGCGTAATACTACCAAATAAAGTACCGGGTTCCAACCTTATTGCAACGTATTTAGGGAAAATGAAACCTAGCGATTGGTCATTTGTGAAACGTTTGCTTTAAATAAAAAGTAAAATGGTGACTTTAAATAACTGAAAATAATATTAATGTCTTTTACATTTAAAGACTGCTTCTTACTTACTCTGTCATCACTTACGGCACACCTTGAATGACATGGGGTGGAGGATTCTCTTCTTACGCTGTCTACACACGGCGTGTCGTACTGACTTTTGTGTGATTATATATTATGTAAATCAATATAATATTATGTCTAAAATAATGAAACCCACAGAAATATGTGATAGAGCCATGATGCAGCTATATTACGGTTGTAGCACGAACGAAGGGCCACGCTCTCACAGATCACCAACGTACAATAGCAGATTAATACAGCTGTGTTACTTATGGTTAGCGTAAAGAACGAGATACCCTAATTTATTAAAATGCGGCATTCTACCGTATTCCTTAAGAATAAAAATGCATCGATGATTCTTAATTAAAAATAGATGTAGGTGTCTATGTCCACTTTAGCATCCACTTACCATCGCCTTTAATGTATAAAAATGTTAAAAAATGTAAAAATGTTATATTTTAGATAGATTATTACATAATTAAACGAACTTACCTTAAGTGAAGTTCAATTTTAATTATATGAAGAGCTTAGTCCGAGATAACTTGGTAGTATCGTCTACACCTTGCTCGATGAACGCGTCACGACACGAACGCAACCTAACGCTTCTCGAATGTCATTCCTTTTAGAGTAAATATTAGAATCTACTGTTTACTTGGGTTAATAAGTTGCAAACTTATTAAGTGAGGTGGGTGGGAAATTTATATCTCGGACTAAGCTCTTCATATAATTAAAATTGAACTTCACTTAAGGTAAGTTCGTTTAATTATGTAATTATATTCAAGCTTAGTCCGAGATAACTTGGTAGATGTTTAGAGTAAACATATATATTCTTATTGCATTTGCACATTAAATTGGAACTTACAATTATAAGAAAGAAAGATTCAAAGAATACTAAACTTGAAAATCAACTTTTATTAAAATGTTAATTCGCTGAACAAAAAATTAAAATAGGTTGCTATCACAACTAAGTAGTAATTATATGTAAAATAGAAATATTTTTTCAAACTAAATTTTAATCAAGTAGAGCTTGTCCTACATACTGTTTTTGCAAACCGGTGATTATCATTTAACAGAGGTCTATTATAATGCCTTGCAAATGTTTGAGAGTTTGCTGACCACCCAACTGTCTTTAATATGTTATCTATTGTAAGTCGTTGTCTTAGAGCACTAGACGTTGAGGCATGTCTAGTTGAATGTGGAGTAAATGTGCTTGTATCAATACCACTTTCGCTCATTACTTGTTTAAGCTACCTACTTATGCTTTGACATGTGGCTGCTCTATACGGTTTTCAAAATGTTATAAAAATATTTTGTGTACTTCCATCCTGATATTTTAATTTTTTAGTGGTAGCAATGTAAAATAACAAAGTTTTTTCTGGGCAAATCTCAGGCTTTTCTTTAAAATATGGTAGGATTAACATTGGCTGTTGTCTTCCAGGAGCCGATGTTTTAAGTAAGTCTGAAACCAGTATTGTAACATGTGTCTCAGTCACATTCACATCACTCAATTTAATTAAAGATAGTGTTTGTATCCTTTGCCCAGTGCTGAGTGTAATCAACATAGCACATTTTTTGGTAAGTTTATCTAAGGCAAGTGATTCAAGTGGATACAATTTTTGCAAAAAATTTAGGACTATTGAAGGGTCCTATGTCACACTATATTTTGGAGTTTGTGGTCTAAGCCTATATACTCCTTTAAACCACCTTTTTATTGTTTCATCTCTTCCCAGATGTGATCCTATTATTAAGGAAAGAGTTGATCTATGGCAATTAAGGGTCCGATAAGTATGTTATTATATATGGCACTGATGCCCTATAGATATCATGATTGTTTTGCATACAGTAATGCCACCACTGTTTTAAACATGTATTATACTGTTTTAATGTATTTGAGGACAGAGATGCTAACATCAAATCACATGCTGACTCCGGGGTTTTATTTAGTTGGAACGCTGTCCTGATAATATGAATGCCCCCAGGGTAAGTTGTGCATCTAGTGAGTGAGGTGTCCTGAAAGGAGAAGATAAGAGTTCTAATGAAGGTGGAAAGTAAATTACTTCCGAGTCTATCATTGTTTTCATCATAGGATACCAGGGCTGAGCAGTCCAAACAGGGAAAATAATAAAAAAAATAAAACTGAAAATGGTGGAAATGCATAAAAGTAGAAATCAGACCATCTTAATGTAAATGCATCTATATTCCAGGCCTCTGGATCTCTTTGCCATGACACATATTTAATGCATTTTGTATTAATCCTAGATGCAAAAAGGTCAATGTCTGGCTGGCCAAACATTGTAAACATCCTGTTAAAACTATCATCTGATAGTTCCCATTCAGCATCTATATTCCTATTTCGAGACTCAAAATCTGCTTCTTTATTGTCTTTTGATTTAATGTAAGAGGCAAAAACCCATATCATTCTCTTTTCATAAAATTGCCACAATAGTCGAGATAAGTTGTTAAGCTTAGGATATTGAACTCCCCCCATACGATTAATATATGAAATTGCAGTTGTATTATCAACTCTCAATAATATTTCACAATTTTTTAAGTCTTTTGTAAAACATTTTAAACCAAAGTATGCTGCTAAGAGTTCTAAATAATTTATATGATTTTATTTATCCTCTTAACTGCGGATGTCCAAGACTTGGACACGAAAATATCTCCGTTGACTGCGGGCGTCCAAGTGTTAGTCATTTTTTACCCGCTCTTTTAATGAAGAAACAAAGCATTATGCGCTATTTCTAACTCATTCTACCATATGTCAATGTGTACAGGATAAAAAAGGCTAGTATAAAAACCCCACAGCTTATACACTTTAGTAGTATATTTTATTTAAATCATTCTTAAATGTCGTCCGTTCCTTGAGTCTGCCATTAGTGTGATTGATGCGCGCTAACAACGAAGTTGTTTGTAATTATTTTGAATTAATTTATATTTATTGTGTGGTGAATTGTGTTAAAACAATGCCTGGGTAAGTAATCTTCTTATTTGTAATCTCATTTTGTGTTTTATCGTATTAAGTACGTGTAAAATCGTTTTTTAATATGTATGAAGCAAACTGCTATCTTAAAACTAACATGCTGGTCGAGGAAAGTAGACTTGAAATGTACGTAAAATTTTAGTGTTGACTGTCAGTTTTGTGTTAAAATATGTATATTTGTTCATCGTTCACAGTTTTAATACATCAAAATGTGGATAAAGTGCAATATTTTCAAAATTTTACTGTATATACGCAATAGGTGCAATAGTGTCCATTTTTGAGACGTCCGTAGAAGTGAATTCTAGTTCTCTGTTTTGCGGGTGGCGAAAAAAGGAACTAAAGTTTGCCATACTGCATCAAGTTCAAATTAGATTGAATGGTTAGAATGGTAAAGAATCTAGCGCCCTCGAGCAGATAAATGGAGCTTGGTTGACTCCAAGATTATTCGATGATTTATAAAAAATTGAATGTGGCATTTGGATATGTCATGTATGTTAACACAAGACTTCGGAATTTTTTAAACAATTTATTAAAACAGAAAGTTAGATAGTATTTACATAATATGCCTTTTAATATTTTTATTTTATTATATTTTAATATTTAATATTTGAAAAATTTTTTTTTTAATTTAATTTGAACAGGTTGTGGTTTTTAAGGTCACCTCAGACACATATTTCTTAAACTGGTTTTTTTAATGTACATTTTATCTGTATGTACTTTGCAAATCGTGTAACGTTGCGTTATGTTTCAACCTAGAGCAAGATTGCTGCTACCTACAGTACCATTCGTAAATGAATTGTACTGTACATACAGTAAATCCAACAAGTACCAGGAGCCTTTTATGGAAATAAGTACCCTCACTTCTGAAAGGGTTTTAGGGCAAAGAAGTGTCCGTCGAGCTGCCCATATGCGTGTTGGCGAACCGCACATGCGTTGGAAATATTTTTTTTTATTTCTCAGACAGTCAGACTTCCTCATGATGTTTTTCTTCACCGCCGAGCAAAGGTAAATAAACACTTAAAATTGCAATTAATAATTTCATTGATGCCGGCGGGGATCGAACCCGGTGTGCTAGCGTACTGTGAAATTTAACGCGAGAGCTAACAATCTGAGCTACCAGGGCTCTCTCATCGTCGAAATGAATACTTAAGTTAGTTAAGTTACAGCCTTTTCACGCCCCAGAGCTGGGCAAAGGCAAAGAAGTTTCCGTCGCGCTGCCCCAGTGCGTGTTGGCGAACTTCACATGTCTTCGAAATATTTTTTTTCTTATTTCACAGACGTGCAGGTTTCCTCACAATGTCTTTCTTCACCGCCGAGCACGTGGTAGATCAGCACTTAAAATTGCAATTAACAATTTCATTATTGCTAGCGGGGATCGAACCCGGCTTGCTAACGTACTGCGAAATTTACAGCGAGAGCTAACCATCTGAGCTACCACGGCTCTTCTGAGCCACCACGGCTCTCATCGTTGAAATGAATACACCTCTTTATTTTGTATGTTTTTTTTTCTATAGGATAGGGTGACAAACGAGCACGCAGTCCACCTGTGGTGGTTGCTGCGGCCGATAGACATCTACTTCTATCCTCGATTACAAATCAAAATGCAAAAATGCGTGTCACCCGTGAGGACTAAGATGGAACGCCTCCTTTCCAGCAAAAAGGCTCTCCGGTTCTCTACACTCACCATACGAAACACAGAAGCATTAAGCTATTATTTCACGCTGGTATTCTGTGAGAGCGTGGTCCTTCCCCGGTCGAGCCGGCAAATTCGTGCTACAACTATACTAGGTACTAATATAACTGCAGCATGGCTCTACCACGTATAAAAATGTTTTAATGAACTAGTACATGATGCACAATAAAGTGCAGAATCGAACTTTAATTGTGGCATATTTTTGTATATTGCATAAGAAGTGGGTTCTTTAAAAACATACATAAATAATTTTTTGTATATTTTTAAAGAAATTTTTTTTATTTTAGAAAGAGATATATTTATTTTAAATTTTATTATTTCGTAGCTATTATTTGTGTTAAAGGAAATATGTTACCTTTTGGAGAAATAATGTTATTGGTTATTGGAAATGTAACATAACCGCTGCGCACCTCGCGGCGCCTCTGTCACTCGACACATATTATGGTGCATTGGGTATTGTTCACAAAAAACGTTATTTATAACTCTACATCAGCGGGAGTGACTCTTGAGTGGTTTTATGGTTTTAAAGGAATGAATGAATCTTTATTTCTGTACAAGTGCTGTTAAAGTTTGTTTGCTCAAATAAAGTAATTAATTTTTCAGTAAATATGGCACTTACGACTAAAATTTTGATATCGGCATTAAGAGTACTTATGAAATACTTTATCGGATTTCTAAAACTTAGCAAGACCTATTGAAAGATGACTGAATCATGTAAAGAAAAAGAGAGATTCAAGACTGAAATCATTGTAATGAAATATAAAAAAAAACTATATTTATTGACTAAAGCATTACGCCGCATTATGCCGCATCTGGTCCGAAATACATGCTACATCGGTGTAAATTGATTGCGGGTTCTTGTAAGCTTATTATTAATGCGTTTTACGACAAAAAATTGTATTGTAGCCTATGATTTTGCACATAAAATATTGTAAACAGTAGACGTAAGATTAAAATAAAATAAAATTGAGCTAATAAAAAACTTTGTGTCATTGAGAAATATGATAGTTTTGACTTTATTCAATATTTAGTTATACTAACTACTTTAAAATTTATTAAATATATGTACTCGTTTATAGGAAATTTCATAGAGAATTCAGAAATATATAAATATTATAGTATTCGATATACCAAAATCAAGATATTTGCGTTTAAACGGATTGGGCCCAATCAGCCGTCCATTTTATTAAACAGCTCCGCAGTCAACGGAGTATTACGGTTAGAGTCTCCGCAGCTGAAAGGATATCTTGAATGGACCAAAAACCTCGTGTCACTTTACCATCACAGTGTACTCCCCAACCCGTACTAGAAGCGTCTGACCAAATTTGTAATATAAACTGATACTGTTTTATTCGATTATATGCGGTATTAATCTTATTTTGCCACCATTATAAATCTAACTTCACATTTTCATTTATTTTCATCTGTTTTTCATAGTCTCCATTTGATCTCTGTAAAGCTACGTATTTCTCCCTCTCAAATATTTTTGTGTATACAAATCCATATGATACTGCCATACATATAGATACAAAATTACCTACAAAGGCAGCAAATTCTCTAATAGAACAGTACTTTAATTTAAGAAATTTATGTATTGCAGATAATAAAGATTTCTTTTTATTTTCTGTGGGTTTTATTATCATTTTTTGTGTATTTATGACAAAACCTAAATATTCTCTTTCTTGTGATGGAATTAAATTACTCTTTTTCATATTAATTACAAAACCTAAACACTGGAGTAAATTAACAGTTTTATGAACATTGTCTAGGCACTCTGCATAATAGAGTCCTATGCAATTAAGATCATCTAAATATGCAACATTTATGAGGCCTTGACCTCGGAGATGTTCTACTACTGGTTTTAATAATTTTGTAAAAGTATATGGTGCAATAGACAATCCAAATGGTAAACAATTGAACTCATACAGAATTTCTTTATATTTAAAACGTAAAAACTTTCTGAAATCATCATGAATATTAATTAAATAGTATGCATTTTGTATATCTAATGTACACATATAACTGTTCTTAGTCACTAATTTGCATAAGGTACGAATATCTTCTAATTTGAAGTGTGGAGGATTTATGAATTTATTTAGGGGCTTAAGATTTAAAATAAATCTATGTGATTTATCAGGCTTTGGAATACAAAAAATATTCGATAAATATTGACCTTTTACAGGAGTACACTGTGAAATAGCATGTAATTTCATTAACTTTTTAATTTCTATAGATATAATCCTATCTTCTAAACCTGACAACTTATCATTCAGTGGTAAGCAATTTTGAGTTGAATTATCAATAAAAGGGATTTTATAGCCCTGTATCCATGATAAAATAGTGTTATGATTTGTAAATTTATTCCAACAGTTATAAAAATGTTTAATTCGACCAGCAAAATGTGTTACCTCTATGGGTATTTGGCACGTTGTTGTCTGTGATTCTTTTGTTTGTGAGGCTGGCTGCGAGTCACTGCCGGTGCTTGGACCTTGGTTGCCGGCCGTTGAAAATTTTGATTTCCCCTGAACATCTTCCTCTGGGTCCCTTGATGTTGAGGGGGATAGTAGTTTTTTGTAGTAGAATTTTGCCTTGGCTTAAAAGGTTTTGAAATAGATTTCTTTAGAAGATTTGAAGCAGATTTTTGTAAAATTGTTGCACTCTTTACACATTCACTCAATTTTTCTCCAAATAAGAATTTATCCTGTTTGAGATCCGCAAGAATCTTAGATATAGTTTTATCTAAGTGAGGTATTAACAATTTTTTTCTTATTACCGTATCTTCTGAATGGAGGTGGGCTAGAATCCTGGCCGCCTCTGTCATGTTTTTTATGATATCTAATTTATTAAAATTTTGTTTGGTTAAATTATCAACACATTTTAATATTGTGCCTGTGGCTAATCCTAATAAATTTTGGCGGTTCTCAATTTTTTTATCTCTTGTTTTTACTGACTCCTGTATCATGTGTAATTCAGAATTCAGTAGTGGTGCCTCTAACAAAATGGTATTTCCCGGTATTAGTTGTTCTTTTTTATATGTTTCAATTTTTTCTTTAGTCAAGCCTTCCATCAAAATACCTTCGACCCTTTTATAAATCTCCGGATGTATTGGTTGACCATATGAAGATTCAGTACTAATCGGAGGACCCATGGCTTCTATAATATCCTCTTCTAAATGTTCTTCTTTAACTTCCATAATTTCTACCTCCTCCTCCTCCTCTGGTTCGATATTTTCCAGAATAATCTCCTCTTCTGATTCAATACTTTCCACTGAAATTTTATAATTATAGTAGTATTGTATTATACTAATTTTCTTATTTGTGCCTTCATTTCTCTTCCCCCTTTGTTTACAGATGTAATGTCCATAAATTAATGATATTCAATTGCTATAGTACCAATATAATTGTTTAATAGTGACACTCACTTTAAGAGGCCTCCATATGAAATGGTATGGCATGACTATTATCCCCACGGGATAAGTCAAAAGTGACACTCGCTTTTACGAGTTTGTGACATATGTATCCAGGCATATTATGACTGGTCGACTAATCCCCACGGGAAAGTCGTGACTATGCCCCACGGGATAGTCTCAAAAGTTTATACACATAAAATTTTGGATGGTAAAATTGAGGAAAAGTAAACATCATTTTAAATTTTTTAGAATACATTGGCGGTCTACATGCTAATTTTAATGATCTTTTAAAACTTTTTGTTTTATTTTAATGAAATATTATATATCCATAAAGTTCCGCATAATGCGATTGATTAGTTATAATAAATTGAGTCATGATAAAAACAGACTTACCAATATCGCCAACACCATTTTCGTTTCTATTATCTTTTGAATCGTCTTTACGTCTTTTACAACGTTCATATTTTTTCTTATATTTGTTCAACTTCCTTTCTAAACGTTCTTCTTTTGACTCCCTTCGTCTTTTAGGCATTTTAAACCAACGTAACCAGAATAAATTGCGCAAAAACTTTCGAGATTTAGTGCGCAAATGCAAATGGATGATTGTTCATCAAACGCGGTAAAACGAATGACATTCGAGAAGCGTTAGGTTGCGTTCGTGTTGCAACTTTTTTGTTTTAGATCTACTCTAAAAGGACGCGTTCATCGAGCAAGGTGTGGACGATACTACCAAGTTATCTCGGACTAAGCTTGAATATTATTTTAGACAAATGTAGGTATCTACCATACCTCAAACTTTTTTTTTATAGAAGAGGGGGCAAACGAGCATGCGGCTCACCTGATGTTAAGTGACTACCGCCGCCCATGATCAACCGCAACACCAGGAGAATTGCGGGTGCATTGCTGGCCCTTTAGAAAGAAGTAAGCTCTTTTCTTGAAGGTCCCCAGGTCGTATCGGTCCGGAAAAATCGCCGGTGGTAAACTATTCCACAGAGAGGTTGTACGTGGAAGAAAACTCCTTGTGAAAAGTACAGTGGTGGACCACCAAGCATCCAGATGGTGTGGATGGTATCGGGACGTTTGCCGTGTAGTGCGTTTACGAAATTTGGCGGCTGGGATTAATCCGAACAATTCCTCAAAGCACTCCCCGTGATAGATGCGATAAAATACGCAAAGAGATGCAACATCTCTTCGCAGCGCCAGTGAATCGAGCCGATCGGAAAGCACTCGGTCGTCGACGATTCGAGCCGCTCTGCGCTGGGTGCAGTCAAGTGGAAGGAGCTGGTATTGGGGAGGCCCAGCCCAGAGATGGGAACAGTATTCCATGTGTGGTGGAGGTGTGCCGGCATGAAACACTGTCCCGCTCTGCTGAGCACGCCAAGCTTTTTAGAGGCCAATTTGGCCTTCCCTTCCAAGTGACCACGAAACTGCACGTCACTCGATATGTCGACGCCGAGGATTCCGATACTGGCTGAGGCAACAAGGTTCTTTTTAGCGGTTAACGCAAACTTGTGTCTTCTGGGGGTTAAACTGGACTATATTTAGTCGTCCCCAATCCGAGACTCTGTTCAGCAAAGACTCGATTTCAGACACAAGTTTGTCCCGGCACTCGGAGACGTTTTCCCGAGAAGTATTGGCTCGGCCGGTGTAAAGAGCATCACCAGTGCTGTCATCTGCATAGCAATGAATGTTACGGGCACGCAAAATATCATTTATATGCAGAAGAAACAGCGTTGGCGATAGCACGCAGCCCTGTGGAACACCAGCATTAATAGGCTTGCAATCGGAGCTTGCACCGTCTACAACGACCTTGATGCTCCGATCTGCAAGAAAGCTGGTGATCCAATCGCACAATTTCTCGGGAAGCCCATAGGAAGGGAGCTTCGAAAGAAGCGCTTTGTGCCAAACACGATCGAAGGCCTTCGCAATGTCCAAACTAACGGCCAATGCCTCCCCATTGAACTCTACTGCCTCCGCCCATCTGTGAGTGAGGTAGATCAGAAGATCCCCAGCTGATCGACCACGGCGAAAACCGTATTGGCGGTCACTAATCAGCTGGTGATCCTCAAGGTACCTCATGAGCTGGCAGTTTACAATGGACTCCATTGTTTTGGAGAACAAGGAGGTGATGGCGATTGGCCGGTAGTTGGACGGGTCTGAGCGGTCGCCTTTTTTAGGGATCGGGTGGACGAAAGCCGTCTTCCATGATTTTGGGACTAGGCCTAGGGAGTAGGAGTACCGGAAAAGACGCGTTAAAACCGGTGCCAACTCTGGAGCACACGTCTTCAGCACAATTGGGGGGATTCCGTCAGGCCCACTCGACTTGTAGATGTCCAGGGAGAGGAGTGCTTTGCGAACCGAGAGCTGTGTGAACTGCACTTCCGGCATGGAGCACTCACACCGCGGGATGGTCGGCGGCGTACTCCCCCCGTCATCGAGAGTCGAGTTGGACGCAAAGAAAGAGCCTAGAAGATCGGCTTTCTCCTTTGCAGTATGGGCCAGTGAGTCGTCCTCCCTGTGCAGAGATGGAAGAGATGGCTGATGAAATTCCCCTGGACAGCCTTGGCGAGAGACCAGAATGCACGAGTTCCAGAAGGAAGGCGAACTAGTTTCTCGCCAATTCTGCCTATGTGCTCTGACTTTGTCTTGGCAATGACTCTTTTGAAGGACCTAGAGGCGGAATTATACTTCATTCTATTTGTTGAAAGCACGATGAAAGTCATAAAATAAATAGAGTTGGTCTTGTCAATGCACTGTATTATGCCCACCTCTTAATCTAATACCGATCGAGCTTTGTTTCAGTTTATAGTCGAGACAACAATGTGATCTGCTTTCGTATTAAATTCGTTAAGTAATAAAAACGCGTCTATAGTCAGTTATATATTGTATAAAATGTTGTTATGATATTTAAAACAATTCGATAATTGAATTATGTTTATAATACGTTTTATAATACGTTTTACGAAGTTCCTTATTTAAATTTAATACCAAAAGTTGTAACGACACTTTTTGCTATAGTTGTAAGCTGTGATGCGTGCGCGTGTTTCTCTCTCTCTCTCTCTCTCTCTCTCTCTCATAGAAAGCAAGCCAGCTATTTTCGTTTCGTCTTGCTATTTCGCATTGAACAGTGTGGTGTCGCTACGATTATTTTGTTGAGTGTATACAGGTTTTTTGTAAATAACGCAAAGTAGGTAGGTAATAGTGTAAGTACGCATTATAACCTCTCTTTAATATTGTGCTAACCAAGTCATATATATTATATTTTCTCCATTATTGTGTGTTTAGCAAGTGTACGCGTCATAACTTTAATAAATTTAAAAGCAAATTATATTTTAATATTACAATATCAATGCGTATGTATTTAGCAACCCGTGCGTGTGCTAACCTATACGCTGTTGTGTTTACGAAGTTGAGAGAGTATATGTATATAGGAACTTCGTTCCAGAGGTGTCAAGGGACTGGGTGTCAAGGGACCGGTCCCTTGATACCTCTCAAGTTTTTTTGTCAAGTAGGATTTTTCTTTATTAGCTTAATCTTCGAACATGTATACTTAGGTACAGAAATGTGAAAGCAACGAGAAAGTGTGTAAGTGATTATTTCAAATGGAAGTTCGTAGTCTTCGCCTACGTTTCTAGGTAACAGCGTAACTGTTAATTACATTCAAGTATAATTACAGAATGTTAAGCATTCTATCTCAGTCCTCAAAGGTGACAACGCACTTGTAGCCTTCTTTATTTGATGTCTGATGCAGGTGTCCACAAGCGGCAGTGCCCGCTTACTATCAGATGGAATGTAGATTCGTTCTTCATTACAAATTTATAACAATACAAAACAGAGTATTCAAAGCAAACATGGTAGAGCGACTCTGCTGCTTTATTATGTAGTACGAATGGGTCGGCTTGACCGCAAAAGGACCAGGCCCCAACAGAACACCAGCGTTAAATAGCAGCATAATTGTATGATAAGTGTGAAGAATCGGAGAGCTTTATTACTGACAAGGAAACATTCCATATTAATCCTCCTACTTAGGATTGTAGATGTCAATGGGTCACAGTACTTACCATCTGAATCGCTAGACTGTGTGATTTTTGGTCACTATTATTCAATAAAAAAAATTGGTTGACCAATGCAAAACGCTCGTGTCTCATTTACTAACAATCCTAAACGCTGGCAACACTGCCGTGTTATGAAGCTACTCTGTGATGCGCTGTCTAGCAATGCACGAACACTCTGTTTGTTTCCATGCAAATCCCTAACTACGATACGGGCTGTACCCAGCAACATGTCGGAAGGAGACCGCGTTCCAATATTCGATAGTGAGCACAGGGCGACGTCACCCGGTCGATTACGAAATAATTTTCAATTCCGCAAGGTTAAAACACAGCAGAAGAAGCATGTGATTTTGCCGCAGGGTATGGTCCAATAACAAGTGTAAATGGCTTAACTAAGTTAGGATACTAAAACATACTGTATATTTGCTTCTGATACAAATAACAATTTTTTTTTTCATATAAACATATGTACCATCTATACTGGCTACCTGCTATGGGCACACAGGCATAAATTTAGAATCAATGTCTGGATTGTAAAATAAGCCATTTGGTATTGGGGAGTTATATTGAGCAACTTGTTGAATACATAAGGTATTTGTCCTTAGATGCAGTTGAATTAATTGCTCTTCAAAGCACTGACTTACAATATTTAAGTATTTGAACGCAGTCGATGAAGTTCCATCAAATGGGGAAGCTATGCATTCATTGCTATCTCCTGTGTGTGGTTTAGCCGGTAGATGCGGTGCAAGAATATCCACTAAAACATATCATCTCGTGGGTGAAGTAAGAGGTGACAGAGGGAATCAAATCAAGACGTGGGTAGCAGCGTTTTCCTAATAACGATTAAAATTAAAAAAAAAAATGTTTGCCAACCTGCTTGCCAAGCGTGGCAAATGTGACATATATCCTCTCTATAAGGCAATCAGATAGTTAGATACATATGACAGAATAGGATAGGAAGGGACAGGATAGGATAGGATGAGATAGGTAAGTATACGACAGGATAGAATAGGATAAAATTGGATAAAATAGGAGAGTGTAGGATAGCATGATAGGATGATGACGATGGTTGATGGATGATGCGGTACGATAGGATAGAACGGTAACATCAGACACTCGGCCAATGAACACACTTTCGTGGTCGACTTACTACGTATTCAATACAAATAGTTTGCTTTATCGTTCATCATGCGTTAAGAAAAGGAGTAAAAACAGTTGCCAGAATCTGTCTTTCCATCTAGATGGTTTCAATGTGGAAATCTTCAAAGCAAGAGTTAATAGGTTTTTTTTTAAGTTCAGTTAGTACGCTTACCATCTTCGGCTTCATCACCACGCACCATCACTTGGAACAGTTGTCATGCACTGGCCTAGAGCAGTAAAAAATAATTAAAATTTGTTACTACTCCAGTTGTAGGGGCTATTTTACGTCTTTATGTATTGGAATCCGTAAGGTCCTTCTGATATACACGGTAGTCCTCTTGTGATACCTACGGGATGAAATGGGTTAAGTTAGCTCTTAAGAAATTTTGATTGCTTTTATTGTGGATGGTTTAATACGTGTTTGGCGGTGATATAAAAAAGCTAACGTGATTGTGATGAAACTATTTTTACAATTTGATGGACTGTGATTTCTCTGGCCCTTTGGTTTACAACGTTACCGCTTTAAAATAGATACCATCGCCATCTATTGGTAGGGATTGAAACTTGAAGAGTATTTCTTTTGGTTTTGCTATTTTATGAATTTGTAAAAAACATATTTGGTTTTGTTGTTTATTTTCATTGTTTTTTTGAATTTTAAAATTAGTATTTTTTGTTCAGATGTAATTTTGTGCAATTTTTTTGTACAAATCTTCGTGTCTATTTTGTTTTTGTGCAATAAAATTTATTCCATTCTATTCTAATAAATTAAGTTTAAAATATTTCCAAATATCACTTACGTCATTAACGACCAAAAAACCTTAAAATTGACACCCAAATCACCCAACCCATGAAGATTTTTACATACGAACATACATCCATCCAACCATGTTGTTTTCAAACCATGATCAATGCCATTTTTGTAATTAAAGTCCCAAAAAACCATAAAATGACACCCATATTGACATTTCCACCACATCGCACCCCCACAGGGGATGACGGTAGGTATTTCCCGTTTGCTACGTTAGATTTTGAAATAGTTGTTGTTTTCGTAATCAGCGACCCAATAAAACATAAAAACGATATCTATGTTGATTTTAAAAATTTGTCACCACTTTTCCACCTTTTAGGGGTTGAATTCTTAAAGAGCCTGAAATACTTATTTACTCATTTATTGATAGGAGTACTCCTGTGAAGTTTCGAATAAAATAGTTTAACTGTTCTTGTTTCCGCATACAATATTTCAACCCCTTTTTCACCCCCTTAGGTGTTGAATTTTCAAAAACCCTAGGATACGTAATTGTTTATTTCTAATCTTTAACCTAAAAACAAATGTTCAGGCTTCTAGCTCTATCGTGTAGAGTATGAAAGCCATATTGTTGTTTTATGAAAAAATCTAACATCTGACAGTTGTCAATAAATATAAAAGGTATGAATGCAAATTGTGTTTTAGTGGTGAAATCCCCATAAATACACAATATTTGGCGACGAGGATCTTATTCACGTATTATCGAGTGCAATATTTAAAGTGAAATAGATACCAAGAAATAATGTCGAATAAAGGGAATGTGTTGTTCTGCAACAGCCTCACATTTGATCACCATATGCAAGAGTGGGATATTTTTAAGAGTCGATTTGTCCAGTTTTGTTTGGCAAATAATTATCATGATGACACTGATAAAACAGGAGTTATGAGAAAAGCTTTTTTGCTTACCTCATTAGCAGAAGATACATATCGCCTAGTACGTGACTTGGTTTTTCCGTTAAAACTAGAAGATTTAGCTTATAAGACTCTCATTGAAAAGATTGACAACCAGTTTTCCCCAAAGAAATGTACATTTGCGGAGAGATATGTTTTTTATAAAGCAGAACAAACACCAGGCGAAGATTTAACTGAATGGGCGGCTCGGGTTCGTCATCTTGCTCAGTTTTGTGGTTTTAAAATAGAACTGGAGACGGCATTAAGGGACAAGTTTGTGCTGGGATTGGCAAATGTCAAGGAAAAAGAAAAGCTTTTTAGTGAAAATATCGATAGCTTAACATTCAACAAAGCGTTGGAGTTAGCGCAAAGTGTACAATGCGCTCGAGTTGCAGTTCAAAGGTCATTGCAAGATGAGGGACTAATCACATCATCAGCGACGGCACAACCGGTGTTAGCTTTACGAGCCCAAGAAAATTCTGTTCGTCAAACTACAGCAACAAACACATCTTGTTCGGTTTGTGGATATAAGAACCATACTAAAGATAAATGTCGATATGCGAATTATTTTTGTCAAAAGTGTAATAAAAAAGGGCATTTAAAACGTGTTTGTAAGAGTACATATAAGAGCAACAATTATTTGGAGGTGGATGACAATGATTTAGTAAAGGTATTTCATATGATTTGTATAATATTGGGTGTTTAAACGGTATGCCGATGAGACTGGTCGTGTCGATAGTGTCAAAGCGAATTTTGTGTGAAATAGATAGTGGTAGTGCTGTACCTGTTCTACCGGAAATGGTTTATCAATCATTTTTTCACAATACCATTGTAACGTTATTTTAAATTGTTATAATGGCTCGAAAATATCTCCTTTGGGCTATTGTTTATTACCGGTGACGTATGAAAATCGTACCGAAATTATTCGTTTTTATATTATAAAAACAGATATAAAGCAACCAGTTCTGTTGGGTCGTAATTTTATAACGTATTTTAATATGAAACTGTATATTGTTGACTGTAACAACTTAGAACATAACGATTTAGTAAAAGAATTGGAGAAAACATATTCACAGTTGTTTACAGATGAGCTGGGAACTTTTAATAAATATAAAGTAACTTTAAAACTAAAAAAAGATGCTCATTTAAAGTTTTTAAGCCGAGAACAGTACCATTAGCTTTGAAACATAAAGTTGAGTTAGAATTAAATAAACTTTTAGATTTAGGTATTTTAGAGCGCGCAGATTATTCAGAGGTAGCGACACCGATCGTACCCGTTCTTCGGTCAGACGGTAACATACGAATATGTGGCGATTATTCAGTGACGTTGAATAAATTTTTATACTCTTATAATTACCCGCTTCCATGAATAGAAGATTTATTTGCTAAGCTTCATGGTGGCGTCCAATTTTCAAAATTAGATCTTTCTAGAGCCTATAATCAGCTGGAGTTAGATGACTCCAAAAAATTTACTACTACTGTATTAATACCCACATCGGTTTATTTTGTATAATAGATTAGTTTTCAGTCTTTCATGCGCCCCAAGTATTTTTCAGAAAACAATTGATCAACTTTTATCAGGTATTGAGGCAGTCTGCGTATTTTTAGACGATATCTTAATAACGGCCCCAACAAAGTAGGAACACCTAAAACGATTACATCAAGTACTTAGAAAATTACAGGATTCAGGACTTAGATTAAAGCAAGATAAATGCGATTTATTTAAAGACTCAATTGAGTATTTAGGTTTTATCATAGATAAGTCAGGACTACGTAAATCAAACAATAAAGTGAAAGCAATATTAGAAAGTAAATGTCCTAATAATGTCACAGAATTCAAATCATTTTTAGGGCTTATTAATTATTATAGAGGATTTGTGCCTAATGCATCGACTTTATTAGCACCCTTGCATTCACTTTTAAAAAAGGCGTAAAGTGGGTGTGGCAAGAAAAACATTTAAAAGTATTCAATAAAATCAAAAATGAATTAGCGTCTGACAGGGTGTTGGCACATTACAATCCCGACCTAATTACAATAGTGACGGCTGATGCAGGGCCGAACGGGCTCGGCGCAGTGCTCGCTCAGCGACAGCTTGATGGCGTCGAGCGGGTGGTGGCGTACGCATCGCGTTCGCTCATAAATGCCGAACGAAATTATGCACAAATTCAAAAAGAAGCGACTGCTGTCATTTTTGCTATAAAAAAGTTTCACCACTATTTATACGGCCGCGTGACCCCTTTTATTTTGCGAACTGATCACAAACCCTTGGTGTCGATTTTTGGTGGTAAAAAAGGTATACCTGAAACGGTAGCGAATAGACTTCAACGATATGCTATATTTTTGTCCGCATACAATTTTACGATAGAGTATGTCAAAAGTGAAAATAATGTTGCCGATTTTTTATCACGATGTTCAGTAAATAATTGTTCTGAAAATATTGAATGTAGTCCAGATCAAACTAATTTAATTATTAATTTTACTAACGATAATATGCTAAAAACTATTACGGTAAGTGACATTAGGAAAGAAACTATGCAAGATCAAATACTCTGTAAAATTATAAATTTTGTTATAAATGGCTGGCCTTTGAAAATGCACAATGCGGAACTTAAACCGTATTTTAAATGTAAAAATGATTTAAGTGTCGAAAATGGGTGCCTATTAAGGGGACATAAAGTGGTTATACCAACAGTTTTTAGGGAAAGTCTACTTAAAGAATTGCATAAGGTCCATTTTGGCATTGTAAAGACTAAAAATGAAGCGAGATCGCGTATGTGGTGGCCCAATATTGATAAGCAGATTGAAGAAATAATAGGATCGTGTAGTATTTGCAACTCGCTCCGCTATGATCCACCCCGTTCTCCACTGGCATCGTGGCCATTTCCGAAACGTCTTTGGGAACGAGTTCATTTAGATATGTTTTCTTTATCCAACAAACAATTTTTAATTATTGTAGACGCACATTCAAAGTGGATTGAATGTTTCCAAATGAATAATGCAGATAGTGAAGCAATTATCAGCAAACTTTCAGAGATTTTTAGTAGATTTGGGTTATGTCGCACTCTGGTAACCGATAATGCGAGTAATTTTTGTTCAAAACAATTTGAAAATGTTTGTTTGTCAAATGGTATACAACATTTAACTTCTCCTTCATATCACCCAGAATCAAATGATCAAGCAGAAAATACCGTTAAGATAGTTAAAAGGGGATTAAGGATTATTTTAAACACACATACGGATCAAAAATCGATAATTAATAAATTAAATGAGTTCCTTTTTAGCTATAGAAATTCGGTCCATTGCACAACCGGTTTCTCACCTGCCCAGATGTTGTTAGGCCGTCCGCTCCGCTGTCGACTCGACTTACTTAGGGACCACAAATTTGAGCAGAACACAAATGATACATCTTTATCATCCACAACCAATAATGTTGCAAATAAACAGATCTTACAGAGTGAAAACTATGATGGACGAAGAAAGAGCAATTTTAACAAAGAGGATAAAGTTTTAGTTAAGTTTTTTTTACAATAACGGGAACGAACGAACGAGAACACGTGGAAGTTCGGCGTAGTTAAAAATAAATTAGGAAATAGATTATTTACTGTTTTTGTTCCGGAGTTAAATAAATATTATAAGAAACATCTCGATCATATTGTTGCATACAAAGGAAATAAAAATGAAGAATATGATTTAGATTTGAGTAATTTTGAAAATTTTTCTAATATGTTGAGTACAGATCAAGCTAATTGTAACGTGAAGGCTACAGAAGTTGATACCATAACTTCCGACTCCTTGTTATTAAGAGGAGAAGAGGGCGAAAGTTCTGGCAGTAAATCCAATCAGCATTTGGAGGTACCAATGCAAGAGCTGCCTTCCCGCTTAACTAGAAATCCGAATCCAAAATATAAATTTTAAATAATTACATGATTAGTTGTACACTTTTATCATTACTTATGTTTTTTATATTTAGTGGTGGAGAGAATGTAGAGGATGAAAGCCATATTGCAGTTTTATGAAAAAAGCTAACATCTGACAGTTGTCAATAAATATAAAAGGTATGAATGCAAATTGTGTTTTAGTGGTGAAATCCCCATAAATACACAATAAAAAATGACGGACTTCTTTCTTAACGGGTGCCTTCGTCATTACCACTATCCGTATGCCAAATTTCAGCGAAATCCATTCAGTAGTTTCGGCTGAGCGTTGATAGAAGTTGATAGAAGTTGATAGAAGTCGGTCAGGTTTGCCTGTTGTAATATTCATTAATGTATATATATATATATATATATATATATATATATATATATATATATATATATATATATATATACATTAATGAATATATATATATATATATATATATACATGTATATATATATATATATATATATACATTAATGAATATTACCGTTAAACTTTATAATATGGCAGCGATACTAAATACTAGTTCGGACCTGTACCATATCATATCATTAATTTTTAAAGGCTGAAAAGCGAGCACGAATTCAAACAGTGAACAAAATGAAGACGCATTATCACTTTTGAGGACTGAGATGGAATGTCTCGTTATACACAAAAAGGGTCTTTGGTTTTCTGCACCTACCCCTAGCTGAGTTATATTATAGTGTAAGCCATATAATATATGGAAAATTTTAATGGATCAATTATTCAAAAGTACAGGTAGTCCGAGACCTTGGTATCTTATTGGGTTTCAAGCTTGCATTTAGTAATCATATTGATAATATCACGTATAAAGCTTACAGAAACTTAGGCTTCGTAATACTTGCTTGCCAACCGTTCCGTGACTTAACCTGTATTAAATTACTATGTTATGTCTACGTTCCCCATTTGTTGATATCTGTTTTGTGTCACAACTACTGGATATTTTCCGCGCATAACTTAATTCTCAATCGGGTACAACTATCCCTTGTTTTTGAGTTCATCCTAAGTGCACTTGAAAGATTTTTTTCTCGCCGCGACCCCAAAGGTAGTGTGTACTCAGTCAGATAACCTTATATTTTCTTACCCGCACATGCCTATCACACAAGTGTGAGCAAGAAACTGTTAGGGGCGCGTCCGATCTCATCGTTTCGCCCTGCTAAGAAAAAAGGTACTGAAAATTGCATAGAACGCACGCGGTCATCGTCGCGTAATGTTGTGTTATATTATTTAATCGTTAGAAGGTTATTTTATTGAGAAAAAATCAGAACTGTTCTATTGTGAACAAATTTAGTGTCATCATATCTCATCACGTCGTCGAGTCCTCACGAGATACACACCCTGCTATTCTCAATGTACTGTACTTATCAATCCTTGTCTTGAGCTGTTTTATTTGTTGTTTCTAATATCCTCTCAACTGCGGATGTCCAAGACTTGGACACGAAAATATCTCCGTTGACTGCGGGCGTCCAAGTGTTAGTCATTTTTTACCCGCTCTTTTAATGAAGAAACAAAGCATTATGCGCTATTTCTAACTCATTCTACCATATGTCAATGTGTACAGGATAAAAAAGGCTAGCATAAAAACCCCACAGCTTATACACTTTAGTAGTATATTTTATTTAAATCATTCTTAAATGTCGTCCGTTCCTTGAGTCAGCCATTAGTGTGATTGACGCGCGCTAACAAAGAAGTTGTTTGTAATTATTTTGTATTAATTTATATTTATTGTGTGATGAATTGTGTTAAAACAATGCCTGGGTAAGTAATCTTCTTACTTGTAATCCATTTTGTGTTTTATTTTATTAAGTACGTGTAAAATCGTTTTTTAATGTGTATGAAGCAAACTGCTATCTTAAAACTAACATGCTGGTTGAGGAAAGTTGACTTGAAATGTACGTAAATTTTTGTGTTGACTGTCAGTTTTGTGTTAAAATACGTATTAATATTAATTGTTCATCGTTCACAGTTTTAGTACATGAAAATGTGGATAAAGTGCAATATTTTCAAAATTTTAATGTATGTACGCAATAGGTGCAATAGTGTCCATTTTTGAGACGTCCGTAGAAGTGAATTCTAGTTTTCTGTTTTGCGGGTGGCGAAAAAAGGAACTAAAGTTTGCCATACTGCATCAAGTTCAAATTCGGTTGAATGGTTAGAATGGTAAAGAATCTAGCGCCCTCGAGCAGAGAAATGGAGCTTGGTTGACTCCACGATTATTCGATGATTTATAAAAAATTGAATGTGGCATTTGGATATGTCATGTATGTTAACACAAGACTTCGAAATTTTTTAAACAATTTATTAAAAGAGAAAGTTAGATAATATTTACATAATATGCTTTTTAATACTTTTATTTTAATATTTTTTAATATTTAATATTCGAAATTTTTATTTTTTTAATTTAATTTGAACAGGTTGTGGTTTTTAAGGTCACCTCAGACACATATTTCTTATACTGGTTTTTTTAATGTACAATTTGTCTGTATGTACTTTGCAAATTGTGTAACGTTGCGTTATGTTTCAACCTAGAGCAAGATTGCTGCTACCTACAGTACCATTCGTAAATGAATTGTACTGTACATACAGTAAATCCAACAAGTACCAGGAGCCTTTTATGGAAATAAGTACCTATGTTATATATTTATTCAATTTTATACTTATGTCCATCCATCCATTTAGTTTTTATTGTTGTCTAGCTATAATTTGTTCAGCTAATTATTTCAGACTATCATCGTCGAATTTGTTAAGTTAGTTAAGTTACACAGCCTATTTCCGTCCCACTGCTGGGCCTTCCCCCAGTTCTGAAAGGGTTTTACGGCAAAGAAGTATCCACCGCGCTGCCCGTATGTGTGTTGGCGAACCGCACATACCTTGGAAATATTTTTTTTTATTTCTCAGACAGTCAGACTTCCTCATGATGTTTTTCTTCACCGCCGAGCAAAGGTAAATAAACACTTAAAATTGCAATTAATAATTTCATTGATGCCGGCGGGGATCGAACCCGGTGTGCTAGCGTACTGTGAAATTTAACGCGAGAGCTAACAATCTGAGCTACCAGGGCTCTCTCATCGTCGAAATGAATACTTAAGTTAGTTAAGTTACAGCCTTTTTACGCCCCACAGCTGGGCAAACTCAAAGAAGTTTCCGTCGCGCTGCCCCAATGCGTGTTGGCGAGCTTCACATGTCTTCGAAATATTTTTTTTTCTTATTTCACAGACGTGCAGGTTTCCTCACAATGTCTTTCTTCACCGCCGAGCACGTGGTAGATCAGCACTTAAAATTGCAATTAACAATTTCATTATTGCTAGCCGGGATCGAACCCGGCTTGCTAGCGTACTGTGAAATTTACAGCGAGAGCTAACCATCTGAGCTACCACGGCTCTTCTGAGCCACCACGGCTCTCATCGTTGAAATGAATACACCTCTTTATTTTGTATGTTTTTTTTTCTATAGGATTGGGTGACAAACGAGCACGCAGTCCACCTGTGGTGGTTGCTGCGGCCCATAGACATCTACATCTATCCTCGATTACAAATCAAAATGCAAAAATGCGTGTCACCCGTGAGGACTAAGATGGAACGCCTCGTTTCCAGCAAAAAGGCTCTCCGGTTCTCTACACTCACCATACGAAACACAGAAGCATTAAGCTATTATTTCACGTTGGTATTCTGTGAGAGCGTGGTCCTTCCCCGGTCGAGCCGGCCTATTCGTGCTACAGCTGTACTACTAATATAACTGCAGCATGGCTCTACCACGTATAAAAAACGTTTTAATGAACTAGTACATGATGCCCAAAAAAGTGCAGAATCGAACTTCAATTGTGGCATATTTTTGTATAATGCATAAGAAGTGGGTTCTTTAAAAATATACATAAATATTATTTTTTTTATTTCAGAAAGAGATATATTTATTTTAAATTTTATTATTTCGTAGCTATTATTTGTGTTAAAGGAAATATGTTACCTTTTGGAGAAATAATGTTATTGGTTATTGGAAATGTATGACCGCTGCGCACCTCGCGGCGCCTCTGTCACTCGACACATAATATTATGGTGCATTGGGTATTGTTTACAAAAAACGTTATTTATAACTCTACATCAGCGGGAGTGACTCTTGAGTGGTTTTATGGTTTTAAGGGAATGAATGAATCTTTATTTCTGTACAAGTGCTGTTAAAGTTTGTTTGCTCAAATAAAGTAATTAATTTTTCAGTAAATATGGCACTTACGACTAAAATTTTGATATCGGCATTAAGAGTACTTATGAAATACTTTATCGGATTTCTAAAACTTAGCAAGAACTATTGAAAGATGACTGAATCATGTAAAGAAAAAGAGAGATTCAAGACTGAAATCATTGTAATGAAATAAAAAAAAAAACTATATTTATTGACTAAAGCATTACGCCGCATTATGCCGCATCTGGTCCGAAATACATGCTACATCGGTGTAAATTGATTGCGGGTTCTTGTAAGCTTATTATTAATGCGTTTTACGACAAAAAATTGTATTGTAGCCTATGATTTTGCACATAAAATATTGTAAACAATAGACGTAAGATTAAAATAAAATAAAATTGAACTAATAAAAAACTTTGTGTTATTGAGAAATATGATAGTTTTGATTTTATTCAATATTTAGTTATACTAACTACTTTAAAATTTATTAAATATATGTACTCGTTTATAGGAAATTTCATAGAGAATTCAGCAATACATACATATTATAGTATTCGATATACCAAAGTCAAGATATTTGCGTTTAAACGGATTGGGCCCAATCAGCCATCCATTTTATTAAACAGCTCCGCAGTCAACGGAGTATTACGGTTAGAGTCTCCGCAGCTGAAAGGATATACAGCAGCTTCTTATCAGCCAATGCATTTAATTAATTTTACGCAAAAAATACTACCTACAGTCCACTAATCGTTAGCCCACCTATAGCATAACTACCAATCCAAATTAAATAAAAAAGCATTCTATTCTATTCTAGTGATTCAAAATATTGATGAAGCTTGGCCTCTTAAAATATTTTTAGCATTATTTGTTTGGTGACATTTAATAAAAAGCGCCAATGATATTGTGCGTCATTCTTATAATAATAAACATAGCGAAATTGTGTCTACATTACATATTTCTTTCAGTACAAATCGGTGATATTTCTCTGTATCATTTATATAAATTGTCATTTACAAAGTGAATGAGTCTAGAGAAGAGTCTGATAGCTTTTATTCCTTCTGTCTGCTGCCTTAACCTTAGCTTTTATATCTGCTTACATTGTAGGGTGCTATTGTCCGTTTTGCGTAGGGCCATTAAAAATTATTTTTCAATATTAAATAAATATCTCGAAATGATTTTAGGACTGTCTCCACAAGGACTAGATATTTTTATAAAACTTTGGGTAGGTAACAGAAGAGCACTTAATCCAACTGAAAAGTGAATACTGTTATACTACCATATGTCAGATGGTTCACAGACTAGATTACATACATTTTTATACCTTGAAGCAGGCGACCATAACAAGATACTACAAGTTGCCGAAAAAGATTTGTCAATTCATATCATCCGTTATGTGTGATATCACTTTACAAGATTTTTTATAGAAGAGGGGGCAAACGAGCACACGGTTCACACGATGTTAAGTGACTACCGCAGCCCATGAACAACCGCAACACTTTTCGCTCAACGCTCTTTTCTTGAAAGCCTCCAGGTCGTATCAAAGGTGCAGGAGTGTGAAAATTTTATACGCGGTAGAACCACGCTGCAGGTATATTATGGTTGTAGCACGAATTAGTCGGTTCTACCGGTTAAGGACCATGCTCTTACAGAATACCAGCGTGAAACCGCAGAATAATGAGAGTGAATTCCTACTTCAATTGCTACTGTGTGGGTTTGCCACGTAAAAATCTTATATCCTGACCCTACATATTGCCTCATGTTTGCAATAGTTGCCACGCGTGGCAGCAGGTAGGTAGAAACCGTAGAACCCCTTGTAGAATTGCAATGTGAAAATACTCAAAAATTCTTTTAAGCAACAAGGGGTACAACCGTGTACAATCTTTTACTAATATATTACCATATAAAAGAAGACCCTATTATATTTTTCATGCAAGTGTCCCAGCAAGGGATGCGTCAAAGTTGTGAAAGTCGAGCATTGGGATTTTCACCGTGCCAAATGTTTCGATTATTAGGAATCCCTGAAAGAATTTGAAAGATATTGAAACTTGTTGACGCGGGCATTTTTTATTTCTAATAAAATTTATTGATTACAACACATTTTTTGTCAGGTATACTTCAAATTTTGAAATCCACATTATACAACCATTGAGTTGTGCCAGTAATGACGTATTAATCGTTGTCTTTTACATTAGGCCGTATGATGAAGCTCAAGAATTGTTAACGAGCTATGGAGAGAGCTAAACTTGGGGTTAATCTGCGTGATCAACTTCGAAATATTGATGGAACTGGATGGAATATAGATGGAATTCCTGTTGGACTTCGAGATATATGGAGTAGAACCAGAGTAACGAATATAGTATCACGTATAAGTAAGCTGAAATGTCAGTGAGTAGGCCACAGGTATAACTCGAAGAACCGAGAACTTATGAGGAAGGAAATTTTCTCAAATGGCAACCTCGTACCGGTTATCAAATTGTAGGACCTCCCACTAAAATGAGGAACGACCTGGTCAGATATGCAGGAAGTAAATGGATGCAAGCGGCTCCGTAGCAGGACCGTGCTTTGTGGCATCCCTCGGGCGAGGCCTATGATGATGAATTAAATCAAAACATTTTTGTGCATTTATTAATTTTTCGTGGCTACAAAATTTTAGGAGTGCGGGCACAATAACACAGTACAGAATTGCATTAATTTGAACGATATGCCCGGGTGTCAGCCAACGGTTAGTATATTTTTATTTTTTATTTACGGTACTCTTTAAGCGAATTATTAATACAAAGATATTACAATGATTTTGTGCTTTGATTGCGTATTCCTATTCCATTTATTGATAAGCCTACAAAAACCCTTATTAGTTAGTGCGTAAATCTAGTTACATAACACAAACACTCACGCTTGTCATTCAGAGGGGTAGGCAGAGACTACAGACTTCCATTTAGCACGATCCTGACATACCTCTCTCGCCTCTTCCTTATCCATATACCTACGCATACATGCTCGTCGGTTAAGGGTACTCTTAATTTGGCCGATTTTTAGTATATCGCCAATTTGGTCGACAAACTTCCGCCTAGGACGTCCCTTTCCGACTCTTCCATTCACTTCTGCAACATATATTTGCTTTGTCAGTCTTTCCGCATTCATTCTTTCTACATGACCAAACCACCGAAGCATTCCTTTCTTAATCCTGGTCACTGCATCATCTTGCAAACCACACTCTTCTCTTTAAAATCACATTGTTCTCTTCAAATTCAAAATCTAGTTACTTAATAATATTCCTATTTTATTATTCCTATTACTACTGAACATAAACTTCGCTAGATTACCTTATAGAAAATTCGCCATAGTTATCATGTTTGGCCTGCGGGTCGTCAACCGCAGTCTTTTTCTAGTTTTTAGTAGAAAATCCTGCTAATCTATCCTTGGTCGCCTCTTACGACATCCACGAGACGATATGAGACATTGAATATTCTTGCACCACCAAAAACAATTTCCACCACATTAAACACAGCAATTATGCTAATATTGTATATTATACTATAAGAACATTGACTTTTTGCGGTCGAATTGACATATTCCCGCTGAAGCCACAATACAGTGACATCGTTGTTCTACTAAATATGTGTCTTTAATTGGACGTTATACTACTTTTAGTAGTTGGTAGGGTTTTTTTCCTTCTTACTGGAGGGTTGATTTAGAGGAGGGTAAGTAATTATTATTCCTCCTACTAACTCTAATTACTCCTAGTTATTTCCTTTCTGTAATTGGTTAAAAACTAAAAACTTTTATGATTGTAATTAACTTTGTCATATAAATATAATTGACATGCTTTGTAATATTGTTAGCGAAACAAATGAACTAAATACATCTTTTTAATCCGTTAATTCTTTCAAATAAATATTTATTTTTTATTGTGCCAACAAGCAGCAGTGAGCGTATTTTTTTTGTTTCCTTTTGAAGGGTTTGTACATCTTAGTTTTCAAGGATTTGAACAATGCTTAAATCCTAGTTTTAATCTGAAGTGAAAAACGAATCAACCTGATGGTGAGTGGCTACTACAGGTGCATGTGTCCATGACCTTTTTTATATTTCATTTTATGGGATACGGTTGACAAAAGAACACACAATCCACCTAGTGGTAAATGGATGCTGTGGCCCATAGACATCTATATTTAACGTAGATTAAGAAATAAAATGCAGATGCGTTGTCCCTTGAGGACTAAGGTTGAATGCTTCGATTCCAGTAAAACGGGTTCGCCACCAAGCTATTTCTAATTTGTCTTTGTCTTATTTGAAAAAAATAGTCCTGCTGGGTTTCTTGCTGGTTCTTCCCAGGACAGAGGCTTTTTTTGCGAACCAGTGGTAAATGAAAAAAGTGACTTTCAATAAGTATTGTTATAATCAACATTGAATAAAAAAGTTTCTGTTTCTGTTTCTACACTACCATACGAAACATTAAGCTGCTATTTTACGCTAGTATTCTGTAAGAGCGCGGTCATTCCCCGGTCGAGCCGACCCATTCATGCTACAACCAAAATAGCTGCAATGTGGCTCTAACACGTATAAATCAGCAAACTTCAAACAAAGTAAGGTAAATATGCGTTTTTACTAATGAGAGATGAGATGGAACGCCTCACAGCTTGTAATTACACTGTTTAGCTATATCCGTCAGCCCGTAACACAGTAGTGAAGGTACTGCTAGATGGCAGCATGAATAGGCAGGTGGATGTTAGATAGGAGCGCGGTGGCGACCGAGATAGTCTTCGATAAAAAATACTCCTACCACCTTGTGTCTAATCAAAACACAAAAACATGCTTCTGTACTTGCGTAATGTAAAACTTAAAACATTATTTACTAGGAAATGTCACTTGAATGGAACCTGACCACAGTGATATAACGCTAATTCGAATTGTTTATTAGTAATCATAAATTAATATTAATTGTATAATGGCGGTATATACATTATATAGTCCCGTTGATATTTTAAAAAGAGACAGAGCGTAAACAAGCCAGGAGTTGGGCAGCAGCGTCTTTATGATAACAAGTAAAGTATTAAAACAACTGCGGTTGCAACTCGCCTGCCTGAAAAGCGTGATAATTAAGTCAAATATATCTTGTGTTAGGCCTATGACAGCATTGGGTTTTTGATAAACTATAACGCTTACAGTAACTTTAACTGTGTTATAAATGAAAAAATGAAAATTGAAGACCAAAACAAAGCAAATAATTGAAGAACTTAACTTTGAAGAAAAGTGTTAGGACTCATTACCCATGTCAGTCGTTTAGTCCTTTCTATATATATATATATATATATATATATATATATATATATATATATATATATATATATATATAGTCAGGATAAACAATGCATATGTATTTTGATCCTCAGTTGATAATAGGTGTAGACACCACAATAGCCACATAGTCTCAGGTGGACTGTGCGCTCGTTTGTCACTTTTATTCTATGAAAAAAACTATACAAGCATAAAGTAGTCTAGGTTCAGCTTAGGTGTAGGAATTAACAACTTATGAAATCGTTGGCCACCTAAACCTAACCAGCAAGAGCACTAGTTCGAAGTAAGAACATCGCAGACTGCAGAAAACCTGGTGTTCTATTTTTCTGCTGTGCCCACAGATATCTATCGAGAATCAAGATGCAGATTTGTTGTCAATCCTGAAGATTTAGATGTAACGCATCATTACCAGTAATAAGGGTCTTCAGCTTTCGATAATTACCACGATATAAGATATATTACATAATATTATTTGCATATTACATAACCACAGCATATATTATTATTATTATTATTTCCCATATATTTATTATTTCCCCCTGCCATTCTGTTCAAGTTTGCTCAGGTTCAGGCTTGAGAAGCCGACACATTCTTGTCTCTACATTACGTAGTAGCCGGTTTACGATTTACCTAATCGTATATTACCGAGCACACGCAGTTGAGAGAAAGATGGTAGACAATGAGTGATTTGCTGCTACATTTCTAACCTCACCTCACTATATGTATAAAGTGTGACAACGTTGACCTAAGTGACCGGCAAAATACTGTCTATCTTTAATTTTTTACTTAAGTTACGAAACGTATGTAGTAGTATGCAGTATGTCCACGTGTTCAGGATCATCCTAACTATATCAGATTTGATAGACCACAAATCCTCACTAAAGAACACCGATTCATGGTTCAGTAACCTCTTAAGTCACCTAAGGGATGATAATGTGATACGTAGATGATTCTTGGACACTACAACTACACAGTGTGAGTAATACATTACACAAATCAGTACATTTAACAAAATATGTTGGTTGCTGCAGCGCTTTACCATGTTCATTAATCAGCGCTGTACAATGTCATCTGTTAATAATGATTGATGTAAATCCTAAGCGGTTGGAATAAACAGATTGCCTGATTGCATTTCCAACTTAATTTGAATAATAGCTGGATTATCTACGTCGCTCATGTAGATTAGGTAATTGCGCAATGAGTTGGGATGTTACATACTGTAGAAAACAGTTAATTTTTTTAAGGAAATTAGTTATTTATCATTTGAGATACAAACGGACTTACTGTTTGCCTGATAATAAGTGGCTACATATTCCTATTCTTTCATCAATTTCTTCGAATCTCTCTGAAATCTAATTGCTTCACATGGAGATTGCGCCATATTTACCAAACATGGGGGGCGAGTTGACAACAATCTTTTTTAAGAATGGTTAAAGATCTTGAAGAAGACTTGAAGGGATGTAACTCACAATTTAGCAGAAAGGTATATTTTGACATTAAAATGGCCGTACAATTATTCAGAAGTGTAAGATTTTAATATCACGCAACTAAAATGTTAAAAGATTGCATTGATGTCGCGTAAGTTAACAGGTGAATAAAATGTTGCAGGGACAAACTGTAAGTCCACTGCTAAAAGACGCCTCTCCATAGTTTGCTTTTTAGAAAGGATACTTGCCATAGTCGCCATGATTAGCACGGGCGTTGGCGATCGCAGTTTTTTTTTTCAAATTTTATTGAGTTGTTATCAGGGAGATGCTGCTGCCCAGCACCTGTTTCAGTTTTCCTCTAACGCATCTCAACAGCACCCACGAGATGATGTGGGGCAGTTGATTCTCTCACGTACTCTCTACAGAGATATTAAATAGTGAGTAATTATGTATTAAGATTGTTATTTATTAGTTTAAAATCGAAGTGACTATTGAAATATTAGTCAAAATAATGGTAAATAGCTGCGTCAATATAAAGTACCTAAAGGAGCTGTATCCGTGACTGGTCGTCGTTGTTCGTGATAAGAGTTCTAGATTATTTCTCACACAAATAAAAACCAAACCAGCGTTCTTGACACTATATCTATTATATTGGACTATACGATATTTTAAATTTGTAGTTTTAGTTTTTTTTACCACAGTAGTAAACATTTTATAATATAATTTCAATCTTTATTCCATATTATAGACAATTTTCGAGATAATAAATTGAGTTTAGAGTCGTTTTTCAGGTTTTTTGTTCTATATACATTTCCTCGCGGATAAAGTCAAAAGTGAGTTGTAAATAAAACACTTCCCGATATTTCCCACGCGGAATTTCTCAATAAATAGAAACTTACCGCAGGGGGAGTACGCTTCGCAATCAGATGCTACGGTGCGTCATTCATCGCAGGAGCAAAGGTTGGTCTGCAATAAGCAGCGATGAATAAGTAGACCTTGCTTATCTTAATGATGTTTAAAATATTAATTTGTTATATTTTCTATATATATTTTTCAAACATAAAAATATAATATATTTCTATCGGAGATATTTCAAACTGTATGGACACTATGAATAACGCGCTATTAGTCTCTTGGTATGTAACATAATATATTATATATTTGAGTAATTTCTAACAATTTATATAAAATCATGTAACAACGCTACATAAACAGTATACTTAGATATTCTGCAGGGTAGAGTTTACGAGTGGGTTTTGGATAGCGTTATTAAATCTGGGAACGTGACTATAACTCTGTGGCTGTAGATAACACTCCAACTGGAGGCTGGGAGTTTTTCATGTCTAATGGTGCGTATTAAATTTGCTCGTGAGATTTAAACTTTTGTTTAATCATCCATTAGTGTTTTTGTTTTACGTAAATCGGTCTTGCTGTGCGGTGCCGGCGTTAGGGAATCATTCATTTCATTAATTCAATAAAATGTATATAATTCATAATTTCAATAATTAATTTTATTCTGTTGGTGTCGAAAATGTTACTTAATTTGGAAATGCTAGAAAATGTATATGATTTCTGAAAGAACGTGGTTTAATCATGTAGTTAACGCCGGACGTTTAGGTAATGGTTTACCCATTAAATAACTAGATTTTGTTTAAAAAATAAGATAGAACGCCTCGTTTGCAGTAATAACGATCTCTGATTCTCTACATTTACCGTACGAAACAAAACATCAATTTTAAGTGGGTATTCCATGAGAGTAGTCCCTTCCTGGTCAAGTCGACCCATTCGTGCTACAGCTAAAAGTTAGCTGCAGCGTGGCTCTACCACATATGATCGTGGAAATATTTGCTTTCACCACACTTTTAGCCGTTTGCAGTCTGTCCCAACAGTTTAAATTTTAATACAAACTAGAGGATTATTTCCATTGCAGAGTACACATTTGGCGTAAATATGTCCTTAAATTTGATTCCGTAGTGAGAGAAAAATACCAAAACCTCCAGAGACAAACAACTAAAATAAGCTAGAGCTAATGAACAATAACTTTTTCTATATTGTGACGTACAACATTAGGACTTTATCAACACACGCTCGCCTATTAGAATAAAAGGAAACCTTGAAAAAGGCAAAATTTGATATAACCAGAAGGTTAGGAAACTCAATCCAAGAATATGAAAATATTATCTTTTGTTACATAGGAGAGTCCCCAAGCCTTTATGGCGTGGTTTTCTTATATCGAGAGTTTTACGGGTCTTTCAGAACGAGTAGCTATATTCACGCTAAAAATAAACAATTTTTAGCGCGAATATAGCTACTCGTCGAATCTATGGTACCATCAACAAGGCCCTTAAAATATCAGAAAAGAAATTAATAGTTATGGGGGACTTTAACGCCAAAATTGGTCAACCAAAACCGGAAGAAAACTTAATAATGAAAAACCACAGATACGGCACAAGAAACAAAAGAGGCGCACAACTAACAGATTTCGCATACGAAAACAAACTTTCAGTCATATACACTTTTTATAAAAAAAAAAAATAATCAAAGATGGACGTGGCGATCTTCAGACGTTATCTGTAAAAACGAAATAGACTATAATCTGACAAACTTACAGAAGAACGTGCAGAATATACAAGTCGTCATTTTGAATTCCCCTACGAATCACAGACTTTTAAGAGCACAATTTCTTATACAAAAGCTTAAATTAAACAAAATTAATTAAAAAATTAATTATATTAACAGCTCAAAAAGCTCCCTTAAAAGCGTAAAAGAAAGATCGAGATATGAACAATCACTCAACGAATGCAACGAAGACCTTATAAACTGCGTAAAAATTAACTCTGTACAAGAACGCTATGACAACATAATTAACATTGTAGAAACCAGATTGAAGAAAACTCTCGCAAAAGATAAAGACAAAGAAAGAGGTAGCGTGTTATCAACTGATACTACAAAGTTAATACAGCGTAGAAGTGCTCTACAAAAAATAAAACCAAAGACGCGAGCTATGAAAAATGAATTAAAAGCACTGAACTAGCACAGCACTGTGCTAGTTAGCAAATATGTTCGAAAATACTACTCAAACCATCAAAAACATACTATCAAAAACATCTTAACTCAACAGGAAGTATTAAGAAAGCGATTATATAAGGAACTGCGATCTCGTAAAACATGGATAGAAGGACTCAAATGATCCTCAAAGAACAACGCATGACCGAAGAAAGATCTTAAACATAGTGTTACGCGCTCCAGTCGACGACACAACTAGCGCCATCTAGTGTCAGGAACGAGAGCGAGGGGAGCGTTGCAGTTTATAACATCACAAATCTTTCGACCGACAGCGCCACCCGAAGAACTAGAAAATCTATACTCGAACTCTCGGTACCTTGCGCGTGTTTACTTGAACATTCCGGATATTTTGCTAATTTAAATAAATAGGCGCTGCAAGATGCGATCGAGACAGAGTGGAACTCGGCGACACAAGCGAAGCTTCGGAGCGGAATTAAGTGAATTAGTGTGTTTAATTATTAGTGTTTTTAACTTTAATTCGTATAAAGTAAATTAAAGTGTTAATTTAGGTAATTTTATCGGCAATTTTTATTGTCACGAACCTCAAGCTCGTAACAATAGCAACTAACTTTTATAAAAACTTGTACAGTGCCCTAGAATGCCACGACATAGACCAAACTGAACCAGAAAATGATGACAATGATGTAGATATAAACTCAGTGGATGAATCAGAAATTATAATGGGAATAAAAATGTTAAAGTTAGAGAAGAGTCCAGGACCGGACAGAATAAAAAAATAGGCACTAAAAATAGCTGGCACCTGGAAGGTGATCCAAAGAACATAGGCAATTACCGACCAATTAGCCTTCTTCCATCACTTTATAAATTATTCTCATCAGTAATACAGAAGAAAATAGGGAATACACTGGAGAAAAGTCAACCGACCGAGTAAGCTGGGTATCGAAAAAGCTACTCCACAATGGATCACATCCACTGTTTGGAATTACTTATTGAAAAATATCAGAAATATCAACGTCCACTCTATATAGCGTTTGTGGACTACCAGAAAGCTTTCGATACAATACTATATCCTGCAATATGGAAAGCTTTGCAAGCACTAAACGTGGGGAAAAACTATGTCCAAGTCGTAAAATACCTTTACGAGAGAAACACTAGTAGAGTGAGAGAGAGACCGCAGGACCACCTATCCATATCAAAAAAGGAGTACGGCAAGGCGATCCCCTGTCGCCTCGAATCTTTATAGCGGTACTAAAATCGATTATCGGAGAACTAAATTAGGATAAAATAGGTATATGCATAAAAGGGAAACATATTTACCACTTGGGGTTCGCCGACGACATTGTCTTTCTATCAGAAAATATCATAGAGCTAGAATCAATGTTACACATATAACAACAACTAAGTAGAGAGGTAGGACTAGAAATTAAACTGAGAAAAGTGAAAATCATGACAAATACCACAAAAAACTCTATATGTCTTGACAACATGACAGTAGAGTACGTCGAGAACTATATCTACTCAGGCAAACAAATTTCGTTTCAAAAACAAAACAAGGATACATAAATTGATAGAAGAATGATAAAGACATGGAAAATATTTTGGAGCCTAAAGGAAGTTCTAAAAAGTCAGATGCCAATGAAAGTCAAGAGCAAAGTCATAGACTCATGTCTTTTGCCAACATTAACCTACGCATGCCAAATTTGGAAGTTCACACGAAAAGTCAAAAATAAAATCACATCTTGCCAGTGAAGCCTGAAAAGAAGCGTCACAAAAATTAGAAAAAGTCAAAAAATTCGTCACACTATCAGGGAAAAGGCAAGAGTAACAGATGCCCTCACGCACGCTCTAAAGTTAAAATGGAAGTGGGCAGGACACGTAGCGAGAATAAGTGACGAGCAATGGACAATTTGCATGACGTCATGGCCAGGTCCTACAGGCACTCGGAAAAGAGCGCCATCACCTGAGACGCAGGCAAAAATTGGATGTCGGAAGCCAAAGACCGAGACCGCTGGCGTTCTCTGGAGGAGGCCTTCACCCCCACTGCTTGAGGGGTTCACGCACGGTATTATTTTGTCTTAAATCTTTATTCTATTTTAAATCTATAATTTTATTTTCTTATTTTTATTTTCATTTTATACTATTTTTTAATTATATTGAAAACCAAAAAAATTATGTATGTATTAAAAGAAATGAATGAGTTCTAACAAGTACATTTAATATTTTATTTGATTTAATTTAAATTTAAATAATATATATATATATATATATATATATATATATATATATATATATATATATATATATATATATATATATATATATATATATATATATATATATAACTATTCACTTATGAGATAGTAACAAAAACAATGTAAAAGTCCATTTACAACCCATTATTACTACAAGAAAATGTTATGTGCTATGCATGAAGCAAAAGGCTTTTTTATTTTATTTTTATTTATTTTTAGTGGAAGTAACTAACATACAACACACGACTAACGACAACGTAGTTTTAGATCGGTGAAAGAACAAAAAACATGTAATATTAATTGTTTATGAGACATTACAATTTTAAAAGGCATTCAACTCAACATGAGACGAGAAGAGCTGGCATTTCTATTAAATTTCATAATTAAAGTATTTTAAAAGTCTTACTCTATACGTAACTATAGTAAGTAAAGCCATTTACTCTCCGGGACAGGTTTCATGAATCAGAAGCTAATTGAAATTGGAACAGCAAAAGGTCCGCCATAAACAGAAGTGTCATTGACTAATAAACAAATATAAAAGGGAATCAACGCGCTCGCAATATGAAATATACTTATTACGAAAATTCAGTGAAAATACAGTTAATTAGCAATGCATTAAAGGAAATTTTCGCGATAACTAATGCAGAGATAAGATGTAATAATAGTAAAAGTCACTAAGCGAGCTATAGAAGCTATATTATATTGAATTTCGCGCGGCTAAACCCGTAAATAAGATATCTGCAATAGAACCAGAGTATCAGATAGCTCAAAGTTTTTTTATGTGGTAGAGTTACTGATTCCAGCTTTAAGTAACAGCAGAATATTGCTGCTGTGTTTATACTGTTAAAGTGCTGCCACTGCTACAAAGTTGATTGCCTAATGAGATGGGGATATTGCCATGATTACCAAGTTTGGCAAGCAGGTCAGCAACCGCAGTTTTCTGTTATTTTGAGTTGTTATCAGGAAGATGCTGCCGCCTATTTCCTATTTCATTTTCCCTCTTTCGCCTCTTACAACTCCCTCGGGGAGACCACTACACAATTCACATACTGAATAGTGGATTTGGGCGTTTGGCCTTCAACCACCAAACTGCTGGCTCAAATCTATTAAATAATGTTATGCGGTGCGGCTATTACTTTAAATAGAATAGTGGACTGTATATGTGCGCGGTGGGAGCGGTGAATGGAATTTAATTTATTCGTGATACTGCAAATCCCCTAAATTCGGGATACAAGAAGGACGTGAAGGAATGCATGTGCACCCACCTGGACTTCCGCTGATCTGCCTCGTGTCTCGATGGCTGCCGGCTGTCTTCACACTTATCAACTTCACAGATAATCACGAAATATAGCGTTATTGCAAATGTCTATACTTTTTACTATATGCTTGTATAATTCAATATCCAAATTACACAAGGGCAGGAGCGATGATGCGAGATATAAGCGGTGCGGTTGATTGCGTGTCTTTTCAACTTGTGTGCGCCCGTTAACAAGAATGCACTTGCTGGGCATAGAGGGCGGTAGATAGGAAACCGGAAATGGGCTTTGCAGTAATCTTATTGGATAATAATTAACGAATCCCTTGAGCGTTAAGCGATAGTGCAAGTGGCGCGAACACTGAATGTGGAGAATCAGGAATCCTTCTAACTGGTAAAGCATAACCTCGACATCAGGAGTGACAACGCGTCTGTATTTTTTTCTTAATTAATGGTAGACATAGACGTCTATAGGCCACAGCTTTCACTTTTAACTGATGGACTATGTGCCCGTTTTTTTATAGAATAAAGGTGACAAACGAGTACTCACCTTGTGGTAAGTGGTTGCTGTGGCCTATAATTCTACATGCATCTACATCTATCATCAATTAAAAATCAAAATGCAGATGCGTTGCCAACCCTGAGGACTATGATGAAAGGCCTCGTTTCCGGTGAAAAGGGTCTCCTGGTCTTTACTCACACTAAACGAAACACAGCAGCATTAAGCTGCTATTTTACGCTGATATTCTCTATGAGTGTGGTCCTTCCTCTGTCAAGCCGTCCCATTTGTTAGTCCGTTTGTCAATTTTTTTAATAAAAATAAAATATGGATAATCGTAGCTTGATCAATTTAGTAAGTTTCATTAAATAGGCCGTCTGGTGATGTCTTTTAGAAGAGTGCCAAGCTATATTGTGGTTTAAGCATGAATGGGTCGGCATGACTGGGGAAGAACCACGCTCTCACAGAATATCTGGGCCGGCTCGAGCCGAGGTGGTACCACGACCTCACAGAATACCGGCGTGAAGTGGAAAATCTGCTTCCGCGTTTTTTCTGGTGAGTCAAGTGGCCAGAGGCTCAATTCCCCGCCCTCCATCAACCGGGAAGCGGAATTAAATGTCAGATTACCTCAGGAGGGTAACAGTACCCATGGAGAATCCCTCGCTGGGCATCCACGATCAAGCTACTCTACTCTGCGCACACTCCTGAGTGTAGGTGCTCAGGCTACCCAGCATATTCTGGGGGAGGGGGAAGGGGAGGGCGAAATTCCGCTCAAGACAACAACTGCTCGGGGCAAGCTCAGCAAAAAGATCAAAGCGACCCTTGCCATGCTATCCGTGAATTTCTAAAATATCAGGGGACTTCAATCGAATCCAAAATGCCGTACAGTACTATCCCGAGACGGCGAAGCCAGCTATGCTCTTTCTGACCGGGAAGCAGATGTCATCTCCAGCTGATTTTTCGTATCTCTTCTACCCGGGGCATAAACAGGAACACTCCTTTTAGCCTTAGGCTGGAGTTTGCGTATACGTCAGAGAGGAGATCTGTTTTCAACACTTTGGCAGTCTTCAAGGTTCGGACTTATCCATCCTTTGGCTATGCGTAGACACGACAATCATCCGCGCGTCTATAGATCCGTAATCCTCGACGATTTTAATGGTTCACGTTTAACCGATTATGCGGAGAGATTAGTTTATGATTTTGCCTTGTCATATGGTCTGACACAACTGGTTACTTTACCTACGTAAATTCCAGATGTGAAGGATCATGCACCTTTCCTGTTGGACCTTCTGCTGGCCTCTTATCCAAACAAATATCAGGACTCCGTCATAGCACCTCTTGGCTACTCGGATCATTGTCTTGTCCGGAGTATGGTGCCAGTCACGCTGAAATCGAGGTTGCATTGTGGAGGCTGCCTGGGTTTTTCTTTGCATCCTACCCTTGGGGGCGGGTTTGATTCTTGCCGGGCGATCCCAAAGTTGTTGCTGATTCTGTCGTTTATGTGGTACTTTATGGTTTTTAACTTTTGCTGTTGCGCGTTTACCACTAAAAAGAACCCTTATTGCCTCAGCTAGTACCGGAATCCTCGGCGTCGATATATCAAGTGACGTGCAGTTTCGTGGTCACCTAGAAGAGAAGACAAAATTGGCCTCTAAAAAGCTTGGCATGCTCAGCAGAGCAGGACAGTATTTCATGCCGGCACACCGCCTACAACTTTACTAAGCGCAAGTTCGGCCTCACAAGGAATATTGTTCTCATCTCTGTGCTGGGGCTCTCCAGTACCAGCTCCGTCCACTTGTCCGCATCCAGCACAGAGCGGCTCGAATCATAGACCACCGAGTTCTTTCCAATCGGCTCGATTCACTGGCGCTGCGAAGAGATGTTGCATCTCGCGCGAGCGCTTTCTAATAGCAGTTGCGGCTATAATCCCGTGTGTTGTGCTAACTATAAAAATAATATTTTAATACTATAACACTCGGCAGCTGCCTGTGGACTCGCGGGGTACCTCACCTCACCCCCGGCGCGATAAGAGACAAGTGACATAATTGCTGTCGCATTCAAGCGCCGCTTGCACCTGCATTGTTTGCATGTATACGTAGTTGCCGCGATTTTGAACGTAATATGCATCAATGCTCCGCCTGTCATACTAAGATTAAGGACTCTGAATGCATGCAATGTTGTGTCTGTGTGGCATACTATCATTGCATATGTGTCGCCATTTCGCCTGCTCAGCTTAAAAAC
The DNA here is from genome assembly GCA_036936625.1 of Parnassius smintheus behrii. Lineage (NCBI taxonomy): Eukaryota > Metazoa > Arthropoda > Insecta > Lepidoptera > Papilionidae > Parnassius > Parnassius smintheus. The sequence continues at coordinate 61,516,464 of JAUPFT010000002.1, read as the reverse complement.
CTATCGACTGAAGTTAAGGCAGATTGGCTGTGCCCTGAATGTAAGAATAAAAAGCCGCGCAGCGATAACTCTAATACACCGGTCCGGCCATCGACGCCCAGTAACCCCAAAGCTAACGTCACCTTGCGCCGTAAAGGCCCGGATTCACTCCTTGAGTCAGACGCCGGTACGAGTTTTAATGTATCACGGTCGGAGTTGCGTGTTATTATACAGGAGGAGATGAGGGTCATCATGGAAGAATGCGTGAAAGATTTGAAAGCTGACCTGAATAGACAACTACAGGCTTTTAGGGGAGAGATCACTGGTCTCACGGAATCAATACAATTCATGAGTGATTCGTTTGAGCAATGTAAAAAGGATTTGAGTGGCTGTAAGACTAAAATTGACACAATTATTAAGGAAAAGGAAACCCTACAGAGTGATCTTATCATCATTACTAGCCGTCTTAATCAAATGGAGCAAATCTCTCGGGCATCGAACCTGGAAATCCAATGTGTTCCTGAGCGTAAGTCTGAAAACGTTTTATCTATTGTAACAAATTTGAGCAAAACCATATGCTGCCCTATAAACGAGTCGGATATCTTATATTGTTCACGCATTGCTAAGAAGAACCCCGAGAGTACCCGTCCTCGATCTATTCTAGTTAAACTTAACAGCCCTCGCTCCAGGGACTCCCTGCTAGCCGCTGCATTGAAATACAATAAAACTCACTCACAGGAAAAATTGAACACGGAGCATGTAGGATTGGGGCCTAACAGGAAGACTCCCATATATGTAGTAGAAAATCTTTCACCTGAGAATAAGCTTCTTCACGCTTTGTCCCGTAAACGTGCAAAAGAACTTCAATACAAACATGTATGGGTCCGGGGCGGCCGTATATATATGCGGAAAACTGATACATCTGAATACGTCTTAGTGCGTAATAAATCGACCCTGGACAATTTATCTTAGGTTCTTTTCGTTATTTTGTAATCTATCGTGTAATAGTATATGGCTTAAAGTTCAATAGTTTAAATGTATATTTTCAAAACGTTAGGGGTCTTCGAACGAAGACGACAAACTTGTACAAAAACATATTAAAATACGATTATGATATAGTAGTGTTATGTGAGACTTGGTTAAATAGCACTATTTTTGACTCCGAGTTGTTTAGTGATCGTTACGCAGTTTTTAGACGCGACCGCGAGACTAGTGGCTTCCATCAGGACAAATCTGGTGGCGGGGTATTGGTGGCTGTGTCAAAGCATATTTATTCCCGTAGGCTACACCATTTTGAGAGTAAATGTGATGATATTTGGATCAAATTGAATATACCTACGGAAAAAGGTACCCCAAATAAGCTTTTATTGTGTGGCGTCTACCTCCCGTCGCCCATTCAAAAACATTTTCTGGAACATTATATCGACAACGCTAATAGAGTCTTAGAGTCTAACGCAAAAGCGGTAATTTTGGGAGATTTTAATCTGAGTGGTATTGCCTGGAACGATACGGAGGTACCGTTTGCTGTAAATGGCAATAATATGACTAAGTCTTCATTTGAAAGCACTTTACTGGACTTCATGGCTTTAAATAATCTTACACAATATAATACGGTCCTAAACCATAAAGGCAAAATTTTGGACCTCGTTCTCTCTAATCTTAGTATTCAGTTGAAAGTGACACGAAGTAACTCTGAGCTCAGTTCTGTAGATGATTATCACCCACCGCTGGTATTTACGCTGCCTTCCAGGTATTCAGCTAAACTTCTTTCCCGTAATTATAATGAGAGGCATAACTTCTATAAAGCTGATTTTGAAAAAAAATCTAATTATTTAAGCTCGATACCATGGGAGAGTGACCTGGCTTCGTGCTCCTCAGTGGATGAAATGACTAACAAATTTTACTCAATACTAAGAAGTTCTATCTTAAAATATGTTCCTAAAAGCAAACCAGCATCAAAAAAGTTTCCCCCGTGGTATACCAGGGATCTTATTCGCCTCTCACGTGAGAAGTATAAGCTCAGGATAAAATACAAAAAGTACAATAACCCACTCGACGAACTGGCATTCCAAAAAATTAAAAAACGGTGCTCTGATTTAACAGAATCTTGTTATCTTAAATATATAACTGATCTCGAAAAGTCCCTATCAGTAAATCCAAAAAAGTTTTGGACCTTTCTCAAGAGTAAAAAAGTCAATAGCAATGCGTATCCATCTGCAATGACTTTCGATGATAAGGAAGAAACTTCTGGTACTGGTATTTGTAATCTCTTTGCCTCCTATTTTGCCTCGGTTTACCGACCAAGCTTGCCTCTCTGCAATGTACCTGATCTAGAATACTCAGTCTCTTGCTTCCTTGGAAGTCTCACCCTTAGGCGGGAGGATGTTCTGAAAACTCTGAAAGGACTAGATAAGAATAAGGGAGCTGGACCAGATGGAATACCCTCGTTGTTTGTAGTTCAATGCTGTGAATCTCTTTCCTTTCCTCTAACAATAATATTTAATGAGTCTCTAACGAATGGCGTATTTCCCTCGATCTGGAAGGAGGCGAGAATTGTTCCAGTTTTTAAGTCGGGAGATTCGGCATCCGTGAAGAACTATAGGGCCATTTCGATACTCTCAGTCTTTGGGAAGGCATTTGAATCGTTGGTTTGCCCGGTCTTGTCCTATCACATAAAGCATTTAATTTCTCCTTGCCAATCAGGATTTTTGGCATCTCGCTCAACGGTAACTAATTTGATCCCGTTTGTGGATTTTGTTTCTAGCTCCCTTGATTCCCGTATTACTGTAGACACCATATACACCGACTTTAGTAAGGCTTTCGATTCAGTTGATCACAAAATTTTACTGGGTAAACTTTCTCGTTTGGGTGTGTATGGCAGCCTTCTGGAATGGTTTGAATCCTATCTTTATCAGCGCAAGTCGCACGTTGTGGTTAATGGCTACGCATCGCATTCCTTTCAGCCAACTTCCGGCGTTCCACAAGGTTCGCATCTGGGTCCAATCCTCTTTAATATATTTATTAATGATATCGCGGGTATCTTTGATCATGCTGCTTGTTTCCTTTACGCTGATGATATGAAACTGTCTATGCAGATCAGAAGTATTAATGATTCATTGCTATTACAGGAGGATATAGATCGACTCGCTGGATGGTGTAGGGAGAACAGGTTATATTTAAATACTGAAAAATGTAAATTTATCAGATTTTCGAGATGCAAAACGAATTTGTCGCCGTCCTACAATATTGCCGGTCAAAAATTGCAAGAGGTGGACTCTATTCGCGATTTGGGCGTCATTATGGATAAAAAATTACGTTTTCATAAGCACATTGACCATGTCGCAACAAAAGGTTTCCAGATGCTAGGGTTTGTGCTGCGGAATGCAATGGAATTCAAAAAGCCCTCAACAAAAGTTCTCCTGTATTTGGCATTGGTTCGTTCGGGTTTGGAATATTGTAGTCAGGTTTGGTCCCCACATTATGAGGTTCATATCAGGCGAATCGAGCGAATACAGAAGAGATTTCTCTGGCACCTATCCTACCAATCTAACAAAGCGAAACTGCTGCCCTCATATAAGGAACGTCTTGCCTATTTTAAAATGACTAGCCTACAAGAGCGAAGAATGTTTTTGGATCAATTGCTTTTTTATAAGATTATCAATGGCCTCATTGACTGCCCTGCGTTATTGCGATCTGTCAATTTTAATATCCCATACAAGTTGCCGCGTCGCGTACGTTACGTTCCATTCTCACCAAAAGATGCCAAAAGTTGCTTAGGTCACCATGCCACCATGAATCGCTTACAGAGACAGTACAACTTAATATCTAAGTCTTACAACATCGACATCTTTTCTGACAAGCCGTTGAAATTTAGACGCAAGCTCGGTCAGTTTCTCAAGTCAATGGTGCCTGTTTGATTCAAGTATCTATATCTATTGTTTGATTTTTTAACATATAAAAATAATGATTGTTAAATGATGATTAAAATGTTTAAGTTGTCATTTGCTTAGTGTTAACTAACCTATTTAAGTTTTATTTGCATAGTCCACATTTGCATGCCGTGGCAGCCTATAATTAAGATGACGCTTAGCTTTAGTTTGATATTCATGTTACCTTAAAATCCATGTATTAGTGTTCGTCTTGTTGGTTGTCCTTTTAAATAAAATAAAAAAAAAAAAAGTAATTAGGCTGTGGGTTAAAGAGTAGTGCTAACGAACACAGTTAACGCAGACATACTGTATTAATATCAATATTAATGGTGTGTAGTACATATACTATACCTATACTTACATAATATAACATATTTGGTTCTATGGGGAAGACCAAGCAAAGTAGCAATAAAAATTATGATTTTAGTACATATATAATTTATATTCTGTACTCAAAGGGACACGCCATGTTATGAAACCTCCTAGACTTTTTTAGAAAATAAAACGTAAGATTAAAAATAAATAAATAATAAATGATCATTCATCACATATGTAACAGAAATAAACAACAATCAATAATATTTGAAAATGGTGTAAAACGTTCTAAACGTAATTGTATTAAAGATTTAAAACATACATATTAATGTTCATTTATCTTATTTATTCCGTGTGATATTTCAAAAACCAATTATTGTTTTGTTATAAGCTTAGAATGACTCCACATTTATTGTAGAATACCCTTACATTCCGAGTATTTAAATCTAAGTAAACAACCCACTATACCTACCATTTTTAGGATATGGAGAAGCTACAGCACCTTTTCCACTCTTTGCCTCCAATTTTGCTCCAACATACTCAGACTCTACTTTGTTCCGAAATTGCCGATCCGAATTGGTCTTGGCTAAGTACATATTTCTGTACTATCGGTGGGCAAGTTATGGAAATTTTCTCTTTCCTTACCTTGTCATATCTTTGCACAGTAGTTTCAGGCTACGCTCCAACATATGCAGATAGAAGGGTAACTATCTTATTATCTTTCCAGGCCACACAAGTTATTTCAATGTCCTGAACTTGGAAATAGAAACCCCTTCCTAATAGCTATCATTTCCGCGTATCATACGTGGTAGAGTCACACTACAGATATATTATGGTTGTAGTATAAATGGGTCGGCTCGACCGGGGAAGGAACACGCTCTCACAAAATACCAGCGTGAAATAGCAGCTTAATGCTGCTGTGTTTCGTATGGTAAGTGTAGAGAACCGGAGACCCGTCTTTACTGGAATCGAGGCATTCCATCTTAGTCCTTAGGGGTGACAGGGCGTCTGCATTTTAATTCTTAATCGGGGTTAAATGTAGATGTCTATGGGCCACAGCTTCCACTTTCCATCAAGTGGACTGTGTGCTCGTTTATCATCCTTATTCTATAAAAAAGAGTTTCTCCTAGGATATGATTTCTTCATATAGTGTCTCTTATAAGGTAATTTGGAATTTAGAATACGGTTTTGCTGTACTGTGCCTACAAAGTACATACCTAGTTTGGCAAGGGAATATACCAATAGGACAGAGTGATTTAGCATTCTAGGGAATCCTCAAAGTAGCAGAACTACCACATTCCCAGTGGCACCTAGGACAGTTTTATTATACAATATCTCTGATTTTTCTTTACCAGAATAAATTTCATGTTCTTAGGCATATTCCTCTAAACTTCAAAGGACATACATACATAAACAATCACGCCTGTCACCCAGAGGGGTAGGCAAAGACTACAGACTTCCATTTGGCACGATCCTGACACACCTCTCTTGCCGCCTTCACATCCATACACCTACGCATACATGCTCGTCAGTTAAGGGTACTCCTAATTTGGCCCGTTTTCAATAATTCAAAGGACATAGAGTTTGAAACCCCATTTGTAGGGTTTATTTGGTAGATATTGCTTTAGAAAGTGGGCTACATTCGTAGCATCTGTTTATCTACAGATAACCGTTGGTCAAATGATAAGATGTTTCCAGCTGATTGATCTCTATTCCAGCATCACTCGAACCCAAGAAAGCAGTTTTATCTTCTGCAAATTCTTTTTTCTTCTTTTTCAAAACCTATCTTCTTTTTTATAATAAATAACCAGAAGCATTGCTTGAAGTAGCTCTTTGAGCAGTAGTCCTCTATGTTTTCAATAAGAAGAGGATCATCTTCAGCAGCACCATCTTCATCATTCTCGGCTATATTTTCCTCTTGTAGCAATGTAGTAATTTCATGAGCGTCGTGGTGCTCATCATCATCAGATTCCTCGACATCGAGGTCATCTTCAGACAAATACTCATCTCCTTATTTAGACAGATACTCCTCAATTGCCCTAATCATCCATATTTTACTATCTAAGAGAAGAAATATTGACGATTAGATCTGCGCGGCATACTTGACGAGTAAAGTTATTGCATAATGATATAAATTTACATCACACAGTTTATACTATTTTTCGATAAGTATTTCAATAAATCGAGCGTAGAAAACAACCGAGTATCAAAATACTAACCTGGTTTTGTCTATAAAATATAATTTTTTCACGAAAATAGTTTATTCATCAAAAATAAATCACAACAATGCACACTTTAGTTTTCAAATATCTTTGACATCTGTTCTCTTTTCTTCAGGATTGTGTTTTCTTCCACTCAGTAGTCTATCATGATGTTGACAGAAACAAAACAAAATAAATTTACAACATCGTTCTATACTTTTTCATCGTTTAAATAGTATGATGGAAATTTCCATCAACATTCAACGAAGGTTTAACTTTTTATATAAAATTGTAATGATAAACGAACTCATAGTCCACCTGATGATAAGTAGCTACTATTGCCTGCAAGTAACTCCAAACGAAGAAGTTACCGCTAGGAACTAAGATGAAAGTCCTAATGGCCTGTAAGTTATTTTACTGGCTCTCTACTTACCGACGGAAATAGGCAAGAGGCCGGTACTAATCAAGACATACTCGTAGGCAGATGACGAGCCAGTCACCTATCAGGTAGTGTATCTTTCTTAATAAAACGGTGACGGGATAAGTGGTGATGAAGATTTGAGCACGCAATTAAGGGAAGACGGGAAGTGCTCTATACACAAGGTAAGTTTTATCATTTTATTTTTTATCACGCGCATTTTATCTAATTAATTTCTAACATTTTTATTTAAATGGATTTCCGCCTTAGCAAAGTTGCGTCTGATGCTATAAATAATATAATAAAAGAATAGGCGTAATTATAAGATATAGGGTTATGTTAGCGTTTGGATAGCCGACTATTCTCTCTATATATATTTCTCTCACAATTTTCCATCTATACCAATACTATTTGGCTTCACATAGTACGAGAAAATAAAAATATCGCCAATTTGGTCGATAAAATTTCGTCTAGGGCGTCCCTTCCTGCCTGCTGCTAAATTTGCTTTGTCACTCTTTCCTGATTCATTCTTTCTGCATGGCCAAACCACCGAAGCATTTTTTCTTTATCCTGGTCACAACATCATCTTGCATACCACATTTTTCTCTTATCACACAATTTTCGCCCTGTCATACAGGTTTTTTTTTATAGGAGAGGAGGCAAACGAGCATATGGATCACTTGATGGTAAGTGATTCATGCCACCCATGAACAACTGCAACACTATGGGAATTGCAGATGCGTTGCCGGCCTTTTAAAAGGGAGTAGGCTCTTTTCTTGAAGGTCCCTAAGTCTTATCGGTCCAGAATTAAACCCTAGCATACTCCTAATAGACCAACATTTATTCTACTTTCATGTTTTTTCTGCCACACCGAAGATTCACTACCAAAAATTAAAGTAGGAATTAACACAGCATCATGAATTATCATACGTGCCTTTTTTGACAGATTCTAATTCTTTAAAATACGAGTAGAGTGTAGAGCCCCATTCACTCCATTTCGTGAATTCGCTCGTCGTTCTATATTCCTTTCATATCTACCATCCCTGCTTAATACACATCCTAAATACACTAACTCGTACACTTGCTCAATCAACTCCCCTTCTATTTTTATTTCAGATAACTTTTTAGCTTCTCCTCTTTCAAAAACCATCACTTTTGTCTTACTTGCGTTCACTTTCATTCCCTTTATTTTAACGCCCAGTTCATTAATGCATCCATCATATGCAACTTAGCCACCGACAACGTAAATAACACTTGATCATCGGCGTACAAAAGGCATTTGACAGTTAATTCGCCCATTCTTAACCTATATTTTTCATCTTTCAAAGTTTGCAAACAACTATCCATAAATAGGTTGAACAGCCTCAGGGAAGCTACCCAGCTCTGTCTTACACCTTTTTGGATGCCAAACCAGTCAGATTAGACCCCGATGATCCCGACACAAGCCTTAATACATGTATCAAACCAGCGCTAAACCCAAATAAGTTCAGTGTTTGCTATAACACAATCCTGTCCACTGTGTCATAAATCTTTTCCAAATCCATGAACGCACAAAAAACTTTCTGGTTCTTGGCCAAAACTTCTCCGCAATCATGTGCATGGAAAAGATTTGATCTGTATACCCCATTCCCTTTCTAAATCCCGCTTGCACATCCCAAATTTTGGAACGAAGTTACTTGCTAGGCTAGACGGAAAAAATTAAGACCAAAAGTTGTAACGACACTTGTCGCTATTGTTATAAGCCGTGCGGCGTGCGCCTGTTTCTCTATCTCTCTCTTTCTCTCTCTTATAGATGGCAAACTAGTTATTTTAGTTTTTATATTATTTCGCATTGAACAGTGTGGTGTTGCGACGATATTTTTCTTCAGTGTAAACAGGTTTTTTGTACATAATAAATAATAAAAAATAATTATAATAATGAACCCTGACAATGTTTCTGCATAACTTCCGGATATTGCTAATGGAGTTAAGTAAGTAGAGATTTTTTACAGACAATAATAAATGCTTATGTATTTTTAGCAAGTACGCATTATAACCTCGCATTACTATTAATACTACTACTACTAATCAAGTCATAATCGTTATAATCTCTCCATTGTTGTGTGTTTAGCAAGTCTACGCGTCATAACTTTAATAAATTTAAAAGCAAATAATATTTTAATATTACAATATCAATGCGTAGGTATTTAGCAAGCCGTGCGTGTTCTAACCTATACTCTGTTTTGTTTACGAAGTCGAGAGGGTATATTTATATACACTCTGTTGTGTACAAAATCCCGTGCATCTATGACGTGTACGAAAGAATAGACAGACAGAGTGCAATATTATATATGTATATATATATATATATATATATATATATATATATATATATATATATATATATATATATATATATATATATATATATATATATATGTACATACATATAAAGTACCCGGTTGACCGAGCTTTGCTCGGTATTTTTCGCTCGATTTTTTTAATTCGTGTGTTTTGGAAATTATATTTAGATACAAATTACATACTGATGAATTACAAATAATATTTTTTGATCTTAGCGACATAACAGAAAAAACGGAACTGGTTATTTGAATAAAAAATCATGAGTGCAATTATTTTTATTTAAATTTTCGTGTTTTTAAAAAATACTAAAAAAAGGGCTCGAAAAAAATATATTTTCTCAAAAAAGAAAGAAACTTGAAAAAAAAAATAAAAAAGTCGGTCGGTCGGTCTGGGCTCGAACCGGGGTTTTACGATTTTGTGACCGCCCATTATACCAATAAGCCATTTATAATCATTACCAAACTGTCAAAATTTACCTTCTTATTCTAACTATATTGTAGCAGTTTTTAATTGCCTAAAAACACGGACAAAAAGACATTTTCTAAAAATAAATCTTAGCTAGATCGATTTATTATCCCCGAAACTCCCTGGACACTAAATTTTATGAAAATCGTTGGAGCCGTTTCCGAGATCCCGATTATATATATATATACATATATACAAGAATTGCTCGTTTAATAGTATAGGATACATAAACACTCACGCCTGTCACCCAGAGGGGTAGGCAGAGACTACGGACTTCCATTTGGCACGATCCTTTTTTTTTTTTTACATGGGGAAATGCCTACGCATACCCGCCTCGCGGGGGCAAGGACGGGTTATGTCGGACTCGCACCGACTAAAACCCCATGCTGTTCCACCCTTGGCGCATATTGGCAGGGCTACGGGAACGCTTTCGCACACATCCGCGGCCCTACTAGCGCCTGCCGCCCCATGGCAGCACCTCCTCGGGAGAAGAAAATTCCTCCCCGTTCTCCTTCCCAGGTAAGGCGCACCAGAACACGTAGCGCCTTCCTCCACGGCCTCCAATTACGTCTGTGCAACAGACGCCCCCGCGTCCGATGCACAAAGGCCATGGGGCCAGGAAAAACGAGCACTTAGAAGTGCTAGCCTTCCCGACCCCAGCGGCGGATCTGGTCTATGGCTCCGCCGCCAACCAAGATTCGGCTGCGGAGGGTAGGGAGAGCGGCGCCTCGCAATACCGGCAATCCTCTCCCCCCGCAGCCCCACCACCACCGCATCAACGGTGCAGCCCCGTTTGAGTCGCGAAGGATAGGGCGAGTGGCGCATCGCCATACCAACACTCCTCTTCCTCCGCGACTCCACCTCGGCTGCAGCCGTAGAGGGTGCGCGAGTCCCCACTCGCTGCAGTCCACCAGCACACATCCGAAGCGGGCTCCCCAAGCCCACTCGGAGCGGCCACCTCAGGCCGGCCCTTCACCTCGGGCCAGCCACGTGGGTTCCTCTTTGTTCACCGTGGGAGACCAAGCCACGGCTACTAAGCCCCCCCCCCCGCCACGACAAGGCGGGAACCCGTTCGGGGGGGATTTGGCACGATCCTGACATACCTCTTTCGCCTCCTTTACATTCATATATCTACGCATACATGCTCGTCGGTTAAGGGTACTTCTAACGTGGCCCATTTTCAAAATATCGCCAATTTGGTCGATAAACTTTTTTCTAGGGCGTCCCTTTCCGACTCAGCCGTTCACATCTGCCATATTAATTTGCTTTGTCACTCTTTTCTCATTCATTCTTTCCACTTGACCAAACCACCGAAGCATTCCTTTCTTAATCCTGGTCACAACATCATTTTGCATACCACATTTATCTCTTATCACGCTATTTCTCACCCTGTCATTCAGATTCAACCCTAGCATATTCCTAAAAGACCGCATTTCTACAGCATTTATTCTACTTTCGTGCTTCTTCTGCCACACCCAGCTTTCACTACTATACATTAAAGTAGGTACTAACACAGCATTATGAATTACCATACGTGCCTGTTTTGACACATTCTGGTTTTTCATAATGGAGTGTAGTGCCCCATTCACTCTATTCCCTGAATTTAGTCGTCGTTCTATATCCCTATCATATCTACCATCCCTGCTAAATACACATCCCAAATACACAAACTCATCCACTTACTCAATTAACTCTCCTTCTATTCTTATTTCACATACCGTTTTGCTTTCTTCTCTTTCAAAAACCACCACTTTCGTCTTACTTGCGTTCACTTTCATTCCCCTTTCTTTTAATTCCCAGTTCATTAATGTAACCATCATTTGCAACTCAGCCGCCGATAACGCAAATATGACTTGATCATCGGCATACAAAAGGCATTTGACGGTTAACTCGCCCATTCTTAACCCACATTCTTCATCTTTCAAAGTTTGCAAACACCGGTCCATAAATAGGTTGAACAGCCAAGGGGAAGCTCCACAGCCCTGTCTGACACCTTTTTGGATGCCAAACCAGTCCGAGTCCATTCCCCATTCCCTTTCTAAAACCCGCTTGCACATCCCAAATTTTTCCATCAGTTTATTTCATAACTCTTTCAATCAACACCTTAGCATACAGTTTACCCACAATACTAAGCAAGCTGATACCGCGGTAGTTTTTTCAGTCCTGCTGTGACCCTTTTCCCTTATATATTGGTACTATAAGTACTTTACACCAGTCATCCGGTACCCGTTTTAATTCCCAACATAAATTAAACAAGGTGTACAGCAGGCCTGCCACCACTCCCTCTCCAGCTCTTAGCATCTCGAGTGATACTCTGTCATATCCAGCTGCCTTACCTGCTTTCATGCTTTTCATTGCTTTCATTATTTCATCTACACTTATCTCCATACCCCTTTCCACTTCTTTTGGAATTTCTAGTTCATTTAATTCAGACGACTCTTCACTCATAAACACGCTTTCAAAGTATTCCTTCCACCTGTTTAAATTCGAAACTTCATCATTCAGAATACATCCATTCTCGTCTCTTATAGCATTTATGTACTTCCGGCTGTTTTGTATTTCCCCTGGCAGTTCTTACGAGTTTCCAGAACATTTTTATGTTAGCCTGGAAATTATCAGATATCCTTCTATCATTCTTATCCGTTCTTTCTTTCTTTTTCCTTTCAACAACTTCTTTTACTCTCTTATTTAGACGTCTAAATTCTGCCTTTTTTCTTTCAATCTCATCATTCATACCAGAAGAATTACCGGCTTTGGTTGCTAGTAAATCTAACCATGCTTTCTTCTTTGATTCAACTTCCACCCGTACCTCATCATCCCACCATAACGTATTACTTTTCCTTTCATTTGTTCTCTTACTTACACCACATACTTCGGTGGCGGTATCTACCAAACCTTTCTTAATATTATCCCACATAGTATTCAAGTCTAAATCATTCATACACAACTCATTCAAACATCTAATATTTTCTCGCATTCTACATTTATACTTCTCTATCACATCTTCATCTTGTAACTTCTCTATTCTTATACGCTATAACGCAGTGGTAGACACAGATGTCCGATGCCGCCAACGCTTGAAAAGACCATTAATTCGCCCTTCCGGGAGACAGAACGTGACGGGTGGCGAACCTCGTCGCCGGTTTTTCTCCCAGAGATTCTTCGTACCCCTGCCCCATTTAAAGGGCGCCGGGAACTCGGGGCCATTTCTTTTATTTCCTGAGTCATGATGCGAACAAGGGGTGGTGGTAGATTTTACGCCGCTCACCTGGAACACGTCTTTCACGTGCAATTTAAAGATCGCGCGTGCAACGCAGCTACGAAAACCTGCAGAAGTGAGCCCTTGGGCAGAAGATGGTTCGAAAAGCATACCAGTCTGTACCTGCGCTCATTGAAGGGAACCTGGTGCAGACATTCATCGACGGCATCCGCGACCTTGAAGTCAGAGCTGCTTTGAGGCTCGGGCACCACGAGACGCTTAATAACGCCTTGGCCCATGCACTGGAGGTGGAATCCTTGCGGCAAGATCTTCGTTCCCATCGCGTCAGGGAGGTTGCAGCAGCTACAGTTCGCGACCGTAATTAAGGATACTGCTTTAGGTGCTACGACTGAGGGAAAGGGGCCATCTTCAATCCAGCCGCCCTAAGCAAACAATAGAAAGGAAAGGTAACCGATCTCGAGAGGGTAGCGCGGCTAACAGCACAGCCCAGCAGCAACAGGGATACTGGCGGGTGCTGACTGATGTTAAAAGAGCCCAAAGTATCTCGTTCTCACAAAGTCATGATGAGAACAGTCTTATCATCAAGGGCGAGGTCAATAGAATGCCGTGTAAACTGACCATAGACACCGGAGCCTCTCGCACGGTTTTTAGTTACCAACTTATAGGACCTTGGGGACTCCGCATACAACCGATAACGCATTAATTTGGTAACAGCCACCGGTCAGCGTATACCCGTCCGTGGAGAGAAGGAGATGGAGTTAAAGCTAGGCAACATGATCTACCTGCATAATATCATCGTGGCTGATATAATGGACGACTGCATCCTGGGCCTAGACTTAATGAGGAATACTTGTTGTGAGATCGATGTTAAGCAAGGTGTTTTGAAATGTGAACAGGAGGAACTTTTTGTGGAAGGGGCGTTACCAGGGAACGTGTGCAGCCTTAAGGAGATTGTTCTTCCGCCGAGATCGGAAACGATTGTGCCGGTTAGTCTTCCTCGGAACCCTGGGCAAGCTCACCGTTGTGTACTTATGGAAAGGGTAAACAATGACCTTCCATTAAAAGTAGCTCAAACCTTGGTCAGAACCACTGACATCTCAGGAGTATGGGTGGAACCACTGACATCTCGGGAGGTGTGCAGCAAATGTCCGAAAAGATGAAAACCCGGTATGACCGCAAAATGAACAACAAAGTGTTCGACGAGGGTTCACTAGTGTGGTTGAACGATCCAGTCCCCAGCAAAGGGAAATATCCTAACCTTCAAGCTAAATGGGACGGCCCGTACCGGATTGTGATCAGGATCAATGATGTAACCTACCGGATACAGAAAGGTGCAAGAGGTACTCCTAAGATCGTCCATGTGGATCGACTGGCGCGTTATTATGGGACCGAAAATGCTCGGGACGAGCATGTCTTAGGAGGGGGTTGTTGCGCGCCACAGTTAATGTCACTAGCGCCATCTGGTATCAGGTATCAGAAACAGGAGTATCCAGATCTTTCTGGAACCCTCCAAACAACGCCATCTAGGAAATGAAAATAACAAATGAAATAATAAGTAAAAAAAAAACAAATGGAGAATTAAGCTTTCTAGAAGCCCCACACTCTAACTTTCTGCGCCTGGTCGGTCGGCGCCCGTATTTGCTTGAATATTCTGGATGTTTCGGTGGAAGAGCCCTATATAAAGCCGTTGATGCTGCGGTCAGAGTAGTATTGAATTGGCATTGGATTAGTATTGAAGGAAATAAAGTGATCATTGTGATTAATTATTAGTGTGATTTAAGTTTTAATTGGTGTTCTCTAATAAAAGTGTAAATTTTGGTTATTCAATCGGCAGTTTTTATTGTCACAAACCTAAGCTCGTAACAATAATATTGAGTATTGGATATTCGTACACTTCCACTTTACGGTAAAATAAAATGTATTAAGTATGAAATTAATTTTTACCCATCTAATGAAAGTAGTTAAACACATTAGTCTAAAAACAATTATTCCCGTTTCGTTTTAGCATTACTTATTCAATGAGATTTAAAAAATCTCTTGGTAATAAGAGAAGTCTTGTACCCTGTGCCTGAAACGAGACTATTTACCTAGACACTGAAGCTTTAGTTTATTTTATAACATTAAAAGATACATAATTAAAGCCCTTATATGGAGCAGTTTGTTAATGCCCTTGTAGTGGCGGTGTAATGATATCTTCACAGCGCAATTTATACCGCTGGCGAGAGAAAACTTTACAAAGACACCTTGTTAATGAAGATAGCCTTGAATATATAATATATTAAGTTACAGATGAGGCTTACAATTTGCTTTAAATAACGAAACAAAGCTGAAAGAGCCATGGTAGATCAGAGGCCAAGTGCCTGTTGTCGTATCGCAGTAAAAATAACCCGAGTTCAGACCCCGCCGGCACTAATGAAATTGAAAATTGCGATTATGTGTCTTGATTTACTATATGCTCAATGGTGTAGTAATTTTGAGCACTAGTCAAATCCACCTACACTACACTAAAACAGTGTGTCGAACAGTTTTTAATGGAAAAAGGGTAACAAACGAGCACACAGTTTTCCTGACGGTAAGTGGATACTACGGCTCATAGAAATCTAGGTTTATCTTCAATTAATAATGAAAATGCAGATGCGTTGCCACCTTTGAGTACTTAGATGAAATGCCTCGATTCCAGTAAAAAAGGCTTTTGGTTCTCTACATTAACGATACGACACACAGCAACACTAAGCTGCTATTTTACACTGCTATTCTTGTAGAGCGTGGTCCCACCCCGTTTGGGCCAAACCATTCGTGCTACAATCATTTTTTATACAATATTAGTAACAAACGAATACGATGTTTATATTTAAATACGATTAGGAATCAAAATGAAAATGAGTTGTTATCCCTAAAGACTAATATGGAATGCCTCGATTTCAGTAAAACGAGTCTCCGATTCTCTATACTCACCATACAAAACACAGCAGTATTAAGCTGCTATTATACGCTCGTATTCTGTGAGAGCGTGGTCCTTTCCCGGTCGAGCCGACTCTTTCGTACTATAACCCTAAATATAGTTACAGTGATGCTCTACCACGTATAAATTTATTGCTCTGTAATCTTTACTGCCTCGTTGGTCTATTGTTCGTACAAACGATTACTGGTCATGAGGTCCTGGGTTGGAATCCCGAGTCGGGTTAAATCAGTTATTGAAATTTTGGTCATGAAAATTTTTGTCTTGATCTCTCTCAGATCGTGTCGGATTACCGTACGAACGGACTATGAGAGTGGGGAAATAGAGAGCGCACCTGTGCTTACGCATACAACCGGGCACTATAATCTTGTCCTGCGCAAGTAGATATTTTCCTTTTAGACTAGCTGCCGTGATCGAAATTTGATGTGGAGGACATAATCTATAATCCTCTCAGAAATGAGAGCCAGTGCGAAGCAAAGGTACTAAAAGACTAAGAACATGAGTCAACTTGATTATAATAAAACAAAACGAATATTTTAAAGCTTATACAAATTTCGCAGCACTGAAACGTCTTTAAAATACGCCTGAGATACGTAACGTCAGTATATTATATCAATCCAAGCAGCAATAGTATATTGTGAAAAGTCGTTTCGTTTTTTATAATTTCGCTTACTATAAATGTAAAGTATAGCACTTATTAAATTTATTGTATTACTTTTCTAATTAATTTCTAATAGGGTATGATCATTCGATTATGATATATTTAAATCATTTCCTATTTAGATTTTTTAATGTATAAGACACACGAGCATGCGGCTTATGTGATGAAAATTGACTACCGCCGCCCATGAACAGCTGAAACACCAGGGGGATTGCAAATGAGTTGCCTGCCCTTTTAAATGCAGTAGACTTTTAGATTACTAATCGTTAATTTACAATTACAATTTACTTTCTCTTTATATTACTAGTAGTGTAGCTAATTGCAACTAAAGTCAAGAAATATGGTTGCAAACTCGCCTGCCAAGCGAGAATGAATGTATGAAGAAAAAAATTAATTTATTCGTCACCATTGTCTTAACACAATGCTCACTGGACTTTAAAAATGACGAAAAAAAACACAATATTTATAAATGTATCGGATTTGCAAAAGGGCAATTAAGTTTGAAGCTTTTTCAGGCGATTCTTAAATAATAATTTACACAAAATAATATAGTGGGTTTCTAAAAAGTAACGTATAATTATATGGTATATTTAAGTAACAAATCTAAGAAAATTTTGAAGAAACTATATGGTACGAAATATGTAATATGCACATGTTATAGTTACGCAAAGTACACAAAAGATAAACTAAGTTTTAGTTACTCTAGGGGTCCGAAATGTGTGGAAGGTCTATAAATTCAATACTCTATAAATATCAAGGGAAACTTTACTTTACGAGACTTCGCTTTTAGACTATATTTGTAGGATTAGGAATTTAAATTGAAACAGAGAATTTATAGTTATTCTTTTCGTAACACAGTGGCTGTAATTTTTACTCTCTAAGTTTAATTCTCTAACTTTTGCATAATTTTTACTTCTAAAACTTTAGTAAAAAGGTAATGCCACATGTATTCGTCTCACTGCTGCTTTTATAAACAGATTATGCAGCGATTAATCCACGACCAGCACTCTAGTGCGTGTTAAAAGTTTTCAAAATATCCTCAATATATTTTATTATTTAGATATCTAGGTCGTCTACCTCTGAACACACGGTAATTGGCACTTAAAATTGTAATTTAAAATTTCATGGTTCAGACCCATTGTTGACCGTAGAATATACGGTGATCGCTGAGATACCAAGGCTCAAAACTTTAGTACAAAATCCTTAAAGCTAGTTTAAGTCAATTTATAATACCGACGTAAAATAACAGAATAATGCTGATTTGTTGCATATGGTGAGTGTTGAGAACCGGGGGCGTTTTTTATTGGAAAAGAGGCATTCCATCTTCGTCCTCAGGATGACAACGGATGTGCATATTGATTTTAAATTGAATATAAATTTAGATGTCTACGAGCTACATCTACTTATCATTAAGTGAACTGTGTGTTCATGTGCAATCCTTATGCTATTAAAAATATATTGCATATGATAGGATTACCTTATTCAATGTTAAATCTGGCGCTACATTTATAATTAAATTTGCTTATTTTTGCTATTATTAAAATCAAATTTTTCGCACATTTCGTGACGGCAAACTAAATAAATTGATTATTTTGAACCCAGAACCTCATGATCAGCAATTGCACTACAACCACTAGACCAAAAAGGCAGTTAGTGTGTGTTCAATCTACTTGTGTGCTAAAATTCAGTGATTAAAAATTAGATTCAGTAAATTCTATTTATAAAATTCTGTAAATTTAATATATTAATTACAATGAGAAATTTAACCACTGTTGACTTTGAAGATTTATTATGACTCACTTTTTTTTTAATAAGGATGACAAATTAACATAGTCCTCTCGATGTTGAGTGGATATTGCAAATTCTATAATTTAATTAGAACCTAGACAATTCGTTTGATTCTTAAAGAAGGAAATTTGTAGGTGTCTATGACCAACAAAGTTCCTTGTTTAAGAATCAAACGTATTGTCGTCTCTGAAGTATAGATGTATATGAATTAACACAGTAAAAGTGCGGCTTACCAATTGCGCTGTGAACGAGTTTAGTTCTAAACCCATCACAAGATATGTAATAAGAAAAGTGTAAGAAACATATTGACTAAAATCCTATAGTATTATATATAACAAAAACTACATTCCAGTTTCAGCACTCATCACGCCGGTTTCAACGCACTTGAAATGCAATATACACGGACACTGTTCAGCTGATTTATAGTAACGTCTTTAATCTCTTAACGTTCAAAACGATTGTACAAAATCACGAAAAAAATTTATTAATATTTTTTATAGGATAAGGGTGACAAACGAGCACACATTCCACCTGATGGTAAGTGGTTGTTCTGGCCCATAGACATCCACATTTAACCTCAAAGATCAAAATGCAGATGCGTTGTCGCCCTTGAAGACTAAGATGGAATGCCTCGATTCCATTAAAACGGGTTGCCGGTTCTCTACACCCACCTTATGAAACACAGCAACATTAAAGCTGCTATTTTACGCTAGTATTCTGTGAGAATATGGCCCTTCTCTCCATACTTGGCTTACTGTTGTAAGGCTATCACTCGAGAGCCTTTCTCCTCACTGGTTTCAAATTCTTTCAAATCAAATGAAATCGAATCATTTATTTCACTAAAACATGGGTACAGACAGATGGATACAGAGTCAATATTTGTTTCCACATGTTTTGCCTTTTGTGGCATGCGTAAAAATTGTTTAAAATAAATATGTTAAAAAACAAATTAAAATTAAAAAAAATAAAATTAGAAATAATCACTTTTATAAATTTTCTTTTTCTTTCATAAACAATTGATATTTATGTTTTTAGGAAAACATAACAAAAATAGAAAAATTAATTTTTGTTCATTTGAGAAGTATCATGCAAAATCCTGGATCTATCTATAGTAATTTACTTATTTAAGCAAAATCAATAAAAATAAAATCAAAATTTATGGTTAAAGAATTCTTTGATATTATAAAAGGCAGTATTTATTAGCCAGTGCTTTAAACTTTTTTTCATTCGCCTTAATGGCTGTTCACGAATATTTTTAGGAACTTTATTATAAATTTTGATACACATTATGAGGCAATTCCTCTGGTATAATGCAGTTTTACAAGATGGCATGAGTAGACGTGTCGGATCTCTTTTTGCTAGAGAGTTATTATTTTCCTGCACGGTAACAAATTGATTAGAATTATTTTTAATGAAAACACATATTTCTAATATATATAAACCAGTTAAAGTGAGAATTCTTTTTTCCTTGAACAGGGTCTACAGCTTTCAAGAGGGCCTACATTACACAGTGCACGAATACATTTGTTCTGACTTAGGAAGGCTTTGTTTGCGTCAGTTGAGTTGCCCCTCAAGAGTAGTCCATATCTTAAAACGGATTCAACGTACCCGTAGTAAGCAATACGTGCTGCTTGTGGACCTGCTACATTTTGAAGTTTACGCAGTGCATAAACAAATTGATTAACCTTTTTGCATACTTTTCTTACGTGTAATTTCCAATTTACATACCGGTCAATAGTAACACCTAGGAATTGTGTATCTACTACCTCTACTAATCTTTCGTCCTTATATCTTAAACCCAATTTTGTGGTTTTGATTTATAATTTCCAAATTGAATATATTTAGTTTTGTTAGTGTTGACTCGTAAATTATTATCTTCTAGCCATGATATAACTGACTCTATAGTAGAATTTATTTCTTGTTCATATATCTGTGACTTATTAGTGTGGGGTATAACAATTGATATGTCATCAGCAAATAGTATTGACTGATGATTTGTTATACTCGGTAAGTCGTTTATGTATAAAATGAACAATAAAGGGCCTAACACACTCCCTTGAAGTACCCCATAGTCATTTTGTAGATAAGGAGATCTGTAATATGTTAACTCTAGTTTATTATTAATACGTGATACTTCAAAACATTGTTTCCGATTTTTCAAATAACTTTCGATACATTCCAAAGCCGGTCCTCTGATTCCTAGTTTTTCACATTTGTACAACAACTTACTATGTTCTACGCAGTCAAAGGCTTTGGACATATCAAAAAAGATGCCTACTGTTTGTACTCTATTATTAATAAATTCAGTTATTCGACGTATCAGTGAAAAGGTAGCAAGTGTAGTAGATTTATGATTTTGAAAGCCATTTTGTTCGTTTCTGAGTATATTATATTTTGCTACAAAAATAATAATTCGACTATGCATGGCTTTTTCAAATATTTTGGATAGAATGGGTATCAACGTAATCGGCCTATAGTTATGAATCTCATGACGGTCATCGTTTTTAAATAAGGGTTTGACTATAGATGTTTTTAATTTATCTTTGAGCAATATGAGCATAATGAAAGAAACCCAGCATACGCCCTGTAATAAAGAATAAGCAAAGGTCAAAACCGACTGCTCAATATTTTGTTTTAGAACAATTCTATCACCTCACAAAGGTTTGAAACAATATTAAAGGACCTAAAACACTTGAATCAGATCCAAGAATCTTAAACTTACAATGATATTGCTCTACGTATTGCACCAATTTAATAAGATGTAAGCGTTGTGCTTCATTTCTTATACACAGCGGTAAAGAAAATTACAAACACCCTAAGGATTAAAATGAAATGCCTCGTTTTCAGTTTAAATGATATCCGGTTCTCTATACTAACCATATTAAACACAGCAGCATATAGCTTCCATTTACGTAAGAGCGTGGTCCTTCTCCGGTCGAGTCGAGGTCGACTCATACCTGACACAACCATAATATAGTTGCAGCGTGGCTCTATCGCGTAAACTTTACTTAAACGGTAAACATCGCCATTATTCCATAAAAAGTCGAGTTGAGGGAGTAACATTTCACAAAAATAAATAAAGAATAATTCCTTTTTCTACCCCAAAGGCCAATTATAGATCTGTAGCTTTATTTTGATAGTTGGCGTTCAAATATGTATATGCAATAAACGAGTACGGAAGATCTTTTAGTTCAAAGGGAGTGCTCAAATTTGCCCTGCACACACACGGAAATAGAGATGTTTGCATGAAAACGTTGACTCGATAAAATGAAATAAGGCATTAACATTAATTTATTGATCTACAATTTTATTGGTCATTCCTACTATCATATTATATTCCTTAATTTAAAATTAAAATTCAGTATTTTTAAATTCTGTGACTTTTTATTTTAATTTATTTCATAGAATAATATGAGTAACAGACAGTCCACCCGGTGGTATGTGAATACTGTGCCCATGGACACCTACATCTATCTTCTATGAAGAATCAAAATGCAGATGCGTTTTCACCACTGAGGACTAAGATAGAATGCGTTTGCAGTAAAAAGGATCCATGGTTATCTACACTTACCATACGAAATACAGCAGAATCAAGCCGCCATTTCACCCTGGTATTGAGTGGGAGTGCGGTCATTCTTCGGTCGAGTCGATGCATTCGTGCTCCAACAATAAAATGGCTGCAGTGTGACTGCACCACGTACAAAATCCAGTGTTATTAACTTTTCCGCGGTGACGTTTTGTTCTTCTTTTCTTGTTTCTTCCTATAAATAAAATTTTCTGTCCGCGATGAACCTTAAGCTAACTTTTAACTACTTTTAATAACGTCTATTCCAGACTGATGGAATCTTGAATAAAATAAATATAGCTTCGTAGAAAGGTAGGGTCACGCTGCAGCTATATTACCGATATAGCATAAGGGTGGGTTGGCCTGACCGGTGAGAGGGCCACACTCTCACCGAATATCAGGGCAAATAGCAGCATGATACTGCTGTGCTTTTAACTTTTAATATGGCTTACCATCTCTTTGGATCATTAATCGATTATGAATATATTTGTTGATGGCCATAGCATTCGCTTATCATCAAGTGAATGGTGTGTTTTCTGTCACTCTTATTTATTTGTATTTTAAAAAACCCACTATTTAAGATAAAATATTTATTATTTTAATTTTAAGTATTTCTTGTTTTAATATTAATTTTTATAATTTTAAGGTAAAATATTACCTTAATTTTAGAGAAAAACAGAAGTAGCTTTGATGGCTGTCGAAATGATTTTCCTTTAAAACTGTTTGAGAAAACTTCAATATTTTCTTGGCATATATTTAATTATTTTCGATATTTATAATATATTGCTTTATTTTAATTTACTTTTTCATCACTCACATACATTTAATCGTCGAATTCTCCATTATTTACTTTATACTAACACTGGAATCCATTTTCGTTCACATACCATCATTTCTAAGACCCGGTACCGGACCGGACCCCTTTCATAGGTTTTATTTTAAATCCAGGCTATATTTCTCTACAATAGTTTTGAGACGTGATCTCGTAAAAATAAAACTTTTAATTTACACATCATGTAAATAAAAGTAAACTATCTGTTTTCTGCTGCCCTATATTAAGTTCGGAGGATTAATTACGTGCCATTAAGTCATGAACAAGCATTTTAAAAAAAATTGTCTGTCTGTCTGTCCGGGCTACCTTTGAAATGGCTGACCGATTGTAATAAAATTTCACAAATTATTAGAGGGCATTACCGAGTTCAATCTATATTGGAAAAACTTGGAAATTTAAAAAATATTTGAAGTCTGAACTTCTCGAAAGTTTTCTGTTATTTATAAAACGCCACATTAATAAATCCTAAACAGGCAAAATCAGAGCGGGGCGTTGGTAAAAACTAAAATTAGACTTTGAAAAACTAAACAGAACAGAAAAATTTTCACATAACAGGTATTTATGTGTTGTAAAGTTTTTTTTATCTAGTCTAACGATTCCGTAGAATACTATAATAAATAAACAAAGAAACGGGGTACAAGGCGGTACCAGTGTAGCCACTTACATGTCAATTCACACCTTTAAAACTCAATACATCTCTTTTGAAGTCACATTCGTTTAAATTATCTCTTATTAATCTTAATAGACCAATAAATTGTTTCGGTTACTTTTGTATTCCTTGCAACGTATTGCAATTTGTGGATGTTAAATTCAAATTCAAATAATTAAAAATTTTATGGGTATACATGCATTCATTTAAACAACAAAAAGGAACTCGGTTAAGGACATTAACGATTAATAGAAACGAAATTAATTAATTTATTTCAAAATTA
The DNA here is from genome assembly GCA_036936625.1 of Parnassius smintheus behrii. Taxonomy (NCBI): domain Eukaryota; kingdom Metazoa; phylum Arthropoda; class Insecta; order Lepidoptera; family Papilionidae; genus Parnassius; species Parnassius smintheus. Next base: position 61,492,857 of record JAUPFT010000002.1, on the reverse strand, counting down.
TAATTTCAATTCAACAGTTAAATTTTAAAATGTCACATTATGTAGTAATTGTACCTAATTGTTAGTGCCCATACGTCCATGTTTATTCATCTTGCTCGTTATATATCGGTATTACTAACGTAAGGTAAAAATGGTAAAAACGTTTTCCTTTTAACCATTGTGTCAACTTTTTTCAAATATGTTTAAAAGTAACTCTTTAAAGAAGTTGGATAATTGGTTATATACCTTTATAGCATTTACATAAGAGTTGCTATTATACAATTCGAGCCCTCATTGAGGTGAATAGAGCTTATGTTTTTAGCCAAACAGGTTAACTCTTCATATTCTTAGGTTCACAATCAGTGCGTGTTGCCAGTGATGACTTACGGAACCGAGACGTGGTCCTTCACTGTGGGCCGTATGGGGACGCTCAGAGTCGCTCAGCAAGCTATGGATAGGGTCATGCTCGGGATTTCTCTGCGTGATAAACTTAGAAATGAGGATATTTGCTGTAGAACCAGAGTGACTGACATAGCCCAACGGATTAGTAAGCTGAAGGGGCAATGGTCCGGCCATATAGCTCAAAGAACCGACAACTGTTGGAGAAAAAAGGTTCTCGAGTGGCAGCCTCGTACTGGTAGACGTAGTGTAGGGCGACCGCCCACTACATACAGTGATGACCTGGTAAGACATGCAGGAAGACATGGATGCAGGTGGCTCAGGACCATTGACCTTTGCGGTATACCTTGGGGGAGGCCTATTTTCAGCAGTGGACTTGTGAAGGGTGGAAGGAAGTTGTAATGATCATGATGATGATTACATCGACTTTAAACAGTCATTTCATAATGGATATTTTTAATTATTTCTGTACCTATTTTCCGCGATAGAAATAGTTCTGAAAAAGCTATGCTTACTACCTAAAATACGTAGTATTTATACAACATATTAAACAGTTGACGTATCGTTTCTAAAACTAATCTAGCAAATACACGTATATTTCATCAATAATTTGTAGTAACTATCATATGTTGATGCCTAGACTTAAAGTTTATCCGGATGTTGATTTTCTGAGCTGTAGTCACTGATCTACTAAGCGGGTATGATACTGCGGATACTTTTATTTCGGATTTAATCCAGCAGAAATTTCAGAGCATAGCTTATTTCATTAAACGGAGTGACTGAGTTTCCTCCCCATATATATATATATATATATATATATATATATATATATATATATATATATATATATATATATATATATATATATATATTATGTGGAGGCTATTTACGTCCAAAAATTATGCAAGGACAAACATAATTTGTACACCATAGATTACTTCTACTGTCTAGGATTTTCACGCGTAGCCTTCAGCATCGAAATTCTTTGCTACCACCCTATTTCATTCCATGTACGTCGAGTTTGAAGCATCTGTGGTAATGATACAAAGATCATATGACTTCCGATAGATGGATTCATAAGCAAACTGTCTTTGCAGGACCAGCATCTCGCCTCTTAAATGTATTCAGTGTAGCAAACGAGAAAAATTTCGCGAATATATTAAAAAGAAAGGGAAACGCAGAGCACCTAATAAATAACTTAGGGGTAATCTAATCCGCTACTGCTTCGACGCTCTCTAATTATGTGCCCCCGGCTTTATTCGCAACCTTAATTAAAAGCTCTAAAGCAAAGTATCGGTACAGCTAACGTTGTTTAAGTTTTATTAAAACGGTTTTATGTATATTAGCTTGAATCATAAAATAAAACTAAAAACATAATCACCTGCATATAAACAAGTATACATTCTATACGTGGTAAAGCCACGCTACAGCTATATAGTTGTAGAATCATGTCGAACACGAGATCAAAGTACCAACAGATCGACTCGATCAGGGCCGGACCACGCTTTCATAGAATACCAACATAAAATAGTAGCTTAATGGTGCTGTATTACGTAGGCAAGTGAAGAAATTGGGAGACCACTTTAACAGAAAAGAAAGCATTTCATTTTAGTCCTCAGTGATGACAATTCGTCTGCATTTTAATTCTTAATCAAGGATAGATGTAGATATTTAATGTGCTACAATATCCACTTATCATCAATTGGATCGTATGCTCGTTTGTGATCCTTGCTCAATATAAAAGACATACATAGCGCCACGCATGTGAATGTCGAGAAATAGGGAAGGAGGAACTTAAACATGCAAATCCTGCTTACATTCTTCGGGATGTTGTAGAATAGTAGAATACCAAAAGAATGGTTTACAAGGAATATACCACTTTGTAACGAGAGCTGGCTACTCTGCGCCATTGCCTCAGACTGAGAAGTTTGATTTGAAAACTAAACCGAAAATTAATTTTATTAAAAAACCCATTAACTTACTGCAAAGTACGTTCATCTTAGACAGAGATGTCAAACAGAGAACAATATAACGTATATGGTGTATAATTAAGTATGTGGGGTGGGGGGATATTGGCCATACTTGCCGCGCTTGGCAAGCAGGTTGGCAACCGCACTTTTTAATTTTTGGCCCCATCAGGAAGACGCTGCTGCTCATCTCCTGATTTGTTTCCCTTTGTCGCCTTGTAAGATAGCCACGGGATAATATGAAGTAGCAGATATTATTATACGCTTATCCACATTTACTTCAATAATATTTTTAAATTATACAATCACATTACTAGGAGATGCTATGGCACTGAGGTGAAAGTGCTAGTCCATATTATCTCCTGTGTGTCGTATGACGGGACAAAAGAAAATAAAAAGGGCACTCGGTGGCAAGGTTCTTCGTTATTTGTCACCACAAACAGACAACACAGTTAAGATCCTGGCCTCTATTAAGATAATTGATTGAATCCCACAGCTTGTTAGCATCAACTGGGAATCATGTTTGCGTTAGACAGTGAACTCAATTTTGCAACCAATGATGGAGCACAGACTAGCAATTATTAAGTTTTCGCCTTGTACAAGTCAAAAGTTTCGAGCGACTAGATTTAATTAACCTACACGGTTAAATCTAGTCGCTCAAAAGTAAAAATCTCTGGTATAAAAATATATTACACCAAAAAGTCAAGTGATTGTCGTAATATCCTCATAAGAACTTAAAATTATAAAACATGCTATGAGGAAAGCCGTTCGGAAAGCTTATCTTAAGCATAGGTTGTGCACAATGCACTGCCTTTGCTCATGTTTATGTAAACAACTTTAGAATTTGGTCTTAGGTTCCTAATTTGTTTTACTTGGATTCGGATCGTAAGCATTACGTTAACGTTTTCAAAATTTTGTCGTACTCGAGATAACCGTATTCAAGTTTTGACAGCATCCCTGAAAAAAATTCTGTAATGTTAACTACTTATTTGCACGTGATTAGTGATGAGTTAATAATACGTTTAGAAACATGTATGTCCACTTTTATTATTAAAACTTACTCATATATATTTGTAATTTCATATCAGTCTAAAACTTACATTTATACCATCCAAATCTGTCAAGCCAACAAGAAGTTTCAAAGCTTTACGTTAAAATTAGACGACTGCGAACAACAGTGCCGCATATTAACTTCTACCCCTTTCCATTACAACATAATAAACCGTACCGTATAAAACCAGTTGCAAACGCACAGTTTACAAGACTAAATCTGGGTGCGCGGCTGAATGGACATCCTACAAATATGCCGTAATTGTTTAGAATTTTGCTACAAAAGAGATCCGCCACGTCAAAATTTCTAAAATGGATAGTTTCATTGGGACAGACAATTCTTTTAGTCAGTAGAATTTCCCCCGCCTAAAATGACAGACTATTCTGTATCAGTATGGTCACACCCCGACGGCCTGCTTGTAGTCTGCGTTGCTCTACGGCCAGTACGCTCGAAGACGACGTTGCCAAGGTGTTCATCACGGCCCTCCCCTTGATGATGATGTTTATTTACAAGAAACGAGGCCGTAGTAATGTTACCGCTGAGCAGGACGATGAATTAAAAATGGTACCAAGATATCAATCATGATAGTATTGCTTCCAACAAAGCAAAGTTAGAGAGAGACCTTAGTTGTATTCCGATCGGAAATGCCGAGAGCATTATCGGCCTCATAATAACGCGCTAGTTGATCCACATGGACGATCTTAAGAGTACCTCTTGCACCTTTCTGAAACGGCTAAGCAACGTCAAGGGCTGTCCTCTCACGTGGTGGACCAACATTGTGCAATTTCGATGCACCTCTACCACGAGTATAAGATCCCATCACTGCCGCAAAACTTGTACATTTGCGACACCAATCCTCGACATTGTGACGACAATGGACTCAGAAAAACCGTTCTCGGATAGTCGGTAGAGTCCGTCTAACTCTCAGATGGAGTCCTGAACAACCGTTATGGTACAGCTGTAGAACGTCCGGCACATTAGCTTTAGGGACAACTGTTTGCGAGTGATAGCTGTCTTGCCGACCATTTTCCCATTTACAGCACAGGACTTTACCCTGAATCAGCAAGCTGTCTCATTGGGCCCAAAAGCTTTTCGTGGTCGAACTCATTGCTGAGTCGTCGCTTCACTTGGAATAAAGAGCACTGGCTTTCATCCATTCCAGAATCAGATTGATGTCTGAATCTTCCTGGTGTAAATGTCGTAAGCTGTCCTTCCCTTCATTGCGGAGGTGTACTGCCCTGAGAATCCTCACAGATACCACTTCTTTACCCTCTTGCCTAATACAATTGTTGCAATTATCAGGATAAGGTCTTTTTGGCAACGCATCTGCGTTGCTATGCGATTACTCGCTGCAGTGTTCGATAGTAAAGTCGTATTCCTGCTGCTGCTTGGTGGCGCCGTTAGTTGCAATACCTCTCTCCAGATCGATTTTCTTCATCTTTTCAGACATTTGCTGGCCCGATTGTCTGACGTGCTCATAAATGTCATTCATTTTATTCCGCAAGTCGTTTGCATAATCGGTTATACTGCGTGGGGCATCAGGTGGTATCCCGGTGATCAGGTCTGCAGGCAGCCGTAATTTTCTTCCAAAGTTTGCGAAAGCTGGTGTCACTGATGTACTTTCGTGAACAGCGCTTTGATATGACAACAAAAACGGTAGTATATGCTTGTCCCAATCTCGTTGCCGATTGTCTACAACTTTTGCTGGGTACCTCTCCAATGTCTGATTGAATCGTTCTACCATTCCATCAGATTGCGGGTGATAAGAAGTCGTTCCTGTTTTATGAGTACCCATAACTCGGCAAGTTTTCTGGAATATTTGAGACTCAAAATTCCTTCCTTGATCGCTGTGAATCTCTAAAGGTACTACAAAACGACAGAAGACTTCATGAACTAGTTTATCTGCAACTGTTGAAGCTTCTTGATTTGGAATGGCGAAGACTTCTGGCCACTTAGTGTAGTAGTCCATCACAACCATGAAATACTTGTTACCGCTTTCACTCTCCAGAAATGGCCCAGCCACGTCAATGCCTATTCTCTCCCATGATGCACCAACATTGTACAACTTCAACGCACCTCTACTACGATTCTGAGGTCCCTTTACAGCCGCACAACTTGTACATTTGCGAAACCAGTCCTCGACGTCGTTTCGACATTGGACCCAGTAAAACCGTTCTCGGATCTTCAGTAGAGTTCGTTTAACTCCCAATCTTGTCCCAATCTTGGCCTGTATATTGATAGCTCTCTAGCTATTAATATACATGCCAAGATTTTTAACAGACTCACTAAATGGAGTAATAATATTATCATAGCAAATTGGAGGTAAGTCTGCTTGATTAACCCTAGCCAACAACCTTTTACTTCCCACTAAAATCGCTTGGCATTATACTGGATTTACACAGGCTCCATGATGCGTGGACCAATCTTTAATTGTGTTTAAATTCTGATTTAACTTGTGAATTTCATTATGTAGGTCTTCAACGCCACAATACACATATAGCTGCAGATCATTGGCGTACAGATGGTACGAGCAATCAGAATTATGAGTGATCAAGTTTATAAAAACTAAGAAGGTGATAGGAGAGAGTATACCGCTTTGCGGTACGCCACATTCAACTTTGGTCCAAGCTAAGGTCATTTGATCCACGTGAACTAACTGCTGACGCCCGCGCTGATAGGATGCAAGCAAATCTAAGACAGTGTGCTTAAAATTAAGATGGGATAATATGGAAAGAAGGATAACATTATAAACTGTGCTAAAAGCATTAGAAAAATCAACTAGCACTAGCACTGCTATGTTTTTGTCATCCATACCTTCCTATCCTACAAAACAATTTCCGAACATTTTATAGTCAAATTATAAATGGGCAGTTGAAATTGAAGACACGAAATATATGCAATAGTTACATATAGACCACCAAGTACAAATAAAAACTCTTTTATTAATGAAATAGAATCCGTACTTCGCGTGATATCTGCTCGTAATGAGATTGTCTTCATGGGAGATTGTGGCATCAACATATTTGAGAATGCAATAGAGAGCTCTTCAAGTCTTTACTTTAATATTTGAAGTGACTTAGGCCTACAATGTGGAATCTAAGAAGTAGTACTCGAGGTGGTGAATGCGGAGCGGCGAGTAACGTCTTGCACTGATCATGTATTTTGTACGTAGTGCCAGACCGAACGGTCTGTGAACGTATGTATTATTGTGCAGTGTAACGATGGTGGAGGGAGACGGGACAAAGTTTCATTCCATAATTCAAGTTACTGGACAATATTGTTATAAAATGCAAATTACGTACCGTGAACTGGAATGAACTGCCTAAAATCAATAATCCTACTGAGCGATATTATAATCTCCGTGGAATTTTTAGCAACATTTATGAAAACTCTAATAACGTAAAAGAAAACTAGGAACGCCCGCCATGTGTTCCGTATCATGGAACAGATGATGGGACGAGTAATAAAATAGTTTTAATGATGGAACACAAAGATAAGTTGTTTAAAAAAAATGGAAATTTAACTCGTAGTCTCAAAATCTGTGCTTAGAATACTACTAATTGAAATAAATTTTGTAGGATGATTAATGTTGCTAAAATATCGCAAAAGCGAGAAAATATTAAGGATTATAACGGAGACATGCGTAAGTAATTTATTTATTTAGATTTCCTACAACTACTAACTTCATTAATAAATTAATGTATTTATCATCTACTCGGTAACAGTATAACAGGTACTCGGCGGATTGGGCCTTTTTTTAGGGTTCGGCCAAAAACTGAGTATTAACGGTCGAGTACCGAGTAAAACTTACAGCCTATATACGTTCCACTGCCGGGCACAGGCCTCCCCTCATTTCTGAGTGGGTTTTTTGGGCAAGGAAGTGGTCGCCGCGCTGCCCCATTGCATGTTGGCGAACTTCACATGTCTTCGAAATATCTTTTTTTTCTATTATAACTCAGACATGCAGGTTTCCTAACGATGTTTTCCTTCACCGCCGAGCACGTGGTAAATCAGCACTTAAATTTGCAATTAACAATTTCATTGTCGCCGGCGGTGATCAAACCCGGGTTACTCGCGTGCTGTTCTATAACGGCCGATTACTCGGCTTTAATTATGTTCCAGAGAAAAATAAAGAAGCTCGTTTTTACCATTATTATTATATTAGATACTTTAAAACATCAGGAACATGAGAAACAACAGAAATATTGAGAACGTACATAAGAATCTATAATAGATATTATTATTACTAATATTTAAAATTTAAGAGAGGAAGATTGTGATGCAAAACACTAGTTTATCGGTCCTATTTGGGTCTAGTTCGCTACTTTTGGCTTCATATACTAAGCCCGCCTGTACAAAAAACCATTCACTGTAAACTTAACTGGCAGGTGTCGATAAAACTTTTCCCAAGATGGGGTAAGAAATAGCCTTTATTAGAAATCCACCATTTATATGGATTTCCATCTCTTGCGGCCCTTGGTACGCTTAAGTAATGATCTAGCTCTGCTGCAGCGGAATTCTTAGAATCATTAGGTTGGCAACTGGTTGATGCGTCAGCAGCTTCTTTTCTCTTCATGTTTGGATCGAATTTTTATGTGTTTCTTCAGATCAATAATTTTTCGAGATTTTTTTCGAGCCAGATAACGAAAACATGAGTTATTTGACAAGTAATCGATTACTGATTACTTGTCAACAATGTCCGTGGGTGTGTGACTGATCGAGTACCAATACAAGTACTTTTCTTTCGACACTACTTGGTACTCAGTTTTAAAATATCGATACTAAAGTACTTGGTATCGAAAGAAAAGTGTCAAGTTAGTACTAGTATTTACTCGTATCGTTTCATCCCTAACTCCATGTAAGGGAAATAACTGCACGCCGGCCAATACCGCGTTTTTTTAAAGCCGAGTATTCCGCCAAGTACATCGAGTACTCGGTGGCCGATTACTCGGTGAATCGCTATTGGTTCTATGTCTAATTATAACCTCATTATAATATATGATATAAATTATAGCATTTTATAATATTTTCAAGAAATGCGTACTACTTGAAAAGCAAAGTATATCCAACAATGTATTGAAAAAGCAGATACAGGAATAGAGATGTAAATTTATGTGTCAAAGCAAACAGAAACTTTTCAAACAGGAAATTTAAAGCACTGTTGATACTGCAAAGTAGAAATTGAATAAGCTCTGTTGGTATATTGTTTGTAGACCGTGACATTTGTTTTAATACTATAATACAATAATTGGACGCAGGAGCTCGCTTATTCAAAGCAACCTCTATCTGTTGTGTGTTAACTAATTGTTGGCTAGATAAATTCGGAATCAAATTGTGTATTTCGTTATTGAGATTAATTTATTGTTTATTAGGAGCCGGGGTAGCTCAGATGGTTACCGCTCGCTATAAATTTCACAATACACGAGCCAACCAGGTTCGATCCCCGCCAGCACCAATGAAATTGTTAATTGCAATTTTAAGTGCTGATTTACCACGTGCCCGGCGGTGAAGGTAAACATCGTGAGGAAACCTGCATGTCTGAGAAATAAGAAAAAAATATTTCGAAGACATGTGAAGTTCGCTAACACGCATTGCGATTTATTTCGAAATATAACCTACTGAATATATTTCAGTCTGGTTTTCGCCCTGGTTTTTAATGGTATCTCATTTCTTTTTGTTGACAGTCCTAACTTTTTTTCTTTTCGGTACCTTCTACTTCTTGAACACCAGCAATGTACCTATCTTCATATATTATTCCATTTTTATATACATATTCAGGTACACTGATTCATTCACTGCAAATGTAACTTAGTAGCCCACTATATTTATATGGAATTACAAAGTTATTTATGCATTTGGTGTATCTAGAAAACTGGACGAAATTGCAAAATATTTTAGTTTTTCCTTGATTTATACACTTGACACTAATTGTAATGTAAATTTGAAGCTTCTATGTCGGCTAGAAGGGCCTTAGAGTTTTGATGATCGATCAATCAATCAATAAGTTAAAAAATTAAGAAACTTTAATTAGTTCTAATTCTTAAACTACAGATTCAAATTGAATAAAATGTGAAATATACCGCGTTTATACAAAATCTGCTTGGTTACTGAAAATCCAGGCTTCTAGTTTTATCCACAACGAAGTTATAGGTGGGTCGAAAATGACCTGAATTGCTTCGAAGAAAGGATAGTGCGGGAGTTTCGCTTTTTTGCTTGACTTGGCGGGGTACTGCCGTGCTCCCAGATGTTACACGAACATAAATCTGAGATAATAAATCAAGACATAACTTCATCAGCATGATTCTTTTAGGCAATTACCTGATGAGACATTGTTTCTTTAACTTTGGTTTTTTTATTTCATGACATTTCAGTAAATTTAAGCTCGTTAGTATAAGTAGCTGCACGATCTCCTAAAGCGATTGTTAATGCTATTAATAAATCAAATAATTTCTATCTAAGCATTTATTTTGTGCAATAATTTTTACTACATTACACCATCGGTATATATGCAGGTCTCAATCGTCTGAACTAAAATACAAAAGTGTCGTTGAATTTTACTCACAGTCGACATTTGCGGCATTGCTAATCGTAATATAGATACATATGCATACATAATGCGTACTCGTAATAAAACGCCTCCTTTACGTGTATATAATATGTACCTATGCATACAGGTTCGTTAGTTAAGGTTATTTAATATACTTTGTATAATAAAAATTACGGACTAATAACTCTTTTCTTACTTTTCTGGCCAAGATTTCCTTAAGAAAATCATTATACATGGTGTGCTAAGATACAGAAAAATCATTTAAGGGATATCCCTGACCAAAATGTTGCGAAAGTACGTTTTTCAGACTCTAATATCTCATTAGTTATGAAAAATAAACTTCATCTAAAAGTACATTATTTATGTTCGATATCTTATCATCACATTCCACGTTCTAATTTATTTTTATGTGCTATAAATACATTTAAAATCAACTTTTAAAAAATGACTAAAATTCTTGTTTATATGCATCTGTTGCTAAACGCAACGCTCTAATCATTTGAGGATTACACTAATGAATAGATAATTAAAAAATCTATATTCTCCACGTTTTATTTAATTTTTTAAGTTTATTTTTCTTTTTTAATTGAAATAATTCCGAAAATTGTGTGACTTCTATGATAAAGGTGCGTGCACAAAGTGCGGGCGGCATCACGCTGTATGCCTCAGTAGGGGATGCCCGTGTCCCTCGTCGCCGTCGTCGACGTTCCGTATTTCGCCGCAAACATAATATTATTTGAGTACCTACCAACCGATGCGCTTACGTCACGGTAATATTATTTATACAGTATTGTAACTCGGCCGTATCTTTGAAATAAATCCTACAGCTGTGCGGTACGTAAACATGCGATAGGGCTGCCTGCCTCCAGCATTTTTACATTTGCCCATTGATTTATGTGTTGTATAACTCAATGCATTTTCCTACTTTGTGTTTCCATTTAGTTTTATGGTTGTACTTAAATATACTTTTTTATATAAACAAATATATAATAGGTACTTTGTGAATTGAATATGAAGTGTTCAATAAAAATGCGTGTCGTTTTTTTATTGGTAGATTTAAAACCATGTTTATGTTTGAATAACAAATCGGTTTTATACATTTGCGGCCGAAAAATATTTCCGCCTCAGCTGAGACGTACTAAAATTTTAATAGTTTGTAGTAAAAGTTAACCACTTGTTACTACAAACTATTGATTTTTCAAAGCAATATTTAAGACAAATTTACTTTCCTCACGCTTGAAATGTCGGTCGGCAGCAGCTGTAATTAATCCGCCAATATCGTTCCACGCAAACAGCATACTTCCATTGAAGAGCGAGCGGCGCAGCACCACGCCTTCATTAGACTATTCGAAGACTATATGTGGGCGATAACAGGAACTTTATCCCAATAGCTTTTTAGTACTTGCTTTTCATGTCGATTTTTTTATCTTTGTGATTCAACTAATCTCACTTCTGAGTTAGACAAAAGAGAATCATCCTCATATGCAGTGATGATGAAGTCGAGTCAAGAGAAGTCACATAAAATACTAGAGAATACAATAAGCAGATCGTTAGCGATACATCGCAAATATATGGAACACTCTCCTATTATGTTTTTTTCAAAATCCTATAAAACAGCAACAGTATAATAAGCGACAGTAGCCTAATGGCAGGGCGCGGACCGCGCAGAGGGGCCCCCCGTGGAGGAAGCTGAAATGGAATGCCTATAACGGCCCCATTAAGCTTCCTCCAGGCGAATATCAACCACTGCGCGTGCGCTCAGGATCTGTTGCTCCAGAGCATGGCGCAGTGGTCGATTAACATCGCTGTGGTCGCTGAGCCGTATTTTGTCTGGCCTAGGGAGGACTGGGTGGCGGACCTTAACGGCTCAGTGGCCATCATCTCTTCGGCCGCCGCCGGTACCCCGACCCTTGAAGGTGTCAGGAGGGGTCAGGGGTGCGTAGCAGCACGGTTCGGGGAGTTCGTCGTTGTGGGGGTGTACTTCTCCCCGAACCGATCTCTCGCCGAGCTCCACAACTCTCTTACAGAGCTGAGAGCAGTCGTCGTCGGAAGTTATCCCCTCCCCGTACTTGTCCTCGGGGACTTCAATGCCAAGAACTTGGCTTGGGGTTCTCGTCGTACAGATGTGCGGGGTAGGATGGTGGAAGACTGGGCTCTGGAGACAGGCCTGGTCGTCCTAAATCGGGGTTCTGTCCCCACGTGTGTGCGGATGCGGGGCGAGTCGGTGGTGGACATCTCGTTCGCTAGCCCCGCTCTGTCGCCGCGTGCCTTTGACTGGCGTGTCATGGAGGGGGTGGAGACCTACTCCGACCACCGGTACATCCGGTTTGATGTCTCCACCCAGCCCTCGAGCGCGCCAGTCCAACAGGCCCCGAGTGGTCCGCGTTGGGCGCTGAAGCAGCTGGACCGGGAGCTCCTCCTGGAAGCCTCGATCGTGCAGGCCTGGGTGTCATCACCGGACAGGCCTGCCGACGTCAATGATGAGGCAGGGTGGTTCCAGGAGGCCATGTCCGAGATATGTGACGTGGCAATGCCCCGCGTCCGGCCAGGAAGCGCCCGGCGTCAGGTGTATTGGTGGTCGCGTGAGCTGACGTCTCTGCGCGAGGCGTGTGTCGCCGCGCGGTACCTGTACACCAGGCATCGCAGGCTCCGCATTCGTCCACCGAATGCGGCAGCCATTGAGGCGGAGCTGTACGAGGGATACAGAGCGGCGAAGAAAGCCCTCCGGGAGGCTGTCCTGCGGGCCCGGGATCGGGCCCGTGAAAAGATGCTGGAGACTCTCAACAGAGATCCGTGGGGGCGCCCTTACAAGATGGTGCGGGATAAACTCCGCACCTGGGCACCCCCGCTGACGCAAAGTCTCCGGCCCCAGCTCGTGGAGGACGTGGTGAGCGCTCTGTTCCCTGCGCGACGGGAACATCCGCCCCCGCCTATGGCTCCGCCACCTGCGGTGCCGGAAGCGGACCACCAGGACGACAACGAGGACATCCCGGAAGGGACCGCGGTAGACCTGAGAGTGGCGGTAAGTAGGCTCAAGGCCAGGAATACCGCCCCAGGACCCGATGGCTTGCCTGGCAAAGCCTGGGTCCTGGCCTCGGAGGCTCTCGGGCCCCGACTGGAGGGGCTCCTAAGCGCATGCTTGGAGAGAGGCCAATTCCCGCTTCGTTGGAAGACGGGGAAGCTGGTCCTCATTCGGAAGCCGGGGCGCCCTGCGGACTCTCCGTCCGCATACCGGCCCGTGGTGCTGCTCGACGAGGTGGGCAAGCTCTTTGAAAGAGTCATTGCAAACCGCCTCGCCGAGCACCTTGCGGGGACGGGGCCGGATCTTGCGGAACACCAGTTTGGTTTCCGCAAGAGGCGCTCTACGGTGGACGCCATCATGCGCGTGAGAGCCCTAACGACGGGGGATGCAGTGGCCAGAGGGGGGGTTGTCTTGGCGGTGTCTCTCGACATCGCCAACGCCTTCAACTCCATGCCCTGGAGCTGCATTAGGGAGGCACTCCGGTATCACCGGGTGCCGACCTATCTCCGTCGTATAGTCGGGGACTACCTGACGGACAGGGCCGTCATCTACCCCGGTCGCAACGGTGAGTGGAACCGGCGAGAGATGTCGTGCGGTGTCCCACAGGGTTCAGTTCTGGGGCCATCTCTGTGGAACATCGGTTACGACTGGGTGCTGCGCACCGACCTCCCTACCGGCGTCAGCGTAGTTTGCTACGCTGACGACACGCTGGTACTGGCACAAGGGGGGTCGTACGAGGCGGCGGCGGAAAATATGACACGCGGGGTTGCGATAGTCGTTGAGAGGATTCGGCAACTGGGTCTCGAGGTGGCTCTGCACAAGTCCGAGGCCATGCACTTCCATGGTCCTCGGAACAGGCCACCACCGGGATCCTCAGTGATGGTAGGAGGGGTATCCATCGACGTCGAGTCGACGCTGAAGTACCTAGGACTCGTCCTCGACGGCCGATGGAACTTCGTTGAGCACTTCCGACGTTTGGCTCCCAAACTGGAACGGACCGGGGCTGCCTTCAGGCGGCTCCTGCCGAACCTGGGAGGGCCAAACGCCTCCTGCCGGAGGCTCTACGCGGGGATTGTGCGGTCCATGGCCCTTTACGGGGCCCCGGTGTGGGCGCGTGGTTTGGCGCGGCTTGCCGTCCACCACCTGAACGCGCCCCAAAGGGTGATAGCCGTGAAAATGGTTCGCGGCTACCGCACGATCTCCCGCGAGGCGGCGAGCCTCCTTGCCGGATTGCCGCCATGGGATCTGGAGGCGATAGTCCTCGCGCGCCTGCACGAATGGCGTGCGGAGGCACTATGCCGTGGGGAAACCCCGCTGCCGCGGCAAGTTGTCGCGCAGCGGACAGACTTCCGGCACGATCTCATGGCGACATGGAGACAGCGACTGTCGCAACTCCGTGCTGGGCACGCCACTATAGCGGCGATAAGACCCCTCTTTGATGAGTGGCTTGAGAGACGCCACGGCATCCTCACCTTCCGCCTGACGCAGGTCCTCACCGGACACGGTGTGTTTGGGAGGTTCCTGCACCGAATCGGGCGGGAGGAAACGCCCGGGTGCTCCCACTGCGCGGATGGACCGGAGGACACGGTGGAACACACCGTGGAGGTGTGCCCTGCTTGGGCGGAGCACCGCCGTGTCCTCGTAGCGGCGATAGGCGGCGGCGACCTCTCGCGTCCGGCCCTAGTCGAAGCCATGGTCCGGAGCGAGACGGAATGGGATGCCGTCACCACCTTCTGCGAAGCAGTGATGCTAGCGAAGGAGGTGGCGGAGCGGGAGAAGGAGAGAGCAGCAGCTTTCCTCCCCGGCCGCCGCGGGAGACGCCCCGGGCGTCGGGGGCTACGTCGTGGCCCCCGGCCACCGTAGGCGCGGGCCTGTGGACGGCGAGCAATGGGTAGCTCGTCGTCCGTCCGTCTAATGACGACAGGCCGTGTCGACGGCGCGTTTTGTTCCACGCGCGCCTCAAAGAGCTGTCAGCAGCGTGAAGGGGCCCACAAGGGCCGACGCCTGCCGGGGCTGCGGGCTGTTCGAAAGAGATACCGCGGCTCCGGAACGTAAGGGCACTGAAGGAACACGGATGGTTTTTAGTCAGTAAAAGTCTGACACTCCCTTACGCTCCACCCAGAGCGAAAGGGGTCATTAGATGATTTTCCATCCGCAAAAAAAAAAGGGCGCGGACCGCGAACTCAAAAAGGTCGTGGATTCAAATCCACCATTCGACTACTGGCGTGAACCACTCGTAACACAAGCAATTTAAGCTAACCACGAGTGGTTAAGGGGAATATTAGTAATGTTTATAGCATTGATAATATTCTTTTTTTAAAGTTGCGGATTTACCACAGATTAAACGCTTCGCTAGACTAAAACCCTTACTCTCGATCCCACCAGTATTATATGGACGTTCCGACATATATTTGAAAGTTATAAAGTATGTAAAACTAAGCCGTGTAACGTATCTGATACCTCTGCTATTAATTAGGATATTTATCAGTTATACAATTAACTTTAAAAAAAAATCTGTTCAACTACTACGTATAACTAAGTAGTTTTTGTTATAATGAAACCGGACCTCATGATCAGTAATCGCGTTTACAGCAACTAGACCAAGGAGGCAGTCAGTTCTGTCTATAAATTTGTGTTTTGTATATTTAATTTGTAAGGTTTAGACTTTAATAATTGTTTAAAGCTCTATGTTACTGTGGATAATTATAAAACGTCATTACATTTACTCGAAATTCATACCACAAATATTTTGATCTAGCTAAGTTTTCATTACTCTCGGTTCAGCATTTTTATTACAAAAAAGCACAACAAACTTACAAATAGGCATCAAATAGGAAAACTCTCTAGATAGAATGGACAAGACAAATCACGCCCGTACTTATTTTATCTTATCCTAAATTACGAGTACTATTTTGTAGTCAAAGAAAATGGGAATAAAGGGAATAAGAAATGGTGAGAAAATATTTTCATATTGTTTTTCATTTACTGCGGGATTTATTGTAATCTCACAGGAAAATTGTGGCTATAGAAGTGTAGCCCTTAAAAACTTCTTATATACGCAGTAGGTACGTTATTAAGTTGACAAGGTTCTAAATTAAATTTCACTTCTCATGTAGCCGGCATTAATAGGTCACAATGTTGCTGGAATTGGTTTATAGTGACGTGAAAATGAAGTCTTCGGAAGTTCCAAACGCAGTTAAATAACGAAAATTTGCTAGCGAAAAAAAAGTTTCGTGGTATTAAAAATTATTCTTAGATACAATTAAAGAAGATAAACATCTCAACCCCTAACTATAGATTGGAACTCTTCACTCCGCAACATTGAAGGTGAAAGTTTTAGCCTACTTTATAAATATTAGCAATGCTATTAACTATACTAATATTCCCTTCAACCACTCCTGGTAAGCTTAAAATGCTTGTGTTAGGAGTGGTTCACAACAGTAGTTGAATGAGGAGTGAGGAGATTTGAACCCACGACCTTTAGAGTTAGCGGTCTGCACTTAGCCATTAGTTTACTGTCCTTTAAACTTGACCACAATGGTACAGAGTCTTCAAGGTATACGAACGTTGATCGGAACGTTCCCGGACGTTGAAGTCTGCAGTTTGTGATCATATTCTAGACGGCCCCAACCATTACATCAGATTTGATAGACCACAAATCCTCGCGAAAGAACACCGATTCCTACCAAGGATGATACGTGAGGCTATTGAAATTAAAAAACATCCTAATTTCAACAGAGAAGGAGGCTGGGTACTACCACCTGCTTGGGATCCTATAATCAATAAAATTTAAACAAACCCAAGCATCCCACTGCAAGACCTCAGGACATAGTCAGTTCATTTTGCATAGATCGGACCATAAACAATAATTAAAAAAGCTGAAGGTACTCCGGGCTTAACAATGACATCAGGACGTCAGTCATCTCAGTCCCCCGTGACCATGGGTGCTGGAAAGCGCCCGAAACGTCGGGAATTAAAAATAAAAAGTAAAAATAAACGCGATACAATCCGTAAAAGTAGTTTTAATCATGTGTAGTGTTCGCGTAAATATAAGAAATCATAATGGTTAATTTATTATTCTATTATGTTGAATGATAAAGTTTCTAAACATTCTAAGCTTGTTACTAATTAAACTTGTTTGTCGCTGTCATCATGGAAAATTTTGAATATTTGACAAAAGACTGGTCTATCCTAGGACATTATCATCGTGATGAATTTTTTCTGTAAGTTTTCATAACCATTACCACCACCATTACATCTTACCAAAAGTGCACTGCCAGGAAGTAGATATTTTCCGCAGTTGTCACGCTTGACAAGCGGGTTGCCAACCATAGTTTTTTTGTTGTTATTAGAAAGGCGCAGTGACTATATCCTGGTTTGTTTCCCTCTGTCAGCTCTTATGAGACAGTATGTGGCAGTAGATATTCTTGCAATGCCATGACACTGCCATCACAGTGTGAACATAGGCCTCCCAAGGGTGACGAGCGAGCACACAGTCCACCTGATGGTAAGTGGTTGCTGCGGCTCATGGACATCTACATCTATCGCCGATTACAAAACAAAATGCTTCAGTAATGCGTTGTCACCCGTGAGGACTGAGATGGAATGCCTCGTTTCCAGTAAAAAGGGTCTCCGGTTCTCTAAACTCATCATACGAAATACAGCAGCATGGTTCTACCACGTAAAGCATCATACAAAGGAAGCTACAGGTATGTTACCCTGAGGTATGAGATGGGATTCCCGTATTTCTTTCTACTGGCTGTCTATACCCATTAGACCAGATTACAGTAATACAAGCATTGATATTTGGCGACAGTAAAATTTCGGGTTGTACTTATCAGATGGACTCCTAGGCATGAAAGAAATCCTTACACCTAGAGATGACATTATTGCAATTTTTGATTTCGGTTTTGACCTTGAATAATTGAATAAAAATATTTTATCGCGTTTAATTTCACTTATTTTTAATTTCCGAGGTTTATTGACGTCCCGATATAAAAGTTAACCCGGAGTATCTTTACCTTTGTAATTATTACTTCTGGTCTGATCTACAGAATGAGCTTCCTGTACCTTGACATCTTACAGTGGTATGCTTGTAGTGAGTAGACAAAGGTCTAGTATTTTCTAAAGTGTCATCACAGTTCATATTCAACGTTATTTTAAATCTAAATATCAGAAAACTAGTTTCATTTCTTCAACTTTACGGAATATTTTAACGTTTGAAACATTCAATTATGAGTAAATATTTGTAAAAAGGAAACAATTCAGTACAACTCATTTTCCGAAATATATTATCAGTTGCAGCACATATTGTACCACTTCATTAAGTTTAAACATTTAAGGAAGAACGTGTCTACTGCTGAGCAGAAACGACACGCGAGAGTGCTATGAAATGTAGAAAGACATATAACTTTTCTCCAGTATATGAATTATTAATAGCGTACTATGATATTAAACTTTATACACGCATTTGTAGCTTACTATCGACTTAGTCCAACGGATAAGGTAGCTGAAGTGGTAATGGGACAACTAACTAGAGAAATTAAAGAAGGAAGGAAATATTTATTTGAATAACACTCAATATCAAGAAGCACGTAAACTCCTAGGGTTTTCGGGTGGCAAGTGACAACCTCAGAGCCCAATGTTAGTCGTTCCCCCAGTAAATGGAGTGACTACCTCGTAAGAGATGCGGAAAGTTGATGGATGCAGGTGGCGGAGGACCGTGCTATTTAGGGTTCCTTTAGGGGTATTCATCAGTAAGTTGTAATGATGGTGATGATGATGATGATAACGATGATGAAATGCCACACTATATATATATATATATATATATATATATATATATATATATATATATATATATATATATATATATATATATATATATATATATATATTTTACATATTGATATAGTATTAATAACATTTAATTAAATATATCATTCATACGAAGCGGGTCATCTTGTTTATTTTGACGATATAGCTCAAAGAAGAAGAAGAATTTCATTTATTGAAGCAACCAAGGTTCATATTTTGTTAGTATTACTTATTACTAAACTTATACATATGTTAGTAAGCATAATATTATTATTATATATAATTATGTGAAGTACAAAAAAAATACATATATATTTATATGTGCCATTTTCTCACCAATCCACCCGATATGGCGCTACAATGGCACATGTATAGGCAGTCCAGCCTGCTAGCAATCATTTTCAGGATACTATTGTTACTCCCCCGCACCCTGTGCACCAGAGATGCGCACCTCTTGCGCATGGTCGCGTAAAAGCAGTCGACTCGCGCTTCCGCGAACATCCCCGATGCAGCGAGGCAGTCCCAGCAGCTTCCTAAATGCGTTGTTGTATTGTACTCGGAGAGCGTTGTAAGCCTTTTGAGTATATATAACCCACAGGTTGCACGTGTAAAATGACGTGCAGTAAGCTCTAAACTATTATATCTATTTTAACTTCCCTTGAACAGCGTGCAAACCTGCGAGCTATCATGTTCGCTCTTAGTGACAACGCCCTCCGTTCCCTCTCAATGTCATTATCATCCCTGAGACGAGGAGTCAGAACATGGCCAAGATATTCATACCTAAACGCTCTTTCTAAAATATTACCATTAATAGAAATAGATGGTACTAAGTCATTTCTCTTGCTCCCGGTCTCAAAGACCATGACGTGGCTCTTTTTTACATTATAAGTCAAACCATGTGTGAGGGCGTAAGCTTCACAAATCTTCACCAGTATTCGTAGGCCGCATATAGATGCACTCAACAACATCATATCATCTGCATAACTGACGTTGACGCAGACATCGTCTATGTGACAGCCGACTCTGATGCTGTTGAGTTTACCTATTAGCTCATTCACATACAGGTTGAAGAGCGTGGGTGAACTCAAACCCCCCTGTCTCACCCCGCACTCCAAACTGTATGATTTAGATAGGGCACCTTCCCATATCACATTATTGACCTGGTTCCCGTACCATTACTTGAAAATACTTATGAGTTCCAAAGGTAGTTGGATCTTCTCCAGTTTATCCCACAGTAAGTCGTAGGACACAAGGTCAAAAGCCTTTGACAGGTCTAAGAAATAAGCGAAGACTGGCGTTTTGAGTGCCGTGTAGTAAGTGACAGTGTGCTTAAGACACAACATCGCGCTTTCTGTAGACAATTTCAGTCTGAACCCAAATTGTCTGTCGTATGATTTTATGTATTTGTTTAATTACGAATTAAGCACACTATCAAACACTTTTGAAATGACAGTTGCTAACGATATAGGTCTATAGTTGTTTTTATCTGTGAGATCGCCTGTTTTATTCTTCACTATAGGCACTACAACTGTACGTATTATGTCAGGGGGCATGTATCCATGTCCTAGGCAGAGATTAACTAATAAATATAGTACCCTAGGTAGGTGCGGGCCAGCAAACTTGAGATGTTCGATACTGAGCCCATCGTGGCCAGGGGATTTACCTCTAGACATAGATTTAACTACTTGATCTATTTCTTTAATTGTAAAGGCTATTTTCTTTTCTTTGTTATGCACCGTATTTAGTAACGAACCTGAAGCCCAAAGCGGAGATTTAACTGCAAAATGATCTACGAATAAGTTGGCAATTTTCTCAGGTTCACTTACACCACTAATGCTCACGGGCAGGCCCGGTTTACATTGTAACCTATTGGTATGTTTCCAAAAAGAGCGAAAATCATTTTTCGAATGATGTGAAGCAAGAATATCCATCTTAACTTGATTTTCGTGATCTTGACACTACTTCAAGCGAGTACGAGCGAGCGAGCACTAAAAGTAACAAATCTGTATGTAATATTATCCATTATTCATTTATTTCAATTTGTGGCGCCGTCTTCTTTACCAGAAGTTTCAGTTCTACGCTTTAGTTTGAAATTAATAAAGCGACGGAAAATTATCCCCTGTGGCCATATTTTCACATCCAAAAACAATGATAGTTTATTTTGTGCCACGAAGAATTTATATGCGTTGTAGTCACATTGACGCCTGATGGATATTTTTTCTAACTTGACTGTCTCTTGTGTCATCTTGTTGATATATCGAACAATGTCTGCTTCGGAAGTATTTTTATGCACAGTGGTTATAAACAGAGGTGTTTTTCTTTCCGCAGCTCTAAACATCTCATCCGCTTCTACCACAGCTATCCCTGATTTTCCTTCAACGCGATTTTTGGATTTCTTTCCCTTCCTCTGAATAACCGTCCACTCATTATTAGTCTTTAAAGTCACTTGCACATACGACTCATTATCCGTCGTTCCAATGCCAGCTGACTGGTGGTCAGGCGACAGCCGATTACGGTCACTTATGATAGGCTGTGACTCATCGTGGTTCGCATCGTCCCTGCTACAACCCGTCCCTGAGCCAGGCGTTTGTTGAAATGTTGCATCAGATAATGTTTCACTACTGCCCTCAGACTACTTTTCGTTAATTTTTATTTTTTTTAAACTATATTCCTTAGCTGTTGAAGGTTCACAGCTAGGTTTGCCTTCACTAATATTAACAGTCGACTCATCGAAAAGCGATAACCCTATAGGGCCGCTGTCACGATACGTGCCTCTCTTTATGTTGATCCTAGCCGCTGAGAAAGGTGGTGAGTTATTTTTAAAATTATATGACAAACTCTTTATATCATCTAGCTGCTCACCCGTTACGTACGTCGATTCAATCTCCTTAATTTCAGACTGTATCTGTACAAGATCTTTTAAAAACTTGGGGACATCTAAGTGGTCGAAAGTTATAGGTGGTAGCTTCTCAAGATCCCTAGCTACAAAAATAGGCAGCTTATCTGGATCCGTGACTTTAAAAAAGTTGAGTATGTCATACAGCACTCGATTATCCTTTCCTTTTCCTTTACGCACAATTTTTTGTAGCTCGGACGGTACTGATTCAAATAATAACGTATGGGACTTTTGAATTTGTTCACTCGTAAAAGATGATGCACAAATTTTAACCAAGCTTTCTTCGTCAGCTACCGATATTTTATTCTGTACATAAGACAGAAGCTCATCAATTACGATATTACAGCTAACACACTTCACTGTACTCGACATTTTTACTCCTAACACAATTTCGCAATCGATCACACGTGCGTCACGGATAGACGCACGCGCGGCACTGAGAAGAACAAATCAAAGAGAGAACTGTATATGTATACGAGGTGGGGACCTGGTGACCTGTAATACGGGTATCTTACCCACCATAGGCGTCAGCGATCCACGGGCAAAGTTGTTTTCGTTTTCTTATTCTTCGGACACGCATGTTTCCTAACGATGTTTTCCTTCACCGCCGAGCACGTGAAAAATCAGCACTTAAAATTGCAATTAACAATTTCATTGGTGCCGTCGGAGATTGAACCCGGGTTACTCGCGTTCTGTTATATTTACAGTGAGCGTTAACCATCTGAGTTACTACGGTGAACAAAAGAAATCATTAAATAAATAATTATAATCATCATCAGCCCGTAAAAGTTCTTTGGAGGACATGATTAGTTCCCGTGGTAAGGTGATCTGCCTCTCACAAGTGTCGAAGCAGCTAGTATTTCACCTATTTCCATAGCATTCTGTGGCATCCATAGCATGTATTATAGAATTTTGCTATGGGAAAAATGGCTGATTTTGGGAATTATTTTGTTTTACAGAAGAGGGGTTTAAAAGCTTTTTACAAAATGAAACGCAGAAGTCCTTCAGAAAATATTTAAAGAAATGAAAAACATATACTTAGCAAGCTAGTGATATTTGTTTCTTGACTTCACAGTGTTAGTAATTAATTAATGGCACAATGCAAGCTATTGCAACAAATTTTTAAACAAAACTTTTATAATAAGCCTAATTATAATAATATAAATGAATACATGGTTGATAATAAATCATCATCATTACAGCCCTTCACAAGTCCACTGCTGAACATAGGCCTTACCCAAGGTATGCCACAACGCCCGGTTCTTAGCCACCTGCATCCATCGACTTCCTGTACGTCTTACCAGGTTGTCACTCCATCTAGTAGGGTGTAGCTACACACTTTGCTTACCGGTACGAGGCTGCCACTCGAGAACCTTTTTACCCCATCGGTAATCGGTTATTCGAGCTATATGACCAGCCCATTGCCACTTCAGCTTACTAGTCTGTTGGGATATGTCACTCAGGTTCTACTGCGGATATCTTCATTCCTAATATATCTGATACAAATAGACCAACCAAAAGACGACTACTGACAGATTAAATAGTCTACAAAGAAAAAATACCTGACCAGAAGATGTGTCGTAATTTCTCGAATGCTGCCTGCTCATATTAAAAAAACCTGGAAATGAGGTGGCACCATCCAAGCTGTTTTTTAAATACGTTTTGAAGCTCTACGATATAAGGTTGTCCCGTTAACTACAAAATTTAAGTTGAGGCGTTTCATTACTTTCCTTTTACCCTTACTTTAATTTTTAGGCTTATAATCCTTAAAAATTAATATATAGTAATTGATTGCAGGCAAAGCCTATTAAATGTTAGTAGTTACAAAGGTACATGATAGTTATACGATAATATTAATTATTTTATTCTGTAATTTATAATTTAATATGACGTATTACTAACTAAAGTCCTATTAATTAAAAAAAGAGTCTATGCAAAGAAACAAATGAATTATAAACTTTTTTGAAGTCGTCTGATATACTTCAAAAATTAGTATAAGATTTGTCGGTGTATGAAATAAATAAAGGAATAAGATCCGATATCTAGCAGCAAATGTGAAAAGTAAGTAAAAGTGAATAAAGCCTTGAGGATTACCTAATAAATAACAAAGAAAGGGTCTTTTATCGCTCGAACTTTTCTAATTTCGGTTGGATTAAATAGGGTTTTATTAAATTTTGTTTTGAAGGTATTACGCAAAATTTGATGGTTACAATGAAACTTTGATAAAACACATTTTCAGCGAGTAATTTTTGTTTTAAAATTGAAGCATAATACATATGATTAAAACTACTTTCACGGATTTTATCGCGTTTATTTTTGCTTTTAATTACTTTTATTTTTAATTCCTGACGTTTCGGGCGCTTTCCAGCACCCATGGTCACGGGGGACTGAGATGACTGACGTCCCGATGTCATTGTTAAACCCGGAGTGCCTTCAGCTTTTTTTAATTATTGTTTATGGTTCGATCTATGCAAATGAACTGACTATGTCCTGAGGTCTTGCAGTGGTATGTTTGGGTTTAGTTTTAATTTTATTGATTATAGGATCCCAAGCAGGTGGTAGTACCCACCCTCCTTCTCTATTGAAATTAGGATGTTTTTTTAATTTCAATAGCCTCACGTATCATCCTTGGTACGAATCGGTGTTCTTTCGCGAGGATTTGTGGTCTATCAAATCTGATGTAATGGTTGGGGCCGTCTAGGATATGATCACAAACTGCAGACTTCCCGGAACGTTGATGCTTCACATCAGAAAGAACATATAGCTGATGTGAAGCATCAACGTTCCGGGAAGTCTGCAGTTTGTGATCATCGACGTCAGTCATCTCAGTCCCCCGTGACCCCGTGAAAAGTAATTAAAAGCAAAAATGAACGCGATAAAATCCGTAAAAGTAGTTTTAATGATGTGTAGTGTTCGCGTAAATATAATAAATCATTGCATAATGCATAGTCTTATGAATGCGTACACAATGTTGATTTCTCGGTGTAATATAAAAAACTAAAATCTAAATGATTGTCTGTAAAATAGAAATAACTGGCGTCTATTAAGTTCTAGGGGTTATTTGCTTGCTTTTAAGATATAAAAAACCATTTAAAAATTATATATCTGCCTGTCTTTTGTGACGGCCCATTATTTACACCAAAAGCAATAAAGTTAAAATAGCGTGAACATGTATACATAGAGGATACACATGTTCGTGTAAAGATTGTTTATATAAGGTAGTTGCCGGAGACGCATACCCAAGGGTGTACATATACATGGGGCGGTCGGGTGACCAACTACTTATAGTACTGTTGCAAAATGTATAGTCGTATATTAGGGACTTATGATTATTTATGTAAGGTCTACGATACTAAATCATTACTATAGAAAGTCTCTGTGATGCATAAGCATTACAATAGTAGAGTTGTGGGTTGAAGTCCCATATATTATAGACATATAATAGTGAGGTCTATAGTACAAAACATTAGTATAGAAGGTCTCTGTGATAAATGAGCCATCTTATTTCTCATCACACTCTGTCAATATCGAAAATGTGCGAGGGACATACTCAATACTGGTTTATTTAAAAAAAAAACAGACTATGGGACATTTCGGATATGTTCAGTTTTTTATAAGTTATACTGTCACATATAATACTGGGTCCTCACATATGAAATTAACGTTTTGTCGTACTGACCAATTTGATCTGAAATATCTCCCTTTTAGTTAAGAATTCCAAATTCAAATTTATAAATTTATTTGGCTGGTACATTTGAGTTTTGAAATTTAAGATTTCCGCATAATGGAAAACATGAAATATCGATATATTTACGAGTATGAATACTACCGTGGCACCAGTGCTGCAAAAATAGTTCGCAAGATTAATAATGTGTACGGCGATAGTGTCGCAAAAAAAGCACGCTACTTTTTTGGTTTCAACGTTTTCGTTCTGAAAATTTCGACCTTCCCAACCAACCCCGTGGTCGGCCGGATACCAAAGTGGAAAATAAAGAATTAAAGGCCATTGTGAAAGCGGATCCATCGCAAAGCATAGAAGAGATAGTTGCAGGCTTTGGGGTAAGAGATAAAACTGTATTAATCCACTTGAACCAAATCGGGACAGTAAAAGAACTTGAATGATGAGTCCCTCATGAATTGAGTGTATCGAACTTGCAAACATGCGTCGACTGCTATGTTACTTTGCTCAATCGACACAAAAATGGAAGGATTCTAAATCGCATCATTACTTATGATGAAAAGTGGATATTGTACGACAATCAGAAGTGCTCGTCGCAATGGATGAACCCTGGTGACTCAGCCAAATCCTGGCCTAAACGAAAATTGTTTAGAAAAAGTTACTTGTGAGTGTTTGGTTGACTAGCGCCGGTGTTGTTCACTACAGCTTTCTAAAATCTGGCCAAACGATTATGGCAGATATCTATTGTCAGCAACTGCAAACCATGAATGAAGAACTAGCTGATGAACAAACGAGATTGGTCAATCGCTCTAAGCCACTGCTGCTTCACGACAACGCAAGACCACACACTGCACAACAAACAACCACTTAGTTAGATGAGCTAAAATTGGAATGTCTGCGACATCCACCGTACTCCCTTTTTAGAAGAAAAAAATTCAACTTCGATGCGCAGGCCAAACCGCCTTCAAAGAGTTTATTGATCCTCGCCCCCTAGGTTTTTTTGTAAAGGGATCGATGAACTACCTATGAGATGGCCAAAGTGCATACATAACAACGGCGCATACTATGATTAATTAAAAATATTTTACAAAAAAAAAATTGGCTTTATATTCCTCCCGTACGAAACGCCAATTTCATATGTAAGGACCTATTACTTTAACAAGTGTTTGAGAAATAACACATTTAGGCGAAATGCGGTGTAGATTCCCAGTATATTCACTTTCTTTATTCAAAGTCCTAAGTAATTGAACATTAAACTTTAACAAGTCTAAAAACTACTAAACTCTTATAGGCAACACCGCCACACTTTACTTATTTTCCAAATACTTCTGCAACATAAGCAATATATCCCGGTTTTTATTCACATCACTTATACACACCAAACTAACTTGTGATGTAATTATCTCCAATTACGTGTTGCTCTAACTTCACTCTTCTACCGGACTAATACTGCTGACTGGCAGATGATACGTACTTCTGCTGTCACTGTCACTTTTTCGTCGGTTAGCTCGGTCGGCACTACGCCGACCTTCCCTTGTCCAAAAAAGTAGAATGCACACTCTCACCTAACTTGAAAGCACTTCAGTGACGGTTCACCAGTGCTTTCATAGCTTGATTCAATAACTCCGGAAGGCGCAGTGATTGACACATCCTAGATATCTGCGCTCTGTGTGTCGTTGGACCATACTTTTCGATTAATCGGGAACTCTCACTATATCTGATTTCATAATAAAAAGGTACGTTACTGTAACAACCAGTACAAAACCGAAAAAAATGAGCAATTTTATAAAAAATTCGCCGCACCTTATATTACTAAAAATTATCTTAAAATCGAGGTTCAGTAATTTTTTTAGTATTACGACATCTAATGACAATGTAAATAGTTATACAGGAGGGAAAATGCTAATCTAGTGGCAAGTAAATAGTTAAACAGTGAACTTGTATACGTTTTTACGCGGTAGAGCCATGCTGCAGCTATATTGTGGTTGCAGCACGAATAGGTCGACTCGACCGGGGAAGGACCACCTTCTCACAGAATACCAGCGTAAAATAGCAGCTTAATGCTGCTGTGTTTCGTATGATGAGTGAAGAGAACCAGAAACACAACAATTAGGTGGACTATGTGCTCTTTTGTCACCCAATGGTATAAAAAACGGAACCCTGCATGTCTGAGAGATATTTCGAAAACAAGTGTAGTTCACCAACACTTTTTGTTACTGAATAATTAATTCGTAGTTATTTACTACCAATGGTCTACGTCACATGACATTCCATTGGTCGTTAATTATGTTATCAAAAGGCACAACCATAGCTTTATGGACAGTCCTCATAAAACAAAGATTGTTCCTTTAGCTGAATGTTGGGCTTTATCTATTGCTTATTTGCTTTGCCACTTTTGATCAATATTAAAGACCATCTTTGGAATCATCATCATCATTATTAGTCAGCGGTAGTGTAGTGTACAATTGGAAGGCAAAGTTTCGCTTCTTTAAGATTTTAATAACTATATATTTGTCACATATTTATGTATCAAAACACTCCCGTATTTTTTGAAGTGAAAACTTCTTTGGGAACGTTGTGATTTGAAACTGGATGCAACGAAAAGGCGACACTAAAAAGAGACAAACGTTCAAACAACGACAAACGACAATTTGTAGGATTTAGTCTGAGTGAGACTGAGATAAAATACGGTGTAGTAAGCAAAAGTGGCCTAATGGCAGGGTGCGGACCGCGAACTCAAAAAATTGTGGGTTCTAATCTGTCATTCGGTAATTATTTTTAAGATTATCTTTACGCGGTGCTTTAAAGATAGTTAATATACATTTTGAATGTTAAAATAAATAGTTAAAATTAAC
Organism: Parnassius smintheus behrii; assembly: GCA_036936625.1. Classification (NCBI taxonomy): domain Eukaryota; kingdom Metazoa; phylum Arthropoda; class Insecta; order Lepidoptera; family Papilionidae; genus Parnassius; species Parnassius smintheus. The sequence goes on along the minus strand of JAUPFT010000002.1, from coordinate 61,464,645 downwards.
AAATTTATTAAAGAAATAAAATTAACCAATTTAAATAAAATTATCTTAATCAATCCCTTCATTACAATCGACAATTTCATAACTTATCCATTTATATTAAATTGTTGAATCTGAATGAAAGGGTGAAAAATTGCGTGATAAGAGATAAATGTGGTATGCAAGATGATGTTGTGACCAGGATTAAGAAAGGAATGCTTCGGTGGTTTGGTCATGTAGAAAGAATGAATGAGGAAAGAGTGACAAAGCAAATTAATATGCCAGATGTGAACGGCCGAGTCGGGAAGGGACGCCCTGGAAAAAAGTTTATCGACCAAATTGGCGATATTTTGAAAATGGGCCGCGTTAGAAGTACCCTTAACCGACGAGCATGTATGCGTAGATGTATAGGTGTAAAGGAGGCGAAAGAAGTATGTCAGGATCGTGCCAAATGGATGTCCGTAGTCTCTGCCTACCCCTCTGGGTGACAGGCGTGAGTGTTTATGTTATGTTATTATGTTATTAAATTATTCGTGTTTATATCATCTAACGCCTATCTTATGTACCACTTTGAGAGTTAATCAATTTTTGTTCGATAGAATAACTTTACCAATAGAATAAAGTAGATGGCGCTATAACGAAGCTTTAATTGAAAGAAAACTAAAATCACAGTCTAAAAATAATGATTGTTACATTGATTTTTTATAAAATCAAACTTTTATTTTATATTTTTGCCATACTTGTGGTTTAAAAATAATCATATTAAATAAATCCTTTGCCGTGAAATATTTTTATTTTATATTTTATTTCATTTGAAGGTTTTACTTCTACCGCGTGTGAACTGCACACATGTTTTTTTTTTACTTTATCGTATTTAAAAAGTCTCCTACAGAATATAAATACTTTTACGTATACCACTGCACGGGCACTATGGTACTTATACATTGCAAAATAAGCTACGGTTGATTTTCCGTAACTTTTTTAGACAATTGTGAACGGGTGAGTAGAGATATTTGTTTTGTAAGCTGCGAAATTTGTTTTCGACAAGCTCTCATACTTCAGGAAAGGTTTTCGTAAAGATTACCCATGAAAAAAAAAAGGAAGAGATATTTGTTTGGCCACAAACTGGCTCTGGAAACTTTTTTCCTTAGAAAAGACAAATCATCTGCACTTTGATGTATAATTGAGAATAGATTTAGATTTATATGTGTATACAGTATCCACTTATCATCGTCAGCGATAACAGGTGGACCGTGTGCTCGTTTTTTCACTCATTAAATGAAAAATTGTGCATGTTTGACAAGTAGTTACTTTCATAATTTTAACCGAAAGAACACAGTTGTACAAAACAAATAAAAATCTCAATATCTTTCCGTTGAGTAATTGCCTAATAAATTTTCACGCAGCGAGACTTTCATATGTAGAACGGTCCACTAATTTATTGTAGTGTTATGCTACTTACATATCATTTTACACTATTTTAAATTTATTTTTCCATTCTGTTTTTGATTTTCTGCATTCACCTCAAAACTGGATATTTTTGCATCACCTTTATTTCCATAGGATCCTGTAACGTTTTTTAAACCATAAGAACACAATAACAAATCATTTTCACTTCGTATTTTCACGTTATTAGCACTTTTTAAATCGATGTCAATGGAGTCTACCTTTTTCGGTCTTTTATTTAGTTCTCCGTAACTCTGCAATTTCGGGCTTCGTGCGCGCTGTTGCGCTACTTTTTTTCCTATATCAATAATATCTCATTTTTCACTTAAATCTTGCCGTTTCTCTATTACGAGCCTAGAACCAAAATTTGACATGTTTAGACATCGTTGTTTATCTGGTTGTCATGGCAATTTTTATTCAAATATCGTTACCGGCCTGATGTTTTTACTTCAAAAATACTCTTTTCTTCTTGGCCATTTACAAAAATTTGCTTTTAATTCAAATAATTTCAAATTTAACTTAAATAATTTCTCGTTCTTATCCCAGATCCGTCAAAAAGTATAAAAGCCGAACAATCGGCCAATAGAGGTTCTCACTTCAGCTTTCATACGAGAAGCACCTCTTAAAGGCTTTATCCGCACTGCCTCGGGATCTTGCAAGCCTCTATCTTCTCCTAAAGTCGTCGCCTAGCCACACCTACGCCTCCACCTACTAGTGCCCGCGCTATCTTCGGCCGCTGTGCGTGCTTGTCTCAAACGCTGCGTGTGCCTACTCCAGACGCTGCGTGTTCCTACTCCAGACGCTGCGTGTCTACTCCGGGCGTTGTGTGTGCTTACTCCGAGCGGTGTGTGTGCCTACTTTAAGTGCTGCGTGTACCTGCTCAATACGCTGTGTGTACCTACTCCAGACGCTGCGTGGACCTACTCCAGACGCTGCGTGTCTACTCCAGACGCTGCGTGTGTCTACTCCGGGTGTTGTGTGTGCTCATTCTGGTCGCTGTGTGTACCTACTTCAAGCGCTGCGTGTACCTAGATTAGGTGCTCTGCATCTACCACAGGCATAGCCTGTGCATACATTATTTCAGTACTCATTTATCTTTATTAACTTTTTTTATTTATTTAAAAATTGTAATTCACTCTCATCACTACAGCCCATCATCACCTTCATACCTTTTTTTTATTTATAAAAGAAACTGTAAATATCTTTACAAATTTTAAATAAATTATTTTCTTTTTGGTTGTTTCGTTGTTAGGTTAGGTACTGTAGTTTTTAATTGTCGCTTTACGACATTTTATAAAAGAAACTGTAAATATCTTTACAAATTTTAAATAAATTATTTTCTTTTTGGTTGTTTCATTGTTAGGTTAGGTTCTTTAGTTTTTATTGTCGCTTTACGACATTTTGGCGCCCGACGTAAAAGTTCTTCTCTCTTAATTTTTCTTTTTTCTCTTTTCTTCACCTTAACTACGCCTTATCCATTACCTTTTGATTTAATTGCTTAACTCTTTATTTACTCATCCTTATCATATCTTCCAAATTCTAAAACAAAACTTCATCTAGTTTTTCAACTTATCTGGATTATATTTAGACCTACATATAACACTTCACTTACATTCATCACTTTAATATTCTTTTTCTAGATAACTTAAAGAGGTACAATTTTTTATTAAATTTTCTTAAACTTAACTTTGCAATGAAAAGGGTTATTAAGTACGAATTCCTTAACAAGACTGAACTCGAATACGAAGTGAAGATTAGATGTGAGGAACCAGCTAATACTGTTTTGCTTCTAAAAAAACAGATTTTGCGTTTAGTTGAGAATTCTCACCCTGAAGATATTCTGACCTCTCCAATTCCGATCGAGGATGACTTGTCTCAAATTGGTTCTACTTTGACCTACCTGGACTGTAAAATTGAAAAATTTTTACAAGGTGAAACCAAATACTTACGACTAATAGAAACTTTTATTAATCATGTTTATTACAGATTGGAGCGAATAGATACTGACTTATATCCAGACTTTAAAGCTATTTTCGATACCGAACTTCCTCTTGTTTCTCAAGCTTCTGTTGAGATCCACACCCCGTATCCTTCACCACCACCTCAATCTTTTTCTCCAACTAACGTCTTCAAAGATCTGAAAAGACACACCTTCAATGGTAAAAGCTGTCCAAGATCTTTTCTTCAAAAACTTGAAGAATACTGCTTAGCTCGTGGCTTATCCAAAGACTTGTTGATCTCTCAAGCATTTGAAATTTTCACCGACAATACTCTTCATTGGTTCAGATTTAAATATAATCAGAATCCAAACTTAACTTGGAACGAACTTTCCTCTTTATTAATCAAAGACTTTGGTGGTTTTGATTATGATTATAAACTTCTAGAAGCGATTAGTAATCGAACTCAAGGCCGTGATGAACATATCGTCATCTATATTTCCATCATGTCTGGAATGTTCTCTCGTCTTTCGAAGAAACTTTCTGAAACAGAACAATTGGAGATTATTTTGAGGAATATTCGCCCATGTTATTCAGTCTTCGTAGCTCTAAAAGACATTGACTCTATCAACTCTCTTCTGGCTACTTGCCAAAACTATGAAAAGTTCCTTGAGAGAGACAAACAATTTAAAGAACCAAATGTACAACAAAGTCCTCTTATTTCTGAATTCAACTACAAGCATTCCACTTCAAGTTCAGTTGGCTCTCCAAACTCTTCTAATAACTCACAACCTTCTCCTCCCTTCATGAATAAATTCACATCATCCTACAAATACCCTTCTAGACAAGTTAATAGTCTCTCTCAAACTAAAGAAAGCTCTTTTTGTGTTCGCTGTCGTAAACAAGGTCATACTTTGAACACTTGTACTCAACCACGATTCGTGGTTTGTTTCAAATGTGGTCTTAAAGGTTTTAAAACTGCAGATTGCCCTACTTGTTCTCCCAAACCACATACTAGTTCAAAAAACTAACTGCTGACTTGAAAAGTAACTTAAACTTTGATAATGACAGTTGGACTAGTTGAATCAAAACAATTCAAAACTTCTTTTCTTGTTACAAAATCTCTTCTACACTCTACTCCAAAGAACAGGATCTTAATCGTCCATTCGTTAACGTCAAAATTTATGACTTTATCTGGTTTACTAGATTCTGGCAGCTCAGTAACTATTCTGGGTAATAATTCTCATTTGGAAATTCTTAAACTGGGCTGTAAACTTTTCAAGTCAGATCTAATTACTGTCTCTACTGCTAATAATCAAAAAGTTAATTCCTTGGGTTATTTTGACTTACCTATTCATTTCAATAATTAAACTCATTTGATTAAAGCTTATGTTTTTCCGGAAATATTTCCTTCGCTAATACTAGGTATTGACTTTTGGAGAAAATTTAATCTTTTACCTAGTGTTTTATCTTCTCTTAACTTTACAGAATCTAAATGTTCTGCTATCGAAACTAAAGATATTAAAGTTTTACCTTATGAGCATTTAACTCCTAATCAAAAGAACATCGCTAACGACACTATCCAACGCTTCAAGACAATTTTTTTTGAAGAAAAAAGTATCCTGGGAAGCACACACTTAATCACCCACAAGATTGATACTGGTGATTCTCTTCCAATCAAACAAAGATGTTACAGACTGTCTCCTGAAAAACAAAAGGCGTTAATTAATGAAGTTGATAAGATGCTGGGATGGAACGTCATTGAACAATGCGAAAGTCCTTGGTTATCTCCAGTTCTCATCACTCCGAAGAAGAATGGTGAATGGCGTTTCTGCGTAGACAGCAGGAAGCTTAACTCAGTTACACGTCGTGATGCTTATAGTCTACCACTAATAAGCGAAATTTTGGACAACCTGAAGAATGCCAAATACTTATCAAGCATCGACATTGCGAAAGCATTTTGGGAGATTCCCTTGAATCCTGCTGATAAAGATAAAACTGCATTTTATGTACCTGGAAGAGGTATGTTTAGATTCAAGGTAATGCCTTTTGGTCTCACTAACTCACCTGCAACTCTACAAAGATTAATGGATATGCTTTTTACTCCTGAATTTGAGAACAAGGTATTTTGCTATCTGGATGACATCGTTATAATTAGCGAAACTTTTGATGAACACATATCGCTTCTCATAAAAGTTCATGAAAAACTTTCATATGCTAATCTGACTATTAACTTTGAGAAGAGTCAATTCTTCAAGAAAGAACTGAAATACCTTGGTTTTCTAGTGGACGAGTATGGTCTACGTGCTGATCCAGATAAAATAAAAGCTATTTTAGAATATCCTGTACCTACTTGCAGAAAAGAAGTACGAAGATTCATAGGCACCTGCAGCTGGTTCAGAAGATTCATTCCAAACTTTAGCACTATTGCCTCTCTACTCAACCGACTAACCTGTTCCGGGAAGAACGCTCCTAAATTTTTATGGAATTCACAAGCTGCAGCTGCTTTCCAGAAACTTAAAGAAGCTTTGGTAACTGCTCCTGTCCTTGCTTGCCCTAACTTCAAACTACTTTTCTCTGTACATTGTGATGCATCAAATTATGGGATAGGAGCAATGCTTACTCAACATCAAGATGACATGAGTAAAGCACTAAATAAAAATCAACAGAACTACTCAACTACTGAAAGAGAAACATTGGCTGTAATAACTGCGTTAGAATATTGGCGATGTTACCTAGACAATGGTAAAGAATTTACAATATATACTGACCATGCTGCACTTAAATGGTTTCAGAACTTATCGAATCCATCAGGAAGACTTGCTCGCTGGACTTTACGCTTATCATGCTTTAACTTTGTCCTGAAACATAAAAAAGGAAGGGATAACGTTGTTCCAGATTTATTATCAAGACATAAGAAGCAAGAACGTCCTGATACACGAGAAACTTCACCTCAAGGCGTACATCCTATTACGATTGAAGAACCACCTGATCGTGAACTTGAGCACTACAACAAGATTTTTCTCGGATGCTCCAACAACCCAGACGCTTATCCAAACTACACTATCAAGGATAACAAACTTTACCGCTGCATCCATTCTCTCGATCGTCTAAACGATGACTTTATTTGGAAAGAAGTTCCACTACCTCAAGATAGACATGCACTTATTGAAGTTAACCATGGTTCCCCTTCAGAACTCCATCTTGGTATCTTCAAGAAATTCAAGAAAATATCTTTAAATTACTATTGGCCTGGTATGTTTAAGGACATTGCCAAATTAATCTCGTCTTGTGAAACCTGCTTAACCTACAAACACGCTAATAATTCTCCCTATGGTCTTATGGGTAAACCCAAACTTTGCTCCAGACCTTTTCAAACTACATCCTTAGATCTTATGGGTCCATTACCTATGACTCGTAGACGAAATCAGTATATTCTAGTAATTAACTGCAATTTTACTAAATATACTATGATTTTTCCCCTTAAACGTGCTACTATTACTACTATTACTATACTACGTAGCTAATATTATTAATCTTTTGGAAAATTCAGTTTTCCTAGTTCCCCAAACTATTATAATGGACAACGCGGTTCAATTTCAGTCGCGAGAATTCCAATCATTCTTAAATTCTTATAACGTTCCTTGTATTTTTCACACAGTTTTATATTGTCCTCAGGTTAATCCTACGGAGAAGTTTAATAGTACAATTATTACAGCTCTAGCATCTCTAGTAGGAGACGATCATAGATCCTGGGACAACCATCTTGCTAAGATTCAGTACGCAACGAACAGCGCTACAAATGTAGCTACTGGCTTTACTCCAAACTTTTTAGTCTTTGGTAGGGAAACAATACCTTGTGGTTCCTTCTATACTCCAACTCAGAACCTTGAGGAATTGATATTTATGCCTCGTGATATTTACGCGTCTATTGCTGGTCTCCTCTCATCTGTTTTTCATAAAGTTCAAACTAAACTTCACATAGCTCACGCTAGAAATAGCGCTCGCTATGATCTTCGCCGGTCTTTTAAAGAATTTAATGTGGGAGACACTGTTTGGCGTAAACACCATGTTTTAAGCAATGCCGGCGCATACTTTAATGCTAAACTTGCCCCTAAGTTCATCAAGTGCAAAGTGATAGCTAAACTGTCACCACTAGTCTATGTGCTTGAAGACTCTAATGGAGTTAGAGGCAAGTGGCACATCAAAGATGTTAAATCATAAATTTTCTTAATTTTTTAACCGTTAATTTGTATATATGTATAAATATCACCATCATTCTCACCTTATTATTTTTATTTCTTTGTTTGGTGATCCAGTGTTCTTCAACACATCTTGCTTTAGGACCTCGAACTTTCGTTGGTTAATCTTCACTTTTTATTTCAGACACATCTCGTTAGTGATGTTGCTGATCTCTGTCTTTGAACCCTACCGCTCTGGCCGTTCTTAATCTTTACTTAAGTCATAGCGACTAAAGCTAGCTTAAGATTAATTTCTTTATCTTTATCTTCACTCAGGAGCGGATGAAAACTCCTTAAATAAGCCTGGATGTCCTTTCGAAATGTTTTTTTTCCACGCAGGAGCGGATGACAACTCCTTAAATAAGCCTGAATGTCCTTTCGAAAACACACTTTTAGAGTGGTAGTCATTGAATGTGAACTCCACCCTTACCTGAATGCAGATGATGAATGTAAGAGATAGTATATCTGATTTTGCCTGGTGATGTCTGTTTCTGCAAAGCTGTGTTTTTATGGTTTATTTTAGAATGTACATGTCAAAATTTTTGCTGAGTCAAAAATTTTCCAGGGTCGGGGGGAAAATGTAGTGTTATGCTACTTACATATCATTTTACACTATTTTAAATTTATTTTTCCATTCTGTTTTTGATTTTCTGCATTCACCTCAAAACTGGATATTTTTGCATCACCTTTATTTCCATAGGATCCTGTAACGTTTTTTTTAACAAGAACACAATAACAAATCATTTTCACTTCGTATTTTCACGTTATCAGCACTTTTTAAATCGATGTCAATGGAGTCTACCTTTTTCGGTCTTTTATTTAGTTCTCCGTAACTCTGCAATTTCGGGCTTCGTGCGCGCTGTTGCGCTTCTTTTTTTCCTATATCAATAATATCTCATTTTCACTTAAATCTTGCCGTTTCTCTATTACGAGCCTAGAACCAAAATTTGACATGTTTAGACATCGTTGTTTATCTGGTTGTCATGGCAATTTTTATTCAAATATCGTTACCGGCCTGATGTTTTTACTTCAAAAATACTCTTTTCTTCTTGGCCATTTACAAAAATTTGCTTTTAATTCAAATAATTTCAAATTTAACTTAAATAATTTCTCGTTCTTATCCCAGATCCTTCAAAAAGTATAAAAGCCGAACCATCGGCCAATAGAGGTTCTCACTTCAGCTTTCATACGAGAAGCACCTCTTAAAGGCTTTATCCGCACTGCCTCGGGATCTTGCAAGCCTCTATCTTCTCCTGAAGTCGTCGCCTAGCCACGCCTACGCCTCCACCTACTAGTGCCCGCGCTATCTTCGGCCGCTGTGCGTGCTTGTCTCAAGCGCTGCGTGTGCCTACTCCAGACGCTGCGTGTTCCTACTCCAGATGCTGCGTGTCTACTCCGGGCGTTGTGTGTGCTTACTCCGAGCGGTGTGTGTGCCTACTTTAAGTGCTGCGTGTACCTGCTCAATACGCTGTGTGTACCTACTCCAGACGCTGCGTAGACCTACTCCAGACGCTGCGTGTCTACTCCAGACGCTGCGTGTGTCTACTCCGGGTGTTGTGTGTGCTCATTCTGGTCGCTGTGTGTGCCTACTTCAAGCGCTGCGTGTACCTAGATTAGGCGCTCTGCATCTACCACAGGCATAGCCTGTGCATACATTATTTCAGTACTCATTTATCTTTATTAATTTTTTTTATTTATTTAAAAATTGTAATTCACTATCATCACTACAGCCCATCATCACCTTCATACCTTTTTTTGTTTATAAAAGAAACTGTAAATATCTTTACAAATTTTAAATAAATTATTTTCTTTTTGGTTGTTTCGTTGTTAGGTTAGGTACTATAGTTTTTAATTGTCGCTTTACGACATTTTATAAAAGAATCTGTAAATATCTTTACAAATTTTAAATAAATTATTTTCTTTTTGGTTGTTTCATTGTTAGGTTAGGTTCTTTAGTTTTTATTGTCGCTTTACGACATTATGTATCGGGTAAAATTGTAACCAAGCTTTCATTGTAAATTTTTATTATTCTTCGTTTTTTGTGTTATAATAACTTTTTACTAAAACTACTTTACTTTATTGTTCGCGTAAATATAATAAATCATTATAATAACTAATTGGAAAGTGGATACTATCATTATCAACGGAAGACAATAAATAATGATGAATGATGCATAGCCGACAAAAATAATGAAAAGGTATAATGATTTCTTATATTTACGCGAACACTACACGTGATTAAAACTACTTTTACGAATTTTATCGCGTTTATTTTTACTTCTTATTTTTAATTCCCGACGTTTCGGGCGCTTTTCAGCACCCATGGTCACGGGGGACTGAGATGACTGACGTCCCGATTTCATTGTTAAACCCGGTACCTTCAGCTTTTTTACCATAAACAATAATTAAAAGCAGCAACATTTTCCGGATAACGGCTCAAATTAATTAAAACTGCAATTGACAAACTTCAAAAAATGCGTAGAAACTGCGGCAAATATCCCTCTTTTACTTAATTATGAGGATATTTATGATAGAAGTCTATGTTAAAGCCATGTACTGTCAGAAACGAGAAACCTGTGCCCAGGAAACCTCAATACGCTATCTGACTTTTTGTTTGTATCATAAAAAACCGTGAGATATAATAAGAGAGAGAGAGAGAGAGAAAGAGAGAGAGAGACGATCAGACGTAGGACTCATGGGTTTATTTGGTTCAAAAACGGGTTTGATGGATGGTTCTGATGGCTAGTGGGTGCTGTGGCCAATATACATCTACATCTATACTCGATTAAGAATCAAAATACAGATGCGTTATGACCCCTGACGACTAAGATGGAAGACCTTGTTTCCTGTAAAATTAAAATTCGGTTCTCTACACTCACCATACCAACCACAATAGCATTAAGCTGCTAGTGTAGTCTTGGGAAGACCTAGTGAGAAACCCAGCGGGACCTTTGGTTTTTGAAAAAGAGCAGTTTACAACCATTTAATATGCTACAACACATATCAACAAAACATATCAGAAAAAGCTTGGTGGCGATCACCTTATTCCCAGAGGTTATTTTAATTCATAAATTACTTAATAATATAATATTATTTTTCAGGAATATTTCCAAAAGCTTATACTCGTAAAAATTTATTATGGCATAAAATAATAATGCTCACTAATCGTAACGAATAGTATAAACTTATTTTTACATCCCGTAATATTTTATAAACCACAGCATGTAAAAATATCCCCTATCATGTTTTAAAACTATCTCATCTAAGGTCCATAGTCGTTCATGTCGCAAAATAACCCTAGTTTTCATCTTTAAAAACTTAACACTCTTTCAAAGGTTTATCTGTCATACAAGTAACTCTTATATATACTTTCCATTTCTCTTTATTTTTATCTACAAAAAATGTTTAGTGTATCAAAAATCATTTAATTACATTACATATTCTATACACATACAAAAAATAAAATTTTTGTTATTACTTTTACTTGTTCAGATGTACTTAACGTAAGCACAGCGAACTCATATTATTGTTCCGTAGAGGTTTAATATTTGAATACGTACAGCCCGCTCGTCAAGCGTGTCAACCGTGACTAAATCCTTCCTATGAGTCCATCTCTGGTCATCCTTGGACTTTTATACGTTGTAGTGGATGGATAGATAGATGATATTTAGGAAATCTTTTTAGGTTCGGCTCGACTGGAAAACGAGCATGCGCTCATAGAATACCAGTGTAAAATTGCAGCTTTATGCTATTGTTTCATATTGTTTGCCGCACCGGAGACTCTTTTTACCGAAAACTAGACATTCCATCTTAGTCCTTAGGAGTTACAACGCATAAGGATTTTCTATTCGATCCGCGTCATGATTATTCACTGCATATTGGATATTGAAACGGCTTCTCACAGCGACTATATTACTTGATCATTTAAACACCATGAACCTGGCGGAATAACTTTTAAAGGAGAAAAGGTTATATATATATATATATATATATATATATATATATATATATATATATATATATATATATATATATATATGAATAGGAGTAAGGTATTGTAACAATTTATATAATCATTACCAATGCAGCACACATCACAAGTATACAGATAGACATAATTCTTCCAACAAAACGCTGTAAAATGTGGACTCGGACCTCAAATTATTATGCAAATTCTTAAATTCTGATAAATACAGAGGATTTTCCATAATTTCCACGAGTGGCAGGCTGATTGTTGACCAACGTCACCAGAAGTCTCACATCTTGAATGTTAGCCCCTGTTCTTCGGTGTGACTGTTTTACACCTGGTATATATTTTATTTTAGGTTATACCAAACAATGAGGAGGCCATGCGGTAATTCTGCATTGTACATAGTCACTTTTCATAATTTGACTAATGAACTGGCCCGGCTTCGTACGGGTGAATTCTAATTCTCGACAAAAGCCAATTTCCGGGTCCAAATGTGAAACTAAGCAATCCAGAGACCCTTTTTTACATTGGGAAATGCCTACGCATACCCGCCTCGCCGGGGCAACGACAGGTTATTTTGGACTCGCACCAACTAAAACCCCATGGCGTTCCACCATCGTCGCATATTGGAAGGGTCATGAGAATTCCTTTGCGCACATATACGCGGCCCCACCAGCTCCAGCCGCCCTATTGTGGTGCCTTCTTAGGAGAAGACCACTCCTTCCTCTTCTCCTTCTCAGGTAAAGCGCGTGTCCGATACACAAAGGCCATGGGACCAGGAAAAATGAGCACTCAGAAGCACTAGCCTTCCTGACCCAGCGGCGAATCTGGTCTATTGCTCCTCTGCCAACCATGATTCGGCTGCGGAGGGTAGAGAGAGCGGCGCCTCGTAATACTGACACTCCTCTCCCCTCACAGCACTACCACCACCGCATTAACGGTGCGGCCCCATTGAGTCGCGGAGAATAGGGCGAGTGACGCATCGCCACACCAACACTCCTCTTCCTCTGCGACTACACCTTGATAGCAGCGGTAGGGGGAGAACACTCCTCTCACCGCAGCCCACTAGGACTCATCCGAAGATGGCTCGCCAAGCGCACTCGGAGTGGCCACCTCGGGCTGGCTCTACACCTCGGGCCAGCCATGTGGGTCCCTCTTTGTTTACCGCGGGTGACCTAGCCACGGCAGGGGGAGGGGGGAGGGGCACCACCAAACACCATTCGAGGGGGAGACTACCAAACATTCAAACAAACAGAAAATTTCATTGAATTTAATTTTGCTAATGTTTGAATTCATTTTTTAAGAATTTTTAGCTGAATATTAAACTAGTTTCGCCTGCTATATTTTTTAGAACTATAGTTATATAGGATGATAATATATTATACAGTAGATTTGACAACAATAATTTTTATTATCGATTAAATTGTTATGAAATTACGTTTGGGTTTGATTTATTATGTTCGCCAGCACCTTATGTTATGTATGTTTTCGTTGTATAGTTATGTGTTTTGAATTATTTTGGATGAAATTTACATAGTTTTATTGATTTTTTTTCATTAAAACTTCGTAGTTTACATATTAAAGTAGTAAGTTACTTGCATGATATTAATTTGAGAAATGCTTAAAGGCATCGCATTAAGCTATAATCTAAGCAAAATATAATTGTAGTTAAATATAAGGCGGTAAAATTGTCAGTTCAAATTGTTAGGTCAAAAAGTGGCAGTTCGCGCCATTTAATTGGATAGTCTGGGCTTGCTGCCAAAAGCTATAAAAGCAATGAGATGACCTCACAAACGAGTGCAAACATTATATAATAAGTTTTAGCCCGTACGGATAAAAAATGGAATTAGATATGGCGAATCAACGAGCCCGTACCGTCAACATGCACAATAAAATTAACGAAAACCCGCTAATAACGGTATATCGTTACTATGTTAATTAAAACGTTAGGTATATCATTCGGTTACTTGAAAATTTTTATTATTCGGAAAATATTTGAATAAAATTATATACGCAAGTACACATTAATTTTAAAATAACATTTATAAGCGCAATGGCTTCGCCTGAATAAAATTGAATTATTTTTATGTATAGATTAGAAAATTATTCACAAAGACTATAAAATAAAACAATGTACTTTTTAAAGTAAGTTTATATTAATTAAGATAGCAGTCAAAATATGTTTCAAATATTAGATATAGGCAAAAAACTATATAGATGTTTTTTAGATTTAGTATTCTTTGATAATTAAATTCTGCAACTTGAACCTTCACCAGAATCGCCTGAGAACACATTGATTCCGGACATCCTATCGTCATCTTCATGACAATTGTTAGAATCGGAGCAGCTATCGCTTTCACAATCGCCTTTCGGCCCAATATTAATTATAAAATCTTCGATGTCATTTTCGTTTGTTACTTCCCTCATCAAATAATCATTTTCCAATCTTTTTATTTACTTGCATGCTATGCAATACGGCGTTTTGTCTATCACCATGATTCTATTTGGAGGTATGTCAAATTTTCTTCAATATATTTAGTAAAATTTTGCCCATTCGTTTCATCATGGTAATCGCTTTTTTGGATTTCAACAAATCTATGACTGTTTATCTTGTTTTCATTATTTGTAGTTTAAGTATAGAGTATGTAGTGTTATTATAGTGATAATTAGAAAAAAATACATGGATTCAATGATGGTATTACCATTTTGAAGATATAATATGAAGGAGAACAAAAAAACGGCGGAAAATTCATTTTTTTTTTCGATATTTCTTATGTATATACACTATATATACACTCCCTTTGCCTTTAAAATTTTATTCGTCGCTTTAATGGCAAATGATGAAATTAATAATGAAACTGGTACGAAAAACGCAAATCGCAATATATTTTTTGTAGTATTTACCAGCGGGTGTGAGTATAGATAGCGACAGTGTGCGAGCGAAAGGTAAATAGAGGCGAAGGCATTTTCAATCCCATTCTTTATCCGCACTCGTAAGACACATAGAATAGATATCTAATCCTTTAAAATAAGGCTCGCTGGAGGTATATTACGGTAGTAGTAGCATGAATCGGTTGGCTTGATTGGGGAGAGACCACGTTCTCATAAAACACCAGCATCTATATGTAGCTTAATGCTGCTGTGTTTCATATGGTGCGAGTAGGAAACAAACCATTTCATCTTAGTATTCAGGGTACAACGCATCTGCATTTTGATTCTGAATGTAGGATAAATGTAGATTGTTTTGGGCCACAACATCGAATTACCCATTAGGTGGACTGTGCGGCACTTTGTGGCATTATTCTGTTAAAAAATTTTACAATGCCCTTTGTTGGGCGTCTAATCAAGGGGATAGTGCTTTGGGTCCGAAGATCGATCGAGAATACAATTTTACATTTTGTTTTTCGTTCTTTTATATGAACTTGATTATAAATGAACCGCGTTTCTTATGATAATATCTGATCTTTTGTTTTTTGTTTAAGTTATTTTATTACGGTAACTAAAATGACAAATATTTTATTTAAAGAAAAAGCTCTAAGAGGGAAAAGAGCTAAGAGTAGAAGAGCTCAATCTCAGACGTCAGTCAGCTTTGATTTTATAAATTGTTACATTCTCTTTTATAGAATTGTATGACAAACGAGCACAGTCCACCTGATGGTAAGTTAATGCTGTGACCCATCGACATCTATTTTTATACGTGGTAGAGCCATGCTGCAGTTATATTAGTAGTATAGTTGTAGCACGAATGGGTCGGCTCGACCGGGGAAGGACCACGCTCTCACAGAATACCAGCGTGAAATAGTAGCTTAATGCTGCTGTATTTCGTATGGTGAGTGTAGAGAACCGGAGACCCTTTTTACTGGAAACGAGGCATTCCATCTTAGTCCTCACGGGTGACAACGCATCTGCATTTTGATTCATAATCGAGGATAGATGTAGATGTCTATGGGCCGCAGCAACCACTTACCATCACGTGGACTGTGTGCTCGTTTGTCACCCTATCCTATAAAAAAAATCTACATTTTTTCTCAATTGAGAATCTAAATGCAGATGCATTATCATCTCTGAGGACGAAGACGGAGTGTGTCATTTCCAGTAAAAAGGGTCTGAGGTTCTCTACACAAACCAAACAATACACATTAATTTAACAGTGGTAGAGCCAGGTGGCAGCCTTTGTTGTCACACGTATGGGCTGGTTCGAACCGGGGTGGAATCACGACCTCACAGAAGACTAGCGTGAAGTAGAAGCTTTGCTTCTGCACTTCGTCTGGTGAGTGCAGGGGGCCGCAGGCCCAATCCCCCCCCCCTCTTTCCAAATGGTAAAGGAGTTAAATATAACAGGAATTTAATATAAAAGGAGAATCCCTCGTTGAGCATCCACGCCCAAACTCCCCTACTCTTCTTAAGCGTGGGTGCTCAGGCTGCCCCTAAATTCTGGGGGAACCGAAATTCCGCTCGAGACTAAACCTGTCGAAGAAAACGAAGCAATGAGTCAAAAGCGCCCTCTGCCACGCTATCCGTGAATTTCTGCAACATCAGACGACTTCATTCAAACCTTAACGCCGTCCACTACAATCTCGAAACGGTGAAGCCGGCCTTGCTCTTTCTAACAGAGACACAGGTATTCTCTCCGGCTGATACTTCATATCTCTCCTACCCAGTGTACAAATTAGAACACTCCTTTGTGCGCCGGGCTGGAGTTTGTGTGTATGTCAGAGCGGATTTCTGTTTTTGACGCCTCGGCAGTCTTGAAGGTACGGACCTGTCCGTCTTTTGGCTGCGTGTAGACAGCGACGACCATCCCCGCGTCTCCAGTTATATAGGCCTAATAGTGGTATTGCTGACAAAGATCGACTGATCGATCACGTCCAGATGGCTGCAGACTCCGTGCTACAACACACACATGCAGACACACAAACAGGTCCCATCCGCAGAGATTGTGATACTTGGTGATTTTAACGCTCACCACGCTGAATGGCTTGGTTCTCGTTTAACCGATCATGCGGGTAGTTTTGTTTATGATATTGCTTTGGCGTATTGTCTGACACAACACGTTACCTCACCTGGACGATTCTTAGATGTGGAAAGTCATATATACCGCCCCTATTGAACGTTCTGCCGACCTCTCATATGGACGGATATCAGGGCTCCGTTAATGCCCCTCTTGGCTCATCGGACCATTGTTTAATCCGGAGTACGGTGCCACTCACGCTCCAATCGTTGGTGCGTACTGCAGGTTGGCGCCGTGCTTGGTATTATAGGTCATCCGATTGGAACGGGATGCGGTCTTTTTCTGCATCCTACCCTTGGAAACGGGTTGGATTCTCGTCGGATGATCCCAGCGTTGTTGATGACTCTGTCGTGAATGTAGTGCTACAGGGAATAAAACTTTTTATTTCATCGTCTGTGTAACCTATCGGAGACAGAAACCAGTCAGTGTGAGTGATCTTTGTAGGATGTTTAACCGAAGCTTGGTCCACAGAGCACTCCTCTCCCTATACATCAACAAGTCGAGTGAGCATGATGGCGTCCCTCCTATTATGCTGAAGAGATACGGCGTAGTCCCGAAATCATAGAATACAGCCTTCGTGCACCCGTTCCCAAAAAAAGGTAACTGCTCTGATCCCGTTGATCCGTCCCACTATAGGCCTATCGCCATTACCTTCTTGTTCTCTATAATAATGGAATCCATTATTAACAACCAGCTCATGCAGTACCTTGAGGATCACCACCTGATTAGTGACCACCAGTACAATTTCCATCACAGTCGCTCGGCTGGTGATCTGGGTTACATAACTCATAAATGGGCGGAGGCAGTAGAGTCCAAGGTAGAGGCCGTTGGCCGTTAATTTGGACAAAGCGAAGACCGATCGTTTGGTTGTGCCAAACACGATCGAAGGCCTAAGTGCTTCTTACGAATACGATTTTGCAATTGGATTACCAGTTTTCTTACTGATCGGAGCGTCAAGGTTATAGTAGACGGTGTATGCTTCAATTACAAGCCCATTAACACTGATGTTCTACAAGGCTGCATGCTACCACCAACGTTGTTTCTTCTGCATATCAATGACATGTTGCAAACCGGTTACATAATATATAACTATGCAGATAACATCACTGGTGATGCTTTATATACGGTTCTGATCAATGGCTCCACCGCCAATCAAGATTCAGCTACAGAGTATAGGGAGAGCGGTGCCTCGGAGTACCAACACTCCTCTCCCCTCCGTGGCGCCACTTGAGTCGCGGAGGATAAAGCGAGTGGCGTATCGCCATACCAACACTCCTCTTCCTCCACGACTCCACCTCGGTTGCAGCGATGAATTAAAAAAAATGATTTTACTTAACTTGGTAACGTATCTAATAATGCACATAATCTTTAAAAAAATATTGTGTAATATTTCAGCAGATTAAGGCTAAAATTATGTTTATAACGTTCACTGGTCACGCATGATAAATGAAACGTTACAAAAAATCCGAATGCACAGTTTATTCACTTAAATAGTAACAGTATAGGCAATATTTGACACGTAAGTACATAGACGGCGTCTCACGAACGCAGCGCGAGCGCGGGATCAAACAATAATACACATATGTATAGCTCAGAGCTAGTCGGCTGGCATACTGCTTGTATCGGCAGTCAAAGGTTCGGACGAGTGGCGCGATCCCGTGGCGCAGGTGGGGCACCGTACGAGAGGGGATAGAGAAACATCGGGTGACATAGGTAAGTATCGGCGCGCTACATACTCCCCCTTTTGACCAAGAGGGAACATCACGAATGGTCAAACTATTAGTGAGCGCCTAGCTGCGATCCTTACGCGGACGACCCCTACGACGCTTAGGAGCAACCGGCTCCGGACATTCTTCACCACCCCTGTCATGGTATTTACGCAGATCCGACACATGATACTTACCAACGCCTTCACCAGTCTTCTGCGAAGTTAGAAGGTAGGTAGTTGGACTGACCTGTTTGGAGATCACATACGGACCATCCTGCTTCGGGATGAATTTAGAAGTAACACCCTTAGCAGCATTACTCAGGACATGTGTCTTCATGAGTACGAGATCACCTTCTTGTAACGGATCCGAACCACGGCGATTGGAATCGGCTTGGAGCTTACGAAGATCCTGTTGATGTTCAATGTTCTCCTTAGCTTCCGAGAGAGAGTCAGCAAGCTTCAAGAGGTAAGGCGTAATCTGAGGGACAAAGTTTTCAGACTCGGTGACCGCTCGTAGATCAGCCTGAACCGACAAAGGAGACCGGAGCTCACGTCCAAATGTCAAGAAAGCCGGAGTGGTACCCGTAGAAACGGTGACTGAGCTATTAAGAGCAAATCGGACGAAAGGCAATATCTCAGACCATTGCTTATGGTTACCCTCCACGAGAATGGCGAGGTGAGATTTGAGGTCCCGATTCTTCCGTTCCACAGGATTCGCTTCTGGGTGATACAAAGGCACCAGGTTCTGTTTTACGCCTAGGACAAACAGAGCCTTCTGCATAACATCAGCCACAAACTGGACACCGTTATCGGAGATCATCCGCCTAGGAAGTCCATACCTCATAAAGATTTCACCAACAAGAGTTTTCGCACAGTTTTCGGCTGTGGCCTCGGTTAGAGCAAACAGTTCGACCCACTTACTAGCAGTGTCCTCCACTATCAAAATCCACCTTTCACCCTGAGGTCCTTTGGGTAACGGTCCAAAGAGATCGACGGCGATGACCTCGAATCGTTGAGCCGGTACCGGAGTCTGGAGTAAGCCGGGCGGTTTCAAGTTGGAAGACTTATACCGCTGACACTCAGTGCAGGTCTTCAGGTAATCGGTGATATAGCGTCTCATACCAGGGAAATAGAACTGCTGGGATATACGATGCAAAGTCCGTTGAATACCTCCATGAGCGGCGGTTGGCGAGTCATGACACTCAAACATAACTTTGCCCCGCAAACTCTCAGGTACTACCAGCTGAGGCTCCTCAGTATCGGTGTTGTCCACGTACCGGTACAATACACCTTGGTTTATCAGGTACCCCCTCTCCGACCACCGATGAACTGACAGCTCATCAGAACTTTCCAAGTCCTTAAGGATTTTGGCTACTTCTGGATCAGCCAGCTGGGCTTCACGGGTTGATGTAGCATCCCAACGTGGAACATCCACAGACACGGGGCAGACACCACATTCCGTCAAAGTGCTATCGATGACTGGACGGCTGAGTGCGTCAGCTAGCACGTTAACCTTCCCAGGGGTGTATTCCATTTGGAGACCAAATGATTGTAGCTTTAAAGCCCAACGAACAAGCCTACCACTAGGCGATTTGACAGAAAAAAGCCACTTCAGGGGTTGATGATCACTTCTGACCACTACCTGGTGACCATCAATATAGCCACGGAATCTTTCCACGGCCCACACAACTGCTAGCGCCTCCCGCTCCGTAGTGGTATAATTTTTCTCGGCTGATGTGAGGAGACGGCTCGCGTACTCGATTGGGTGTTCATCCTGTGGAGACTCCCCCTGGAGTAAAGCTGCACCTAGGGCAAAATCGCTGGCATCCGTCCTAAGGATAAATGGCTTCGAGTAGTCTGGCTGAACAAGAATGGGTGGTGAAGCCAGAAGGGACTTAAGATGTACGAAGGCTTTGGCCTGATCATCTCCCCATTGCCAGATCTGTGACTTTTTGGTAAGGTGCGTAAGCGGTTCAGCTACCTTCGCAAACTCTGGTATGAACTTCCTAAACCAAGAGCAAGTTTGCAGGAAGGTACGAAGTTGCTGGAGATTAGTCGGTTCTCTCATCTCTAGGACAGCACGCACCTTATCTTCGTCTGGAGATATACCGTCGTTGGATATTACGTGACCTAGGTATTTGAGCCGGTCCCTAGCGAACACGCATTTTTCACGGTTGGCTCTTAACTTGAACATCCGAAGACGCTCAAATACCGCACGTAAATCAGACAAATGGGACTCAAAGTCCTCTGAAATTACTAATAGGTCATCAAGATAACCTAGAATATGCCTACCACCAAGTGAAGGTCCTGACCGGAAGCGATCTATGAGACGCTGGAACGTTGCCGGAGACCCCTTCAGGCCGAACGGCATACGCGTGAAGCGGTAGGTCCCAAAAGGTGTAACGAAGGCCGTTTTATCCCTATCCGCCGTACTGACCTGCCAGTACCCACTACGGAGGTCTAGCGAGCTCATCACACAGCCCTTCTTGGTCGACTGTAACAGCTCGTCGATACGCGGCATGGGGTATGCATCTGTCTTGGTAACCGCATTTAGCTTGCGATAGTCTACACAAAACCTATAGGTACCATTAGACTTCGGTACCAGGACGCATGGTGCGGCCCAGGCGGATTCGCACTCCTCAATCACACCATCAGCCAGCATCTTGTCTAACTCGGCGCGCATGATTTCCTTCTTCGCAGGCGTGACCCGATACGGGGGCACGGCAATCGGCGGGTGGTCACCGGTATCTATATGGTGTTCGGCGAATGGTGTCGGTTCTCCGACAACGTCAAAAACGTCAGAATACTCACCTAATAGATTCGCCAGTCTAGACCTCTCCGACTCCGATAGCACGGTGGCCTCGTCCTCTCGCAACACGTTCAATGCGGCGGCGCACTCAACAGGTTCGCGACGAGTCTCCCATGACAAGGCGTGAAATGTCCGGGGCTGATCAACTGTACGCCAATTCCATTTATCAAAATCAATAATCATTCTAGCCTTTGTTATAAAGTCAATACCTAACAAAGTATCGTTATTGACGGCATTCGGTAAAATAATGAACTCGATAGGTACACTTAAGGAAGCAAGTTGAACATTGACCTCCGTAAGTAGCACCTCACTATTCCTAATAGTACCGTCCGCAAGCTTTACCGACATCATTTCGGTACGAAAATTTAAACCGATACGTTTCATTAACGCATAAAGTGAACAACTCGCAACACTACGACGCGCGGCGGTATCTAACAACGCGGTACCCGAGTATCCCCCTATACTCACTCGTACGATAGGCCGACCTTGCTCCTTACAATCGGATTTCGAATTCGAGATGCAATTATTAACAAAGATGGACGAAAATACATTTTCAACTTTAATGTCATCATTAGAAGGTATACTTTGTAAACATTTAGGGCAATTTACTCTAATATGACCTTTCTCGCCACAATTATAACAAACAATACCTGAGTTAGAAGAATGAGATCTTTTACTTAACTTATCACAGGAGTCACGGACGTGTCCTCGCGTTTTGCAGTAAACACAGAATAGCTTTCTCTCACCATCACTATTTTTGCTCACACAATGATCACTACGCGGCACAGGCACACGGTCGCGTGATGACTGCGAAGCGGAGTCGGGGGCGCGCAGTTGCGGCGCCGTCGAACTCGAACCCGAAGTACTATGTTGAAGTCCCTCGCCATGCCTGCGGCTAGGTCTCGCGGGCACACTCAGCGGCGACGCCAGCGGTTGTGGCGGCGCGAGCGGTGGCAGCGCAGCGTTCTCCGTCAGCGACTCTTCTATAGCTCGAGATCTTTCAATGAGAGATTCGATGTCATTCACAGTATCTCTCGACAATCGTTTTCTGATTCTCTTATGTAGAAGCCCATAAATCATATCTAATCTCGCTTCCTCTGGTAATTCATAGGGTAGTTTCGCTAACAAAGCCCTTATCCTTACGACGAAAATATCGGCACGCTCCGATCCTTATTCGGCGGCAAAAACGTCTCGGTACAACTTATATGCAGGTCGTGGAACTCCGTACATCGAGCGCAAGCGTTTCACAGCATCCGACCACGAGTGTATTTCGTTTCGGATTCCACGCCACCACACTGCAGCATCTCCTTGAAGTAACATAGGGATACCGCGAAGTGCCATCTCATCACTAACTGATGCACAATCCTTATACATTTCCACCGCGTCAATGAATGCTTCCACTGCTTCCGGGTGTTGAGATGAACCGTCGAACCGTGTAGTGCATTTTACGAATGTTCCTGGGATAGATGACGACCGCGGTGACGTGACAGTGGCCGCGCCGGCAGCGCTTGAATCGACCTTCGGCGGCGCCCCTAAGTGCGATGTCAGAAGAGACTGGACGAGCTTCTGGTTTGCCTCGGCTTGTGCCGCAGAGAAGGCGGCCAGAAGCGACGAAAGCTGGTTCTCGGACATAAGCACAGGTGCTGCCGGTGTCGGGTTTACAGGTGTCGGATTCACCGGTTCCTCATCCGAACTGGAGTCATTATTACGCGGTTTTCGCGGTGGCATTATGACTGTGTCCTTGTAGTTCACGTCTCAATATCAAGGAAAACGCGTGGGTACACTAGGCATACACTCGCGTACGTACTTGTGCACTAGAAACTTCGAGAGCCACGGTAGGTTCGTTCGTGGCCCACCGTTGGGAGCCAATATAACGTTCACTGGTCACGCATGATAAATGAAACGTTACAAAA
The DNA here is from genome assembly GCA_036936625.1 of Parnassius smintheus behrii. Lineage (NCBI taxonomy): Eukaryota > Metazoa > Arthropoda > Insecta > Lepidoptera > Papilionidae > Parnassius > Parnassius smintheus. The sequence continues at coordinate 61,441,634 of JAUPFT010000002.1, read as the reverse complement.
AATCCGAATGCACAGTTTATTCACTTAAATAGTAACAGTATAGGCAATATTTGACACGTAAGTACATAGACGGCGTCTCACGAACGCAGCGCGAGCGCGGGATCAAACAATAATACACATATGTATAGCTCAGAGCTAGTCGGCTGGCATACTGCTTGTATCGGCAGTCAAAGGTTCGGACGAGTGGCGCGATCCCGTGGCGCAGGTGGGGCACCGTACGAGAGGGGATAGAGAAACATCGGGTGACATAGGTAAGTATCGGCGCGCTACATGTTCTATTTAGTTTATGGAATCCTTTTATTTGGCAGTAAAAATATATTTATTACGTCTGGCAACATTTGAAGTTAGTAGATCGCAAAATGGCGGCGCATGCGCGTGCGTCTTCGAGTTATAAGGTAAGAATCGATTAAAATCCTAGTAAAATATAGTTGTTACGACAGATATGTACGCTAATTATGTAAATGAATATATATTGTTTTGGTTATCCAAAAGATTTAGATCGAACAATAATATTTTCTATCTTAAATATTACTGTCAATATTCATGTATCTACAAATGCACATCGCCAAGATCCTATACTATGACCATACTTTTGGAGTGTGCATTATAGGTCATATTGCCAAACTTACAACACTAGAGTGTACATTTAACTGTGTGCATTTTAGATACTTTAACAAGTACGAAACGTTATTGAAATCGTATTTATTTATCAGTATATATTGGTTTGTTTAATTTTTAGGCTGGAACGAGGGCTCAAAGAATATTGGCGTTGGTCCCAAAACCAGGAGCAAGATCGGATAATGAGAGCAGTGACTCATCGGATGGTGAAATAACTGGACATGCTTATGACAAAGATGAGAGCTCGATTCCACCTTCGTTGCCATCGTCACTCTGCACGTATTGTCGGAAAGCGAAGACGATTACAGGGAGGTATTAGTACCGGCCGAAAATGCGACGGATGTTACGAGGCACGTGAGTTTGTTTAGTAATTTGTCTGCGTCCGGTATTGCTGCTTCTCCAACCAATGTAATAGTCCCAACGACACCTTCACCGATCTCTTCAATAGCCAATAGCCCTACACATATATTATCCGTACCATCGCCTTAAAATGTTACTCGATCCAGTAAAAGAGTTTGTCTAGTCAAAAAGACTGTAATTAAGAAAAAAAAACTGTAATTAAGTGGACAACCGCAAAATTTAAATACACTGCTGAAATTATTGACAAATATTCAACAAACCTTCTAAACCAAATCACCATTGAAATATTTTAAACTATTTTTTGCAGAGGATATATTTGAATTGATAGTTCGAGAAAGTAATTTATATCATGTGTAAATAAAGGGCACGCCCATGAATTTATCTTTGGATGAAGTAAAAGATTTAATTGCTTTTAATATCTTAATGGGTGTCGTACATTTGTCAGCTTATACGGATTAGTGGTCGAAAACTCTCAGATACAGTGAAGTAACAGATAGACACTGAAAAGATTTCACCTGATCCGACGATATTTACATTTTGTGGACGCGTTACGTGACGATGGGGATCGTTATTATAAAATTAGACCATTGGTAGAAATTTTTTTCCAAAATTGCATTAATATTAAAGAGGAAAACCGGTTCAGTGTGGACGAAATGATGGTGCCGTATAAGGGTACAAGAGCTAGTACCCGCAAACAGTACATCAAAAATAAGCCTCGAAGATGGGATTAATATTCATTAGAGCAGGAATATCTGGAATGGTGTATGATTTATTGCTTTATGGGGAAGAAGATACTTTTCGATTTCATCAATTCAATGAAGAAGAAAACAGTATGGGATTGGGAGCTAAAGTTGTCATAGCTTTGACCAAGACAATCAAAGAGCCTGCTTGTAAAATGATTTATTTTGATAATTTTTTTACGTCTATAGAAGAAATCGTTTGCGTGGAGGAGAAGAAAAGCTTCTATCTGATAAAATTTTGAAAAAACGAGGCCGCGGAGCTTTTTCGCAATTTACTTCCAATGAAAGAAAAGTAACTGTGGTCAAATGGTTTGATAATAAATGTTTTACTGTGGCTAGTTCGTATGTTGATGCTCATCCCGTTGTCCATGTATTAAGGTACAATAAAGAGAAGAAGCGCAAAGAGCCAGTGCCCTGTCCAAATATAGTTTGGCAATACAATTCCCACATGGGAGGTGTGGACCTTGCGGACATGCTGATCGCGCTTTATCGCACGGAAATGAGAGCGCATAGATGGTAAATACCTCTATTCTCACAAATGATTGACATGTGTATCAACAACGCTTGGCTCATGTATCGACGTGAAACTAAATGTCCAAAACCTATGAAGCTCAAGGAATTCGGATGCACGATAGCTTACATCCTCAATACTATGGACCGAGTTGTTTATGGTACGAAAACAAAGATAAAAAAATTCGTGACTTTTGAAACTCAGATGGACATGCGTTACGATCAAGTGGGTCACACGCCGTCATTTACATCCAAAGGGCGATGTAAGCTTTGTGTTAAGGGTCAAACTAAATTTATATGTAATAAATGCCAAGTGAGGCTTTGTTTAGTTGAAGATCGTAATTGTTTTTATAATTACCACCATAAATAATATGATTATCTAAAATAGTAATTTGGTAGTACTTATGACCAACTGATCAGTTTTAGTCACTTGCATTTTTTATTTTCATGTGTTTTTATATTTAAATTTATTGATTGATCTCATAGATTATAAGATAGCGTTACATAATAATGTTGTTATATTATTGTGCTTTATTATTTCTATTTTGTAATTAGCTATATGTATGTGATAACTGTGTGACTGTGGTGGTCAAAAATCAAATATAATAAAGAAGTTGAAGTTATGTTCCTACTATAAGTCGAATACTGTGATTTAAAATATTTTGATATAGATGTTATATGCTTAAACGTAAACACATAAATTATTCTAAAAACAAAAAATATTTTATTTACTACCTACTCAGCAATGTATATCGTGCACGTGGATTTTTAAAGATGTATGTCTGGCTACTTGGTAGTGTGCATTATTAGATACACGGTATAAAAACAAAACTAAATACGGCAGATTTTTTTTATTTTTGTACTATTTATTTTTTAGTGGTCCATTTAGCACCTATCAACCCAAATATATGACAAAAATATAAAAATAATGACATCATAATGTTTGCCAAGTTAAGGGTTATAAACTACATTGAATTAAAAAAATCTGTTTTTGACCGTCATACAGACCTTCTACTCGCGTGCCAAGAACGCTGACTGCGCCAGTGCTGGTCTCCTTAAATATCTTTACCTAACTTTCGTTTTTCAAAGAGAAGAAAACCATTCCCTCTGTTACCAGCAGTGACGAAAAGTCATGGCTACAGTTCTATTAGGAAGCTTTAGAATTCTTTTAAGAAACTAGAAGCATTATTTAGAGAATAATCTACTATATTTCTTCTTATTTTTTATATGATAATGGTAATAAACGAGCTTATGGACCATATGCTCGTTTATTACCACTATTATATAAAACCAGATGATAAGTGTATGCCTTGATCCATAAGCATAATGCAGATGCGCTGTCACCCATGAGGACGAATGTGGAATGCCTCGTTTCATGTAAAAGTGGTCTCCGCTTCTCTTTACACACCAAAGGAAACAAAGCAGCATTAATCTACTATTTTACTCTTGTATTAGTGAGAGCGTAGCCTTTCCTCAGTCATGCCGAAACATTTGTGCCACAACAATAGTAGTAGTAGTTCACAAATAGCCCAGCTCAGTAATAGCTGATGCTCGTCTTAAATCTTATAACCCAGAAATAAATAAGAATAATGAACCCTGATTTGAATTAAGACAATCTTACTATAACTACATGCAAAATAATTATATAAAGATGTTTGCGATAAATATTTCACAGTAAAATTAAAGTGACGAAACAAAAATAAGTATATTGACGAAAACAAAAATAAATAACGTAACTTCAATAAAAGCAACCGTATTTAAATACACATTCATAAAATACACATCCACAACATTGACGTTTTCCTTTTAAATCAAACCACCTCATCCATTAAAGAACAAAGTGAACTCTCAGCTGGAAAAACGTCAAGAAGATTTTTTTTTGAGATTTACTGAAAAGCTTCGCAAAAAGTCAAATAGAATTACAGGTGCCGTGGAGTGACTCGTTTGAGAAGTATACAGCAATTTCCTTGTGCTTAATAATTCTGGGCACTTCATTCCACTCAAAAATACAATAATCAAATTAATTGGGTTACCAACTGATAAAAAGTTTCGTACTATACATATTACGTAATATACATATAAAAATGCGAAATGTAATAAATATTATAAGGAAATTTTAAAGGTTTCATAATTAAGCGAGTGTGATAAAGCTTTATGAACAAATAGAGAGCAATGCCAGGAGAGATTAAGGCTACATTTTATCGAGAAAACAAAAAATCTGATAAAACTATCATTATTCATCATTCATACACAGTTCATTAATGGTTTAAACAAAACTATATTAAAAATATAAATGACGTAATATTAATAAATCCTATCTAGGCGAACCCTAGACAAGTTGGCAATGTTAAATAAAGAGGAGGAGGGAAGGATAAATAACACGCATGGTATTTTTATATGTTACTAGCAATGTGACCCAGCTCGCACAGTTGACTTCTGGATCTCAAAGACAGCAACATCTACCGGATCAAAATGTAAATTTAAACCATCTTTGAACCAATGCAAACATACACAAAAATATCATCGGTCGAGTCGTTTTTCAGGTTTGGCAATTGATTTTTATATATAGAGATATTTTCATATACTGACTCCTGGAACTTAATTTCAGGAGCCAGTGTATAACGTTATCCTAATTTGGCAGGCAATCTTAATTTTTGTTACTTTAAAATATAAATAGACGTGTTAAAAATAAACTACCTCTAAAAATTTTATTATTAACCGGTACACAAAGGGAAACAAGTGCCACCGACAGTAAACATTATTGTATGATTCTAAGAGAGTTTATTTAATTTCCACAGGGCAGTCGTATCAACTTTGCTTTTAATTTCCTGTTCGAAAAGTTTTCCCTTGGTACGAACATAACCGATATAAATGAAAATAGCTTTTTTTTAGATCATGTTACTGTCATTAAAAGAAACTGCAAGTTTACCGTAATCAAATATATGTATTTTTTTTTGTTTAATTGACCTTAACAAATAAATCTTAAACGTGGTAGAGCCATGCTGCAGTTATAATAGTAATATAGTTGTAGCACGAACATGTCGGATCGACTGGGGAGGGACCACGCTCTCACAGAATACCAGCGTCAAATAGTAGCTTAATGCTGCTATGTTTCGTATTGTGAGTGTAGAGAACCGGAGACCCTTTTTACTGGAAACGAGGCATTCCACCTGAGTCCTCACAACGCATCTGCATTTTGATTCGTAATCAAGGACAAATGTTGATGTCTATGGGCCACAGCAACCACTTATCATCAGGTGGACTGTGTGCTCGTTTTTCACCCTACCCTATAAAAAAACAAGGCACTTTTTTCGAAATCAAAGCGTCCGTGACATCGTTTAGGTAGAAAATACTTACTGATTGTTAAGCACAGTGCTGATATCTTTATTATTTTAATGTAGGGTTTATATTTTTAGATGGACTTTTTGGCATTACGAGTCCGGTCCTAAGATGTAACACGTGTATGTCAGGTTAACATTTGGATAACAATTTGTAAAATTCTGTCCATGGGCTACTACATTTAATTACCATCAAGTGAACTGTGTGTTTGTCATAATGATTTCTTTGATTCGGAACGTCGGGATAATAAAAATAAATTAAAGTAATTAAACGCGATAAAAGCCGTAAATAATAGATGTATTCAATGTGTGTTTGTCATCCATACTTATTTAAAAAAAAAAACCTTACTCATTGTGACGGCTCAATATTATTATTAATAATTAAATTCAATATAAAGGGGCGTCAAAAATAGTTTTAAAAGATATATATTAAGCAATTAAGTTAAATCAATAAACATAAAGTTAATATATTTCAGACATTATCCCAATAACATAACAAATTAAAGGCAAAATTATTGTTTCTTGTAATAAGTAAATTTATTATAAAACTTGTAAAAATATTTAAAATAAGATAAATAATAGAAATACAAGTCAAAAAATATTATAAAATTAAGTTAAATAACATTTATAAGATAATTAGAAAATTTATTAAAAATTGTTAAAGTCATGGGAGGTGTTCGTGTATAAAAGAAAATTTTTCTAAGTTGTGGAAGGAGTTCACGTATAGATGAATTTTTCTAAGTTGTTGAAGGAGTTCATGTATTAAGGAAAATTTTCCTAAGTTATGGAAGGTGTTCACGTATAGATGTCTTGTATGGATGAGGTGCCGGAGATACATACCTGCAGTTGTACATATATATGGGGTGGTCGGGAGCCTGACTGCCTGAAGTACTGTAGCATAATGACTAGTCCTATATTAGGGACTTATGATATTAAACTCAATGATACAAAAGCAATACTATAGAAGGTCTCCATGATGAATTTGCATTACAATAGTAGGGTCGTGGGTTCGAACCCTATAAATGAATGACTTATGAAAGTAAGGTCTATGATTCAAAAGCAATACTATAGAAGGTCTCTATGATTAATATGCATTACAATAGCAGGGTCGTGGGTTCGAATCCTATATAGGAATGACTTATGAAAGTAAGGTCTATGATTCAAAAGCAATACTATAGAAGGTCTCTATGATTAATATGCATTACAATAGTAGGGTCGTGGGTTCGAAACCTATATAGGAATGACTTATGAAAGTAAGGTCTATGATACAAAAGCAATATTATAGGAGGTCTCCTTGATGCATAAGCATTGTATGGGGTGGTCGGGTGACTGACTGCTCCTAGTGCTGTAGCAAAATGACTAGTCCTTATTAGGGACTTGAAAAGGAATATTATGGTGGCGTGTGTGCTGCTTCACGAGCAATTGGTCCGAGGTAAACTTGGACTCGCTAACCGATGTGTCCTAGACATATCATCTTAGTGCCGGTGGTAAGCGGGTTTGTTGTAGCAATACGGCTTTCCCGTGGACATCGCACACCCATACCGTTTGTGGGCGGCGTAGTAGCGCATAGCGATGCGTCGTCTATATTTCGGATTGGGATGATGAGTGTGTTTGGTAGCACTATTAAGTGTAACAGGCATACTCAACTTCATGTCTTAGTGCATTAGCGCTATGATACGTGGAGTTTTGTTCATTGACGTCTTAGTAACGTGCTACTATGATACGTTAGTGATATTTTTTATATAACAACAATACCAACTTTGTTGCCAAAGTCGATAGGAGTCATGTGGGTGTGTTGTGAGGGTGCGCCGCCCGTATGATAGTTGCATTGATGCTTACTGCTGCTTGCGGTATTGCGTCTTGTGATGGATCTGCGGGTGTGCTGCGCCTGATTCGACGCTCTCTTGTGGTTCTGGTCGATGGAGGTATACAATTAACATCTTAGTGTCGGTGGTAAGCGGGTTTGTTGTAGCAATACGGCTTTCCCGTGGACATCGCACACCCATACCGTTTGTGGGCGGCGTAGTAGCGCATAGCGATGCGTCGTCTATATTTCGGATTGGGATGATGAGTGTGTTTGGTAGCACTTTTAAGTGTAACAGGCATACTCAACTTCATGTCTTAGTGCATTAGCGCTATGATACGTGGAGTTTTGTTCATTGACGTCTTAGTAGCGTGCTACTATGATACGTTAGTGATATTTTTTATATAACAACAATACTAACTTTGTTGCCAAAGTCGATAGGAGTCATGTGGTTGTGTTGTGAGGGTGCGCCGCCCGTATGATAGTTGCATTGATGCTTACTGCTACTTGCGGTATTGCGTCTTGTGATGGATCTGCGGGTGTGCTGCGCCTGATTCGACGCATTCCTGTTGTTCTGGTCGATGGAGGTATACAATTAACATCTTAGTGTCGGTGGTAAGCGGGTTTGTTGTAGCAATACGGCTTTCCCGTGGACATCGCACACCCATACCGTTTGTGGGCGACGTCGTTGCGCATAGCGATGTGTCGTCTATCTTTCGGATGGGGATGATGAGTGTGTTGGTAGCACTTTTAAGTGTAACAGGCATACTCAGCTTCATGTCTTAGTGCATTAGCGCTATGATACGTGGAGTTTTGTTCATTGGCGTCTTAGTAGCGTGCTACTATGATACGTTGGTGACATTTTTATATAACAACAATACTAACTTTGTTGCCAAAGTCGATAGGAGTCATGTGGGTGTGTTGTGAGGGGGGCGCCACCTGTATGATAGTTGCATTGATGCTTACTGCTACTTTTTTTTTTTTTTTTTTTTTATAGAAGAGGGGGCAAACGAGCATGCGGCTCACCTGATGTTAAGTGACTACCGCCGCCCATGATCAACCGCAACACCAGGAGAATTGCGGGTGCGTTGCCGGCCCTTTAGAAAGGAGTAAGCTCTTTTCTTGAAGGTCCCCAGGTCGTATCGGTCCGGAAAAATCGCCGGTGATAAACTATTCCACAGAGAGGTTGTACGTGGAAGAAAGCTCCTTGTGAAACGTACAGTGGTGGACCGCCAAGCATCCAGATGGTGTGGATGGTATCGGGACGTTTGCCGTGTCGTGCGTTCACGAAATTTGGCGGCTGGGATTAATCCGAACAATTCCTCAGAGCACTCCCCGTGATAGATGCGATAAAATACGCAAAGAGATGCAACATCTCTTCGCAACGCCAGTGAATCGAGCCGATCGGAAAGCACTCGGTCGTCGACGATTCGAGCCGCTCTGCGCTGGATGCGGTCAAGTGGAAGGAGCTGGTACTGGGGAGCCCCAGCCCAGAGATGGGAACAGTATTCCATGTGCGGTCGAACCTGCGCCTTGTAAAGTTGCAGGCGGTGTGCCGGCATGAAATACTGCCCCGCTCTGCTGAGCACGCCAAGCTTTTTAGAGGCCAATTTGGCCTTCCCTTCCAAGTGACCACGAAACTGCACGTCACTCGATATGTCGACGCCGAGGATTCCGATACTGGCTGAGGCAACAAGGGGAGTGCCTTGAAACTGAGGGGATACGACAAAGGGGTTCTTTTTAGCGGTTAACGCGCAAACTTGTGTCTTCTGGGGGTTAAACTGGACTAGATTTAGTCGTCCCCAATCCGAGACTCTGTTCAGCAAAGACTCGACTTCAGACACAAGTTTGTCCCGGCACTCGGAGACGTTTTCCCGAGAAATATTGGCTCGGCCGGTGTAAAGAGCATCACCAGTGCTGTCATCTGCATAGCAATGAATGTTACGGGTATGCAACATATCATTGATATGCAGAAGAAACAGCGTTGGCGATAGCACGCAGCCCTGTGGAACACCAGCATTAATAGGCTTGCAATCGGAGCTTGCACCGTCTACAACGACCTTGATGCTCCGATCTGCAAGAAAGCTGGTGATCCAATCGCACAATTTCTCAGGAAGCCCATAGGAAGGGAGCTTCGAAAGAAGCGCTTTGTGCCAAACCCGATCGAAGGCCTTCGCAATGTCCAAACTAACGGCCAATGCCTCCCCCTTGAACTCTACTGCCTCCGCCCATCTGTGAGTGAGGTAGACCAGAAGATCACCAGCTGACCGACCACGGCGAAAACCGTATTGGCGGTCACTAATCAGCTGGTGATCCTCAAGGTACCTCATGAGCTGGCAGTTTACAATGGACTCCATTGTTTTGGAGAACAAGGAGGTGATGGCGATTGGCCGGTAGTTGGACGGGTCTGAGCGGTCGCCTTTTTTAGGGATCGGGTGGACGAAAGCAGTCTTCCATGATTTTGGGACTACGCCTAGGGAGTAGGAGTACCGGAAAAGACGCGTTAAAACCGGTGCCAACTCTGGAGCACACGTCCTCAGCACAATTGGGGGGATTCCGTCAGGCCCACTCGACTTGTGGATGTCCAGGGAGAGGAGTGCTTTGCGAACCGAGCGCTGTGTGAACTGCACTTCCGGCATGGAGCACTCACACCGCGGGATGGTCGGCGGCGTACTCCCCCCGTCATCGAGAGTCGAGTTAGATGCAAAGAAGGAGCCTAGAAGATCGGCTTTCTCCTTTGCAGTATGGGCCAGTGAGTCGTCCTCCCTGTGCAGAGATGGAAGAGATGGCTGACAGAAATTCCCCTGGACAGCCTTGGCGAGAGACCAGAATGCACGGGTTCCAGAAGGAAGGCGAACGAGTCTCTCGCCAATTCTGCCTATGTGCTCTGACTTTGCCTTGGCAATGACTCTTTTGAAGGACCTAGAGGCGGAATTATACTTCTTTTTTAGAGCGCTGGTGTTTACATCCCGGGACGCTGATGCATCAACCCAGGCTTGGTAGCACTCCTGCTTATAGCATGATGCTATTTTACAGGAGCGACCAAACCATGGCTGAGATTTGCCTCCAATGGGCACCACAGAGGAAGGAATAAAAAGTTCCATACCCTGAAGTACCACATCAGTAACAGAATCCGCAACAACGTTGGGATCATCCGGCGAGAAGCAAACCCGCCCCCAAGGGTAGGATGCAAAGAAAGACCGCATCCCATCTCAATCGGTTAATACTTGCGGTATTGCGTCTTGTGATGGATCTGCGGGTGTGCTGCGCCTGATTCGACGCATTCCTGTTGTTCTGGTCGATGGAGGTATACAATTAACATCTTAGTGTCGGTGGTAAGCGGGTTTGTTGTAGCAATACGGCTTTCCCGTGGACATCGCACACCCATACCATTTGTGGGCGGCGTCGTAGCGCATAGCGATGCGTCGTCTATCTTTCGGATGGGGATGATGAGTGTGTTTGATAGCACTTTTAAGTGTAACAGGCATACTCAGCTTCATGTCTTAGTGCATTAGCGCTATGGTACGTGGAGTTTTGTTCATTGGCGTCTTAGTAGCGTGCTACTATGATACGTTGGTGATATTTTTATATAACAACAATACCAACTTTGTTACCAAAGTCGATAGGGATCATGTTGGGAGTATTGTGAGGGGGCGCCATCCGTATGATAGTTGCATTGATGCTTACTGCTACTGGCGGTATTGCGTCTTGTGATGGATCTACGGGTGTGCTGCGCCTGATTCGACGCTCTCTGTGGTTCTGGTCGATGGAGGTATACGGGTGGTGATGTCTGCTGGGATGTATGGGGGACCTTGGAATGGTGTAAGCCCGACGATAGTCGTATTGATGCTTGTTGCGTTCTGCAGCATTGCGTCTTTGCGATGGTTGTTTGGTGGGACGCTATTCTCAATGGCGCTCTCTGCGTCTTGGTTTGACTCACACCTAAGTAGCTTTGCCCAAGTCGGGTCCCTTCATTGCGGGGCTGCAGACTGTTTGCCCTCCACGATGTTTTATATAACAACATAATATTATATCTCTGTAACTTTCCCACCTTTGAATGATTGAAGGCAACTTGTTGGTGGGTGAGACAAACATGATCGAAAATGCATTTACTCAACGTCAGTGACACAAACCCTTTCTGATGGCGAATTATTACTCTTATCTTATAACTGCCTTTTGGCTATATCTGCCGTTGTATTGGTTGGTGGAGCATATGTGTCGACCTCATGCGGGTGGTAGCTGGCGGGAGGATCTGAGGAGACTCTCAAGGCTGCGGCCGAAAGCCGCACAACGTGGGACCCCATTCCCTTGAGGTGAGCAGTAGTCTCATGACACGCTCTGCGGCTAGTAGCCGTGCTGATCATGCAATTGGTGGTAATGCCATACACTTACATCACGTCTGCAGGAGCGGCGGTCTGGCAGGTGGTGGCGCTCACGGAGGGTTTACGGCCAGTGTGCCTATTTGCCTAAACCGTGTGACGTACATTCACTGTGGCTGGATTCGTTCGTATTCTGTATGGCGTTTACACGTATTGACATGCGCGACTTCGGTCGATGTTTGTGCTTACGCACTAACAAGGGGCCAAGCCTCTTTTACTGGTTCGCCAGTTATTTTGCTGTGGACTACGGTCCAGTTCCCGAATTAGCGTTCCCTTCGGGGGGAGTGCATCAAAATGGTTGGCGCTCACCGTGCACGGCGTGTGTGGGGCCGTGTACCTCCCCTACATTTTTTTAAATAAATGTAGGAGAGCGAAGCCCTTGTATCGGGTATTTTTGTATAAATATATTGTGAGCCTTTTCCAAGCGGGAAGGGATAAATAATAATAAATTAATAATGTCAACCTGATACAAGTGGAATAAAGACGTTTTATGTTCTTAACCTTTTTCGAGCCCTGTCTTCGTGAACGGGGTTCACTTAGCTTATAAGGCACTACCAACAGCTTTCAATTGCTCTAGTGAATATTCATTCTTCCAAACGACACCTAAAAGAACTAAGTTACTAAACAAACACAACGTAAATAAGGGTCCTAACTAAGTCGATCACGCCAAATTATTAAAAACGGCCTATTAATAAACCTTTTGATAGATCATTTAGAAAGATCAAAACATATTTTATTAATCCTGGTCTCATATATATAATGTTATTGAAAAGGGGATATTTTTAATATTATAAAATTTTTATTTTATATACAATATATAGAGAGGGGGGGGATTCGTTACATCATCATCGTATGCATACAGCGGGTAAAACTTTTGCAATAAGTTCGAAGACAGATGAAAATGTAGTATCGAAGGCTATGGGGTAATCTCTAAAAATTATCACAAAAAATGATAATTACATTTTTGCAATAAATTATAAAGTAAAAAATAAAGTACATAATACTTTTAGATGCGAAAAAAATCCTGGAAAATGGATAATAAAAAAATGGTGTACTTGGTGAGCATTATACTTTATAGTACGAGCATAATTCAAAAATGTTATAAAAAATGATTTCCAATGCCAAGTTGGGTGATCAAAAGTCTTAATCATGCTACCAAGTACACCTATTTACTTTTGCCAGCAAATTTTTTTTCGAATCTAAATCGATTATGAGGTGACGGTACGGGAAACGGTTTGGTGATATGTGGCTTTTTTATTTTATATTTTTATGTAAAAATGTAATTACCATTTTTGTAACAATAATTGAAAGTCTACTTGGCGCGATGTTTAAAAGTGAAACTATTTCTGTTGGTTAAGTATATTGCTTGATTTTGTGCAAACCTTATGCTTCAACTACGAAACCTTTTATCAGTTGGTAGCCCAACTAATTTCATTATTATTTTTATTCTATTCATGAACTGAATGAAGCAACCAGAATTATTGAGAGCATGGAACTTGTATAATTTTCAAGCGAGTCACTCCACGGCACTTGTAATTCTATTCGACTTATTTAGTTAGTGCGGAGTGCCCGCTTTCCACTAAAGCTGAAAAAAACTTTCTTGTCGTTTTTCCAGCTGGGAACTCACTTTGTTCGTTAATGGATGAGGTGGACTGATATAAAAGGAATACGTCAAGTTTGTGAATGTGTACTTTATGAATGTTTATTTAAATACGGTTGCTTTTATTAAGGTAAAGATATTTATTTTTGTTTTCGTCACTATATCTATTTTTGTTTAATTTTTATTTTATTATGAAATATTTATCGAATATTTCTTTGTATAATTATTTTGCATTAAATTACAGTAAAAAACTGAAACAATAAAGATATAGTTCTTTTATTACAAGATATGTTGTTTACATAATTATGTTTTGTTTAAGAGTAAATTTATATCAAAATTTTTCTTGGCAGAAGGAAATTACACAGAAAAAAGTCTATAATGGGACATATACTATTACAGTATATTAAAAATTCACAGCTTAACATAAGCCTCCACCACGGATTTCCTCATAAAGTGATATTTGCTATTATTAGTACGCTTAGCAAGCGGGTTGGTAAACGCAGTTTTAATTTTATTTTTATTCAGCAGTTGCACGGTAAACGCCTAAAATCATGCCAAAATCTGTCACCTGCGACACCCACGGAATGATATGCGGTAGTGATCATTCTTACACCGCCGCTACATATTTTTGGGGCATTAATAACCTACTGCTATTGTATGTACTGGTTCAATTACACCACGCCTTTACTGTATTATATACTAAAGGTCTGGTGTAATTGGAATCTTGTATTTACATATAGTTGTTACTCCTGCCTCATCTTAAAGTATAACAAGTATTTTTTAAACTTTAATTAGACTTTGTAGATGGTTTTGTAAATAGTGAGATACATTAATTTACTTATTTGTTTCTGGATCTTCAATTCATTCAGTCTCATAAATTCAGTCATTACGATATCATAATAATTTATCACCTATATATCTACAGTAGCTTTTTAAGTCTAATTTTAAATATCTTATGCTTTTACAAGACTGTTTCTATACATTTGAATTTTTTCCCGTACACTTCATACTAGACATTTATTTTGCTGAATCTGAATATTGGCATTGTATAACGCTGTTTCCCGTCAGCAGTAATTGAAATGCAGGTTTAGTGTTTAATGAGTAATCTTACGGCAAAAGTACTTCGCCAGAGTCTGATCTCGTAATGAGCGTAGTTTCAGGGAGCTTAACATTCCCTGTCTTAATCTAATGATATAAATATTTCAAAATTTTATTTTTACATTGAGCTTACAATTCTTGTGCTAGTTTTTAAATTAATTCGTACATATTATTTAAGGATTTATACCATAAACTAATTTGTTTCCGTTCTAAATCCTTAAATGGCGACTAAATAAACAGAACGCTAATTTGAGCAGCTATCAGACTAAATAAGATTACAGCGTTGAAGCGGGGCGACGGAGTCCCTTGAGTCTTGTCATATAACTACGCGTTCCTCGTTTGATTTGGAAGATTTTAATATTTACGTACGTTAATATATTATTATGCCCCAAAGATAATTTATTTTTATTCTTAAATGATTGTATTTGTTTTTTGATAAAAAGTTCTATACGTGGTAGAGCCATGCTACAGTTATATTAGTAGTATAGTTGTAGCACGAATGGGTCGGCTCGACCGGGGAAGGACCACGCTCTCACAGAATACCAGCGTGACATTGTAGCTTAATGCTGCTGTATTTCGTATGGTCAGTGTAGAGAACCGGAGACCCTTTTTACTGGAAACGAGGCATTCTTCTTAGTCCTCACGGGTGACAACGCATCTGCATTTTGATTCGTAATCGAGGATAGATGTAGATGTCTATGGGCCACAGTAACCACTTACCATCAGGTGGACTGTGTGCTCGTTTGTCACCCTATCCTATAAAAAAAAAGATGTGAAACAAAAGAGACTGGCAAACGAAACAAAGAATAAATTCACTTTACTTAAGTGTTATTAATGACTGCAATTTAAGAAGACTTATACGTGTTAGAGCTTAGCTGCAGCTTTCTTATGGTCGTGGCGCAGATAGTTCGGTATGACTGAGGAGGAGCCACGCTCCCAAACAATTCAAGCATAAAATAGTAAATTAATGCTGTTTTCTTTTCTATGATGTGTAAAGAGAAGCTCTTTTACTGAAAACGAAGCATTCCATCTTAATCCTCATGGTTGACAACGCATCTGCATTATGTCTACGGATCAAGGCATCCACTTATCATCAGGTGCACTGTGAGCTCGTTTATTACCGTTATCATATAAAAAGAAGAAGAACTTTAGGTTTTTCTCCAAATAATGCTGCTAGCTACTTATGGTCGCCACACACGGTCAGTTTAACTCATCATTCCAACGGATCAATTCAAACTAAAACAGTTGATATTTTTTTAAATATTGAATTTTCGATATATCGATAAATATACTTGTATATAAAACCCCGATATTGATATACTTGTTTATAATTATCGATATATTGTAAGTTCAATATTTTAAAAAATGTACACAGTTTTAGTTGAAACTGATCAAATGGAATGATCAGTTAAACTGACCGTGTGTGGCGTCCATTAAAGTAATTTTTAAAGCTCCCTAAAAACCGTCTCAAAATAGAAAGTGAAGTTGTCAAACCACTTGCAAAGCGTGGCAACTATGGCAATATGTCTCGTAGGGGGTTAGAAAGCAATCTATGAGAGAGGCTTTTCTTCACTTACGGACATTTGTTGGGCTGTAGGTAATGGTTATGGTAATGGTTCTTTCATCTCAAACTAATTTTGCAATCGCCGGGCTCCAGATCAAAGTAACGTGTCGCATCTCACTCTCTTATGACCTTGTATGATTAAACTTTTCAATTGCGGGCTTATGTTTGTCATACCTTCGTTCTATATTTAAGGTTATAAAAGTTCTTCACTCTTCAGTTTCAGTCGGCTCAGACACTAGAACAATATAAACAGAGATTTTCGTACTCCATCAAAAATCTACTGCTTATAATAGCCACTTTCAAATATTGTTTTAAATTATTACTAGACTAGCCGCCATGCTGTTAAGCTTGTGACGTCACTATCCTAGGATTTTGTCTAATTGCAAATGAATACGATATTTTTGGATATTTAATAATAAGTCATCATCTTTGTCACTGTTGTGTTGTGCCTGAACGCAAAAATGCGAGCATAAGAACGCCGAGATGTTATGGATTCAAGTCACAACTGATTTAAATATGAAAAATACTTGGATAAAACCGGCAAGAAGATACCCGAAAACATTGTTTGAAAAACAAGACTTATGTGAGGATTATTTTGATGTATATATGACCTATTTAAATATAGTTTATACAAAACAACACGAGGTAATAGGTAATTATAGATATTGTAACTAATGATTGCTATCACTTGGTTGTAATCATAGAAAAACAATACCATGTGTTATAAAAATACACTCTAACCTGGTATTGTATTATTGTATAAACAAAAGTTGGTAATATGTAATTACATTTACGTTTTGACATTCCTTAAATAGGCAGAACAAAAATCGAAATTGCATGCAACAAATTTTGCCATCATCAATGTATTTATCTTTGGGAGATACTTGGGAGTATTTTCTGCATTTACAAATCCGTCTTACTTGATGCCTTTTCAAAAAAATTCGTAACAAAACTTAACAATCCTTAATACTTACCACAAAACAAATTAGCAAGTTCACTTAAGCAGTGACGTCACAATAGAATCTAATATGGTGCATAGCATTTTGAAGATTTGAGGTACAGATAAAAAACTATTCTTAAAATAGAATAATAAAAGTTATAATGCATTTTAATGACTAAAAATCAACATTTCTCGTTTACTTTTTACAAAACCTATTATAAATATATATTTTTTTATTTTTTTACATAGTGTAAATTATCCTATTAGCATCGATCACTAATATTTTTTATTAGTGATCGATGCCTATTAGGAATAAAATTAGTGCGTGATCCATAATTACGAGTCCTTGAGAGGTGATTACATATTTCTGGCATTTTCTGTAGGGACTATAGGTCCGTAAGTCAACGTGCGGTGACGTTCTTAAACTGTAACGCGGGTAGTAGGTATATCTAATTGTCAGTGGGCGAGACGGATGTTCTTTCCTCTTACCGCATCAACAGAAACAGATTTTTTTAATTCAATTTAGTTTATTAATAATACTTATCACTTTTTGTCACTTTTAGTCACTTTTTTTAATTTACCGCTACAGCCGAGGTATGGCGCATCGCCACTCGCCCTATCCTCCGCAACTCCAACGGGGCCGCGGGAGAAGAGGAGTGTTGTTATTGCCACTTTACCTATCCTGCACATCCGAATCTTGGTTGGCAGCGGAGCCATAGACCAGAACCGCCGCTGGGCCCAGGAAGGCTAGTGCTTTTGAGTGCACGTTTTCCCTGGCTCCATGGCATTCTCACTTTGAACACAGGGGCACCCATTACACAGGTTAAATTGGAGGCCATGGAGGATTGCGTATGATGTGTTCAGGTACAACTTACCTGAGAAAGGGTGGGGGAGGAGTACCCAAGTAACATTTTAGGTTTTAGAAAGGTTTTGAAAAGGCTCTAAAACCTTTATATGGAAATCCGCTCGTAAGTCTTAACAGACTCAATGATGTTTTAATAACCTTATATCCTCTAACCTCCTGTGTGCAAAAAGGGCCCACGTTTTATAACCTTTCTGAGAGCTATAGCAAAACCTATAGCTCAAATCCAGAACCTATCTAACTACTTACACAGAACCCAAATATAACCTTCATAACCTTAATTTAACGTTAATACAACCTAGCAAAGTAGCTTCTAAGTTCTAAAGTAATCTTGGCTGTAACTCCTTGACCACCTATAAGCTTTTTGATGGTTGTGAATAAATGCTTCTCAAGGAGTTCTGGTCTTAGAATGTTTCTGTAAGTAAAATATTTTTACGCAAAACTCTAATCGTGGATTTAAATGTCGCCATTCCCTGTCATTGTACCAAGTTTCAAAATGGCGAGATAAATGATATTCATAAATATATTATGCAATTAACTTCTTGTTTTCATGATAAATGTAGTGCGACTGGCATTTTATCGTGATACTTTAAGATAGTAGTGCTATATAATATAAGAGCCTTTCGAAAGTTACAATTTTCGGAGATATTTTAATGAAATAAGAAACATTAAATGCGGAAGTTGATGTAAAGTAGCATTATAAATTAAACTTCTATTTAAATAAAAAGCATACACTTTAAATCGTGAACAAGCAAAAACGCAAACGCTCCTTAATCTACTAAAAAATTGATTTTTTATTAATTTTTTTTTAATTTGCGTGAAAAAATATGGCTGGTGTGAGGAAATTACTCCAAGAATTTAACATTAAATTTTTAAGACTGTAAAAGCTTAAAGCTCTCAATGTTTGCCAAAATAAGAGCTAATAGTAATCCCGCGGACCTACTTAAAACGATAAAGCTGTTTTCACAACTTAAAGGTACATCGCCAGGAGTAGTTCAAGACTCACCAGTCGCAAAAACAACCGCTGAGCACAATTAGTTGCTTTCAAGTTTTGGTTGTAGCCGGACTTGCGTTCGATCGATGGTTACAAAAGTGTGCGAACTACAACAGGCTGTTCTTCGAATGAAAGTAGGTTAGAATTTCAGTTTTGTTACTTTTAGTGTTTTGTAGATAGATGAACGATGGAAAGGGATTTTACAAGGAGTTCTTGTGAAATATATCATCCCTTTCCCCCTTTTAAAGAAAGTCACTACATACCTAGTAAGTATTGAATCAATTTAATGATTCATTTATTTTGGGTTTTTATTACAAATGACATGAAAGGCGATAAAAATTAATCTACACCTACAAACTAGTTGTCCGCGCGGAGATGGCGCGAAGTCACTATGTGAAAATCACTGTTTTTATATTTTCAGGCGGATTGTATATCTTAAATAAATGTTAACGACGAAGTGGGTGAAAACCAAGGTAAAATAATAGAAATACTGCAAGATATGCAGAGCCATCAGACAAAAATAATGCAGCAGCTTGCGAAGCATGAAGTTCTATTAAACGAATTATGACGTAAAATGGCTGACTGTAACAGATAAAGTAAAAGTAAAAGTAAGTAACAGTAAAAGTTACCAATTAATAGAACTCCTTGGAAGAACGTTTTCCTCCACTCAAAATAGTGGAGCAGCTTTTTGAGCTGGAGGATAAATTAAGAATCCGTAATTCCGTAGCAAATATTTTAAAATCATGTCAACATTATGCTCTCCCGGATTAGGAACCAAAGGGGTCAATATTTTCTACAAGATAGTAGATATTTTTTTCCAGAGAGCTTTTAACATTAGTATCTTAGAGTGGCAACTCCATGGACAAAAATGAAAAGATTGCATACAAATTGTTTACGCATATTCATCAGATTCTCTGTAATACAAAATGCTGATACTACTGTAGGTCAGCTAGATAATGATGATTGTACAAAAGCAGTAGTAAAAATTCTAAACAACGTTTCAAGGTGACCTTAAAGCCCGTTTCAGTAAGTACGCCTAAAAATCGTAAAAAGATCAATTTTGAATCACAAAATGACGCCACAGAGCCAACTGCAGACGAACTTGAAGTTCAACAGCCAAACACAACAGCCAGCTAGAATTTCATTAAATAACAAACTTCACCGTATTTCATTAGTACATTCATATTATATTCTTAAAAGTTGATTTTGTAATCATAAATGTTAGAAAAAATATAATTTTTGCTTCTATCAGTTATTCAATCCTAATGGATGCTTACGTGGCATTCTCTCCATAATTCTATAATAATAAAACTTATATAGTACTTACTAAAGTATAACTAATAAAAATAATTAAAAGAACTGATTGTTTTTTTTTTTTAATTTTTATAATGATATTATTCTATCTTGTTTGAAATATAATGATAATGTTGACTTGTATTGTTAAAAAAAATCTAAGTCATTTTTTTTTAATTTCAGTTCTAAAAGAACTGATTGTAATAAAAAAATTAGTTAAAAGTAAGGTAATAAAAAGATTTAAACTTTTAAATGACTTTATTTTTATAAATTTAACGTATATAATAGTGGAATAAACACAATAGAATTTTATGAAACCTATCTAACCTATATATAAGTTATCGGTGTATTAATTATTCTTAAGAAATTTTTACGCAATTTACGTTTAACATTTCCTCTTCGTTTTTTGTATCAGCCTGTGTCGGTCCATCCTGCAAGACAATCGTTGCTTTGAAGTCGCGGACGCAACTAACATTCCTTTGAGGACGTCTGTAAAGCTTTAAAATATTCCTGTAGGACTTTAATCATACCTTCAACTCTTAGGAACAGCTTACTTGTTGGTTTGGGTTTTTATCACACAGTCCTTATTTGTTTACATAACACTAGACAACTCTAATACAGCCTAAAGGTTTGAATTAGGTTTTAGAAATTACTTATAAGCGATTTCAACAATCAACAACCTTATGGTAATATGAAAGTTAAAAATTTTACCTTTGGATCTTACTTAAGTAAAATGCTAGCCTTTTTAGAACTTAATCAGGAGTAAATAACAACTTTGTGATCCTAGGACTATATGCTCTTGAGAAACTAGTAAAAATAACGTTAATTTAAACTCTTGTCAGCAGCTTTAAGGTTGTAATAATAAACAATTAGTGTTAGGGCTTAATAATCATTTATAAGTACTTGATATGACCAGATAGCAAAGCATTAACCTTTTTAAAACTTTTTTAAACCCTAAAGGCATTTTTTACAACTTAGGCTCAGAAAAAATGTTACTTGGGTAGTCCATTCCCGAGGAGCGGCTGCCATGGGGCGGTAAAAGAACATCGTGGGGTGTAACTCGTTTCGAGTACGACGATAAACGTCCTTTGCCCCCGCGAGGCGTGTAAGCGTAGTATTCCCTATTTAAAAAGGTGACTTTATGATAATTTAATTTTTAAGTTTAAGTTTTTTATTACGCTAATAAATATTGTAAACTTGTAATAATTTATAAAACCAAAACTGACTGACGTCTGAGATTTTTCTTAACTCTTTTCCCTATTAGCGCTTCTTCTTAAAATAAAATCTTTGTCTTTTTATTTACCGCAATAAAAAAAACTTAAGGAAACGAAAACTCAGATGTTATTGCAAGAAACGGGGTTAATTTTTAATTAAAGTCATATCAAACGACGAAAAAAAACGTCATTCCGTAAAAGCGTCTACAAAAGACTTTGCAACGATATTTGGATCCGAAGCATTATCGTTGTAGAAAATCATACGTTCCGTTATTCAAAACCTTGTTTATGCCTATACCTTGTGGATGCTGTGGCCTAAAGAAATCTACATTTATCGCCTATGAAGAATCAAAATGCAGACGCGTTGTATTCTCTGAACACTGAGATGGAATGCCATGTTTCCAGTTAAAAGGATTTCAGGTTCTCTATACTCGATATACGAAACACAGCAACATTAAGCTGCAAATAGACGCTGATATTCGATGAGAACATGGTCTCTCCCCGGTGAAGCCAACCCATCCATGCTACTACCACAATATAGCTGCATCAAGGCTCTACCATGTAAACAATATAGAAAAATAAAAAAAGAGATTATATATAGAAGTAGACACGAAATTAAAGTTCTTTAAAAACTGTCGTGTATTTAATCGTTATGATTCTTAAAAATAGCCTCATTTCAATGGATTAGATATCAATTCCATATGCTACGTACTTGTTACCTAATGTTTGTACTCGTGGGTGAGGTTGTCTCATTGCTTTTATAGCTTTTGGTAACAAGCCCAGACTATCTAATCAAATAGCGCGAACTGTCACTTTAATTTTACCGCCTTATATTTAACTACAATTATATTTCGCTTAGATTAAACTTTCGCTTAGATCAAATCGAACACCGCAACGATGAAAAACGGGAAATCGTTGTAGTACAGTCCCAAATCCGGGACCTCACATGTTCAATCCCTCAAGGTAGTGTCTTAGGATGCCTATTGTTTTTAATATATATAAACGATTTACCCAAGATAATAAATAACGAAAACACATTAAGCGTACTCTTTGCTGACGATGTGTCAGTGTTAGTGAACTGCGATAAAAACACAAATTATAACTATATTGTCCACAACACTCTACACATTATAACAAATTGGCTTGAAGATCACAACTTAGAAATTAACTTTAAAAAGACCAAAATTATGCAATTTAAAACATATAAAAGCAGCCCATTAACTTTAAACATAAACTTTAATAATATACAACTAGAAGAAGTTGATACTTTTAATCTTTTAGGTTTGAAAGTAGATTCAAACATCAATTGGAAAACGCACATTAATTATATAAAGTCTAAAATTTCAAAATTTACGTATGCTTTATTTCAAATTAAATACACCACTGACACACACGTGGCTTAAGTACGGAGTTATGTTGTGGGGAAGTAGCGTCGATGTGCAGCAGCTTTTTATTACCCAGAAGAAGTGCGTTAGAATACTAGCCCAGATAGATAACACTACTAGCTGTAGACCGTATTTCAAACAACTAAATATTCTTACCTTACCCTGTATGTACATTTATGATCTATGCCTGTTTGTCCACAAAAATAATAATAGTTTTAAGAAAATTAAAGATACGCATAACTTAAATACACGTAACAAAAATAAATTATACCTACCACAGTCGCGAACAAAAATGTTAAATACAAGCCCCTACTATATGGCAATAAAAGTATATAATAAATTACCACAGGAAATAAAAATGTATCAGAATTAACCAAATTTAAATCAATACTCGGTAAATATTTAAAACAAAACCCCTTCTACTCAGTAGAAGAGTATTTAGATAAAAAATAACACTATTATATATTTTTATATCTTTTTATAGCTTTTAATTTTATTTTATTTTATTTATGTTAATAGTATATAAGCAGTGCCCTTGTCAAATTTGCAGTGCCTGAAAAGGGCGTCTAAGTTGTAAGCACATTTTTAATTTAATACCAATTATGTACACTTAGATTGCAAATAAATGATTAATTTGATTTGATTTGATTTGATTATAGCACAATGAGAAGCTATTAGGTATTTCTCAAATCAATATCATACTAGTCACTTACAATTTTAATATGTAAACGACGAAGTTTCGTTGAAACTATTCAATAAACCTACGCGAATGTCAGCTAAAGTAATTCAAACCTCACATCCCATCCTAAATTACACAAAAGCAAAGGTGCCGCCAAACATAACAAAACGAACCCTAACGTAATTTAACAACAATTTAATCAACAATAAAAATTACTGCTGTCAAATTTACTGTATATTATACTACCCTCCTATATAACTATAGTTTTAAAAAAAAGTAGCAGGCAAAACTAGTATAATATTCTGCAAAAAATACATTAAAAATAAATTCAAACAGTAGGAATATTAGATTCAGGTAATTTTTTGTGTATTTGAGTAAGCCCCTAGATTGCTTAGTTTCACAATAGTACTTGGAAAGTGGCTGTTGTCGAGAATTAGAATTCACCCGTGCGAAGCCGGGCCAGTTCATTAGTCATACTATGAAAAGCGATTATAGAAAATGCAAAACTACCGCATGGACTCCTCATGGCGGTAACCTAAAATAAAACATAAATTTTATATTATATACCAGATGTAAAACAATCACACCGAAGGACAGAGGCTAACATCAAAGGTGTGAGACTTCTGGAGACGCGGTCGCCAATCAGCCTACCACCCGTGGTGATTGTGGTAAATCCTATATATTTATCAGAATTTAAGAATTTATACAATAGTTCGTGGCCCGGGGCCTTACTTTCTGGCGATTTGTGGCAAGAAGTATGTGGACTTGTGATGTACTGCATTTGGTATTGGTTATATAAAATGATACAATAGTATATTTTGTCTCCCTTAAAAGCTATTCCGCACGGGTCGTAATGTATAAGTGATCAAGTAATATAGTCGCTGTGAGAATCCATTTCAATATCCAATATACGGCGAACAATCGTGACGGGATAAAATACAGGCTATGAAGACTCTTGTTTGTCGGGGAAATGTAAGTTTAAATTGCTATATAATTCTCTTATTATAATGTAGGTATTGTTCTAAAAATTAATAAACATAAACGGCAATTAATTAAAAATATTAATCGCATAACGAAACCAAAGAATATATACACTACGCGAAACGAAACCCCTATTTGAATTATGCAGCTGCAGCTATATTAAGGCTACAACAGTTTCCTAAATTAGCAATAAAAGGGAACTTTATTTCGTTTATTTCTTTTTATTAATAATAATTCAGTAATTGAGTACACTAATTCCAGTTAGTGATAAAAAGTGATGAAGCTGTAGTACCACCACCTGGGCTATATTATCAATCGCTTGGTCTTAATGTAACAAAAGCAAACTTACTTGCCTTGAAGACATAACATGGAGAAAGTGATAAGAAGACGAGAGACTGTTTTTTCTTACCAACTTCAAAAAGGAGAAGGTATTCAGTTTGACTGTATGTTTTTTTATTTGTAAATAGACCGTTTTTGTTGATTATTTTTATATCTGAAAGCTGATACCTCTCGTGTGGTATCATATAAATTTAATCAAGATGTGGCTAGTAGTTTTTGAGTTATCCTTAATAATTCACATTTAATTGCCTGATGTTCTCGTTTTAATTTGCATATTGATTGCAGATTTTTCTAATTTTACCACTTGTATAAATAAAATAAGTTCGACGTTAGTATCATTTAACATCAAACGACAACATAGTCTACTTTATATAAAATGGATGTTGTGGTCCATCGAAATCTGCATATACCCTCCATTAAGAGCCGAAATCCTAATGCGTTGTAACACCTAAGGATTAAGATGTAAAAAGGGTCTCTGCTTCTCCATCCACACACCATATAAAACAATAGCATTAAGGTGCAATTTTACACTGGTATTCTGTGAGAGCGTGCTCCTTCCCCACTCGAGCCGAACCAAAAAAAAATTCATAAATATCATCTATCTATTACTACAGCGTATTGAAGTTCATGGATGAACATAGTTTCCCCATAGATTAACATTTATAAGAGACCTACATTTAATGACATTTAATAGAGTACTGAGAATAATTTTAATTTGATAATGACAATTACCCAACTGGTCGCCAAAAGTGATACAGAGAGGGAACTTATGATCATCATCATTACAGCCTTTCAAAAGTCCACTGCTGAACATAGGCCTCTCCCAAGGTATGCAACAAAGCACGGTCCAGAGCCACCTGCATCCATCGACTTTCTGCATGTCATACCAGGTCGTCACTCCATCTAGTGGGGGGTCGCCCTACTCTTCACCTACCGGTACGAGGCTGCCACTCGAGAACATTTTTTCCCCAACGGTTGTCGGTTCTTCGAGCTATATTGCCGGTCCATTTCCACTTCAGCTTACTAATCCGTGAAGCTATGTCGGTCACTCTAGTTCTACTGTGGATATCCTTATTTCTAAGTTTATCATGCACAGAAACCCCGAGCGTAGTCCTCTCCGTAGCTCGCTGAGCGACTTTGAGCGTCCTCTTACGGCCAGCAGTGAAGAACTACGCCTCGGTTCCGTAGGTCATCACTGGCAACACGCACTGGCTGTAAAACTTAGATGTGTCGTAATTTCCCGAACGCTGCCCAGCCGAGTTGAATCCGTCGCTTGACCTCTCGGTCGAAGTTGGACTTACCTAGTCGGGCTATTTGTCCCAGGTAAAGGTACTCGTCAACAATTTTGAGCTTAGTGCTCCCAACAACTTGGGGCATAGGTGTGACACGGACATTAAACATGATCTTTGTTTTGTCCATGTTCATCTTAAGACCTATCCATTGGGAGGCACTATTGAGGTCATTGAGCATAGTGCTTAAGTCCTTCAGTGATTCTGCCATAAGAACTATATCGTCGGCAAATCGCAGGTGAGTTTTGTACTCGCCATTGATATTAATACCGTATCCTTTCCAGTCCAGTAGCTTGAAAACGTCTTCCAATGCAGCAGTGAAGAGTTTCGGGGAAATAACGTCACCCTGTCTTACACCTCCCTGCAGTTGTATAGGTTTTGTACTCTGGTTCTGTACTCGGATAGCCATCGTATCCCTACTGTACAAATACTTCAGCACTTCGATATAACGACAGTCAACCTGGCCCCGCTGAAGAGACTGCAACATAGTCCGAAATTCGACGCAGTCAAAGGCTTTCTCAGAGTCCACATACGCCAGGCAAAGTGGCAGATTGTACTCTTCAGACTTCTGTAGAATTTGCCGAAGGGTATGTATGTGGTCTATGGCACTAAAACATTTTCGGAAACCGGCTTGTTCGTGAGGTTGGAAGTCGTGGAGTCTGCGTGATTGACGGTTCGTAATGACTCTCGATAACAACACAGACCCTTTTTACTGGAAACGAGGCATTCCATCTTATGGCATTCCATCATTAGTCCTCACGGGTGATAACGCATCTGCATTCTGATTTGTAATCGAGGATAGACGTAGATGTCTATGGTCCGTGGCAACCACTTACCATCAGGTGGACTGTGTACTCGTTTGTCACCCTATCCTATAAAAAAAAAACACAGCACGTAGACGCGGCTCAGAAGGGATATCGGTCTGTAGTTATTTAAAGAGGGCGTTGTCACCTTTCTTGAAGAACAAAACCATCGCACTTCTGCTCCACGCGTCGGAAGTAGTGCCTCCATGGAGGTCGGAATTAAAGGGCTTCTGAAGGACTTCAAGTACCGGTTTTCCACTTTCAGAAGCTCCGCTGAAATTACATCCTTGTTTAGGGACTTGCCGTTTTTGAGGTACTGGATAGCCTTTCTAATCTCGCTCAGACTGACGTCCGGAATATCATCCGAATGGTGTCGGATAAGACTTGTTCTTGGATTGTTACTCACACTTGCTTGTGGATCCAACGATGATGTGTACAGCTGCCCATAGAACCTTTCAGTCTCATGAGTGAGATTGAGATTGAGCGGAGCCAGGGCTCCAAAGTCTTTGCCAGAGATCTATCTGCCAGTAATAGCCAACTGTCAAAACTGAGGACTGAGCGTGGCAGCATCATTTCCGGGACACCTGGGAACTTACAGTATAATAAAAACTATATTAAAAACGTTTGTCTCACCCAAGTTTACATTATAATACAAAATTAGTGCTAAGAGCAAAGTAATGAACTCATTAGTTATGAGGGTACCAAATTTTCATAAAAAAGGAACATTAATTTCGCAACAAAAGTGAATAAAAACACACATTACTACGTACAGATATATAAGATAGTTTGTAAATACACTCTGATGTTTTCAGCAATAATAAGCAAGAAAACACTAATTATTAGATAAAATTAACAAGCACTGAATTGGCGCAATTTAATTGATGATTTTCGAATGTCAAATCTTCAAATTCTTCGACAAATTACAGATTAAAATTTTTTTGCCATCTAGCTTTGCTTATAAATAAGCATAAATAGGTTACGAAACCGGCAACACAGTGAATTAATAGACAGCCGCAGCCGATGTTTGGATTGTCAGGTACGCGCCATCCCGGCGTTTGGCGACTGTAGTAGAGTTAATTGATTTAAAAGATTGAAGAATCTTGGCCGCTAAGAAATAATGTAACAAAATTATGTGTTTGGATGGATTTATTAAACCGCTAATTATCCATAAATCATATTGTGTGCCATTCTTTTAATAACAAGATAACGAAATTGTTTCCA
The DNA here is from genome assembly GCA_036936625.1 of Parnassius smintheus behrii. Taxonomy (NCBI): domain Eukaryota; kingdom Metazoa; phylum Arthropoda; class Insecta; order Lepidoptera; family Papilionidae; genus Parnassius; species Parnassius smintheus. The sequence continues at coordinate 61,413,623 of JAUPFT010000002.1, read as the reverse complement.
CATTATTTAATTTCAGTACAACTCGGTGATCTTTGTCTGTATCATTTATATAAATTGTCATTTACAGTATGTACAGTGGAGCCTGATATCGTTTATCCCTCCTGTCTGTTGCCTTAACCTTAGCTTTTATATCTGCTTACATTGTAGGGTGATATTTTCTTCTGTGTGTAGGGCCATTAAAATTATTTCCCGATATTAAATAAATATCTTGGCATTATTTTTTGGATTGCTTCCTTATAGACGAGACATTTTTATAAAAGTTTGGGTGACCAAAGTGCACTCCATCCAACTTTTGAAATAGAAATAGAAATAGAAATAGAAACTTTTTTATTCAATGTAGATTATAAAAATACTTATTGAAAGTCACTTTTTTAATTTACCACTGGTTCGCAAAAGAAACCTCTGTCCTGGGAAGAACCAGCAAGAAACCCAGCGGGACTATTTATTTTTAATAATAGCTTACAATCATGTTTACAATCAACAACACAAGACAAATTAGAAATAGCTTGGTAGCGATCACCCTTCCCAGGGGTTATTATCATCTATAAATTCCTTAATATTATAATAACCCTTTTTATACAAACTTAGTTTAATAACATTTTTGAACTTTGTGTATGACAAATTTTGTATATTTTCTGGGATTTTGTTGTAAAAGCGTATACATCGCCCCAAGAATGAATTACTGACTCGGTGGAGTCGAGTAACTGGTACTACCAGCTTGTGTCTGCTCCTAGTATTTACAGAATGAATATCACTTATTTTCGCAAAACTACTTTTATTTTTGTGTACGTACATTACATTTTCATAAATGTATTGAGAGGCCAGAGTTAATATATTAATTTCCTTAAATTTTTGTCTCAGTGACTCTTTTGGTTTTAAATTATATATTGCTCTAATGGCCCTCTTCTGTAAAATAAATATAATTTCAGTGTCAGTCGCGTGTCCCCATAGCAAAATACCATACGACATAATGCTATGGAAATAACTAAAGTAAACTATTCTAGCTGTTTCAACACTGGTAAGAGTTCTAATCTTTTTTACAGCATATGCTGCAGAACTAAGTCTGCTAGCTAGTTTTGATATATGGGGGAGCCATTGAAGCTTTGCGTCCAGTGTGATTCCAAGAAAAATGGTGGTATCAACAAGACTCAGTTCCTCCCCATTTAAAATTACATTAGTATTGACATGTTTAACATTAGGAGTTAAGAATTTCATACATTTAGTTTTAGTTCCATTCAAATGCAAATTATTAACATTAAACCAATTGACTAACTTAGCTATAGCATTATTTACTTCGTCGTAATTTAATAACTGTCGTTTTAATTTGAAAATTAATGAAGTATCATCAGCAAATAATACTATATCATGGTTATCCCCTACTATGTAAGGTAAGTCATTAATATATACAAGAAACAGAAAAGGGCCGAGAATTGAGCCCTGAGGCACGCCCATTTGTACAATGGACCCGGAAGAACTCATACTATTAATAACAACTTTTTGTGTTCTGTCACTTAAATATGAAATAATTAATTTAAGAGCATCATTTCTTACACCGTAGTGTTGAAGTTTCCTGATTAATGTTTCATGGTGAACACAATCGAAGGCTTTGGATAGGTCAAAGAACACACCCAAAGCATCCTGTGAATTCTCCCATGCATTAAATATATATTTAATCAGCTCAACACCAGCATCAGTTGTCGAGCGACCCCTTGTGAAACCAAATTGATTTTTATGAAGTAATTTATTTACATTAAAAAAAATTAACAATTGATCAAGAATAATTTTTTCAAAAATTTTACTAAGTGTTGGCAGTACAGAAATAGGTCTAAAATTAGCGGGGTCCAATGTACTACCAGATTTAAATAAAGGTATTACTTTACTATGCTTCATTAAATCAGGAAACACACCAGATTTGATACTACTATTAAAAATAATAGATAGTTGAGGTGCGATTGTATCTATTATAGACGCAATAACTTCAACAGAAATTCCCCACAGATCGGCGGTTCCCTTAATATCAATAGTCTTAAAATATTTTACAATATCTTTTGATGAAACTTTATGAAATGTAAAATTCTTTGTACACACATTTACATTTTGTTTAAGTAATGATTCGGCGACGGTAGGAGAAGAATTCAGTGACTTAGTGGTTAAGATCGGAATATCAGTAAAATATTTCTCAAAAACCATTGCAACGTCCTGATCTGATTTAGTTAATTTATTGTTAAAACTTAACTGGTAGTTTGAATTGCGAGAGTTGACCTTACCAGTTTCACTATTAATTATGCTCCATGTCATTTTAATTTTATTAGAAGCAGTCTTTATTTTGTTGCTTAAATACAATGACTTGGCTAAGGAGCACACTCTTTTAAATATTTTGGAATATTTTTTTACATATTCCCTAAATTCGACGCTAGGATTATATGACCTTTCATTGTAAAGTTCATATAACCTTTGTCTACTCTTATGGACTCCTACTGTCGCCCATTCATTAAATGCTTTACGATTATTCAAGGAGAATGTTTTAGAAGTAAAAGTATTATTAAATTCATTGCAAATGAGCTTAAATAATGTTGCATACAAAAAATTTGGATTATTTTGGTATGAAAGTAATGGAAGTTTTTTTACTATGTTACTTCTAAACTTCTCCAAGCGATGTGCATTTATTGGAACAAACACTACTTTTTTATCTACTTGCTTTTTGTGAACATAAGGTAATGAAACAAATTGTCCATAGTGATCAGAGCTCAATTTTTGAATTATACATTTATTGAACGGCTTAACATTTGTAAAAATGTTATCTATACATGTTGCACTAGATTCAGCAATACGTGTTGGCTCCAAAAATAAATTAAAAAGACCATAAGATTTAAACAATGATCTAAATTTAATATTAGTGGAGGAAGCTTCTAGGAGATTTATATTAAAGTCTCCACATATTACAACAGATTTATTCTGTTTATTAAGCTTAGCGAAAACTTCCTCCATAATTTTTTCAAAAGTATCATATAACGAACATGGGGGTCTGTAAACGCTCACAACAATGAGGTGCTCAAACTCAACACATGCCATTTCTACAGTTCGCTCAACAGAGAGGCTCACAATATCTTTACGTTCTTTATATGATAATAATTTACTAGCTAATATTAAGGAGCCACCTCTTAAAATCGTTTCTCTATTGAAAGAACTGAGCACCTGGTGATTACTAAAGTTAAACATTAAATTATGAGCTTTTAACCAATGTTCAGTAATACATAAAATATGAATATTGTTGCTATTTAAAAACAATTCAATTTCTAGCTCTTTGCCTATCATGCCTTGTATATTCTGATGCACCAGGTGTAAACAATTTTTATTATCATTTTCTGGAGTTATACAATTGCAACTATTAAGGATTTGTAAGCTACATTCTAAACTATTTAAATTATTATAACTGCTAGAGATTACCTCTATTGTCTCATTTTCTAATTTAAATTACTTGGAACGGATTCCAAATTACATGTCAAATCATTATGCTGCTCAATAGGAGCAGATGTCTGGGTAGCCAAGTCCTTGGCTGAGTTAATATATAAATAATAAGATAGCACATTTGCTATCTGTCTTAAATTATATTTGGATAGGTAGTACCTATCTGTAGTCAAAAATTTTTTAATTAAATTATTAATATCTATTAAATTAATTTTATTGGTATAATTGTTACAATTAAATGTCAAATTTAAATTATTATTACATGATAAATTATTCATTAATAAATTTAAATCATATCTTATTTTATTCTCCTGTGGCCAACCCTGTATGTAAGGCAATGTAAACAAGATAATTTTATGTACATTTAAAGTATTGAGGTTATCAATATATTTTAATAATTGATTTTTGCTTACATTGCCTCTTCTCCCAACAAAAATTATTAATGTGCTATTAGGAGAAAACTTACTGGTTAAAACTTTATTCATTATATGACTAAAGGATGCTCCAGGCATACAATAATTACTAATCAATTGTCCTTTTAAATGGTTATTTAACATCATGCCCAAATTTTTACCTATGTCATCACAATACATAATAACTTTATGTTTTTTAATATTTAAACTACTTTTTAAGTTTTTATTCTGTGTTATGGCACCGTCATAGAGTGTTGGTGAAAATAAGGAGTCATTGCTATTTACACATATTGTCCCCGATGAACATGGTATGGAGCGTTGATTCTCACTCTGATGTTTTATTAAGGAGTCAAAGCGCTCCTCATTGTATTTACATGACTTTACCAGATCATTCACGGCCAATATGTGTTCTTTTATCTCAACCTGAGCCGATGCATATTTATTTGAGATAATTTGTAAGGAGTTTTTAAGCGACAAAACTTCTGAATTGAGACACTCTATTTCAGTCTCATAACAGTTTTTCATATTTTCCACCTCAATTGCGTATAATTTAAGTTTATTAATTAATACATGCTTTTCCTTACATATATTTATATAATTTTTTGTATTAATTTTTGTTTTAATTAACTTTTGTACTTTCCTAACATATTTATTAATTTTTATGTATTTCTTTAATTTTCTTCTACTGCATGTAATCCTTTCTGCTGCTCTAGATGTGACAAAATCATCACCAGTCAAATCGATTGTTGTGGAGGGATGCAATGTTTTTGAAGATTTACATTCTATGAGCTCATTGAACAGACTTTGAGTTTGGGACACTTTCAATTCATCTAAGTATTGTTTTAATTGCAAAATCTGCTCATTAGCCTCACTTAACTGCAACTGCAATGCAGCAATTAATCTGAGGGATTCCTCATATTCTTTGCTGCATCGGTCAAACTCATCGACTGTTTCCTGAAGCTGATCCCTTTCTTTTAAAACATTTGTGTAGTCTTTATGCAACTTAACCATATCACTTTTTAGTTGACTATTTTTGGCAATTATATTTATTATTTCCTTTTCGTTGTCATCCCTTTCTTTAAGCAACAGCTCACACTGCTCTTTTGACGCCTTAAGTTCTAGAAGCGCCATTTGAAGTTGGTTCTCCATTTGGCGCGTTTTGGCGTTGCGTGTATTCATTTTACTATTATGTGTAAATAGCAAAAGAAAACAAAGAAAGAAAACCGAAGAAACAGAGTAAGCTAATATCTAGATCTATGGGTCTACTTACAGATCTCAAATTAAATTATCAGGTAAATAATTCAAATTGAAATCCGAAACTGCACTAATTTAAAAGGTAAATCTTAAAATATTAAAGGGATAACAAGAAAATTACAATAACTTACAGAAAGTTCAAACGATGTTCGTTACAGCTGTCTCTTTTAGTTGAAACACAAAACACTATTTAATTAAAATACTTATGACTTTTACTTATTTTACCAACACAATTAAGTATTATTTAACAACTGTAACCAAAAATTGAGGTGGATATTATCAAATTACAATATTTAATTTTGCTAAATTGTTGGGAGCTATTATTTTACAACTTGTCACTTGGGTTGCCACAGAGTATCCCCTTTGAAAAAGAGTATTTGATAAATGAATACCCCTGCACTGCCAAATGACAGAGAAGTCACACACAAGATTACATACATTTATACCTTGAAGCAGGCTTGCATACTTTCTCCGTGTATACAAGTCGCCGAAAAAACTTGTCAATTCTTAACATCCGCCCTGTGTAATATCCCTCTACAATATGCAGGAGTGTATGTACAAGCTTTATTGTGAATATGGTCTCTCTTATATAAAGCAAACAAAATGAACCATAAGACCCGTATAGAAAAACATATAGATGAAGTGAAGTCCGCTAAGTCTGCGGTATATCAGCATATCTAAGATCGATCGCAACCATTACATCTGTTTTGACAAAACACAAAATCTTTTTTTTTTATAGAAGAGGGGGCAAAAGAGCATACGGTTCACCTGATGTTAAGTGACTACCGCCACCCATGAACATCCACAACAGCAAGGGAATTGCAGGTGCGTTACCGGCCCTTTAGAAAGGAGTAAGCTCTTTTCTTGAAGGTCCCCAGGTCGTATCGGCTCCGAAAAAATCGCCGATGGTAAACTATTCCACAGAGAGATAGTACGCGAAACAAAGATGCGTACAGTGGTGGAAGCCATCAAAATAATACCGATTCCTATCAAGGATATATTAGAAAGGCTATTGAAATTAAAAACATCGCAATTTTAATAAAAAGGATGGCTCGGCGCTGCTATCTGCTAGGACATAAGATTAATATTCAAAAGTTGATATCATCAACAATAACATCAGAACGTCAGGCACCTCCCCCCCCTGTGATCACGGGTGTTGTAAAGCACATTAAACGTTAGTAACTAAACGTTAAAGTTAAACGCAATAAAATTCGTAAAATTTATTTCATTTGAGTTCAGTTACCGCCCCTGAATATTAAGATGAAATTCCTCGATAACTACAAAATAGGTCTCCAGTTCTCATCACATACTAACACAGCAACATTATTTTGCGATTCCACGGTGTTATTTTGTGAGAGTGTAGTCCTACTTCGATTAAGCTGACCCATTGCCCTCCTATTAGCTATGTATATGTATCTGTAGCTTTACCACGTTAAAATATTACATTCTGTACTCTAAAAATATTACTATCTTGCCTCATGTTTGCAATGATTGCCACGCTTGGCAGCAGGTAGGTAGCAACCTTTGATTCCCTTGTAGCATTGTAGTGTGAATCTACTCAAATATTCTTTTACTAGTATTTTACCATATAGAAGAAGACCTTGGTATATATTCAGGTGCAACGGTCACAGCGGTGGCTGCATTAAACTTGTGAAAGCCCAGCACTGCGATTTTCTCGTATCATGTATGTCGATTATATGAAATCCTGGAAAGAATTTTAGGGAGACTGAGCGATATGGAGGCATTGATTGTTTCTAACAATATTTATTGATTACGACTCATTCATCGTCAGGTATACCTCAAAACTTGAAGCTATACTTGTGTAATACCAGAGTAACCGATATAGTCCAACGGATAAGTAAGCTGAAGTGACAATAGGCCGACCATATATTATATACTATTATACCATATATTATATATTATTATACGTGGTAGAGCCATGCTGCAGTTATATTAGTAGTATAGTTGTAGCACGAATGGGTCGGCTCGACCGGGGAAGGACCACGCTCTCACAGAATACGGAGACCCATTTTACTGGAAACGAGGCATTCCATCTTAGTCCTCACGGGTGACAACGCATCTGCATTTTGATTCGTAATCGAGGATAGATGTAGATGTCTATGGGCCACAGCAACCACTTACCATCAGGTGAACTGTGTGCTCGTTTGTCACCCTATCCTATAAAAAAAATGTAAAAAATATAACTCGAAGAACCGATAACCGATGGGGAAGAAAGTTTCTCAAATGTCAACCTCGTACCGATTACCAAATTGTAGGTCCTTTAACCTTAGTGAAGAACAATCGGATAAGATGCTTTGAGGCATTCCTCGAGCAAGGCTTATGATGATGATGAATTAATGAATTTTGTGCATTTACTAAATTTTTCGTGGCCACAAAGTTTTAGGAGTGCGGGCACAATAGCACAGAACGAAATTACTCGCATTAATTTTCACGATATGCCCCGGTATCTGCCAACGATTCGCGTAGTGTATATATTCTTTGCCAACGGTTAGTATAATATACTTGAAGTATATTTTGTTTTTTTTTTATTTACGGTTTTTTTCAACTAAATTATAAATAAAAATTTAATATAAAAATATTATAAACAATATTATTATATTTTGGTTATTACTATTCTTATTTCATTTATCGCCATAAGCCAACAAAAGCACTTATTAGTTAGTGTTTAAAATTATTTACTTAAGAATATCCCAGTTTTGAAAGCTTTTATTTAACTTAAATTGTATGTATGTCCTGGAATTTTGCACTCAAAATTTAACCAATTTTCACTGAAGCTGTCGCGCTAATATTGGGCACACATATTTGTTTCTCAAAAAAATGCACGTTTACCTAAACGCCGCCATTTTAAATCCAATATGGCGGACGTTACAAAGTAGCGATTTATTTCCACAACAACCCCCATAATAATATGGGTATCTAATGAAAGCCCTTGGTGAGCGAATCACAATAAGAAGGGAATGACAATTATAAATAAAACATCATAGGAAATATCAGCGCTCCATACCTTGTTCGTTTGGAACAATATGTTTAATGACAATATAAATAGTAATGTCTCCTTGTTTTCACCTGCACTCTTTGACAGTACTGTGACAAAGAATTAATTTTAAAACTTTATTATATATTGGGATGACATATGCAAAAATTTGGGCATGATGTTAAATAACCATTTAAAAGGACAGCTGATTAGTAATTATTGTATGCCTGGAGCATCCTTTAGTCATATAATGAATAAAGTTTTACCTAGTAAATTTTGTCCTAATGGCACATTAATAATTCTTATAAAGGAGAAGAGGGAATGTAAACAAAAATCAATTGTTAAAATATATTGATTCTCTCAATACTTTGAATTTACATAAAATTATCTTGTTTACATTGCCTTACAAACAGAGTTTTCCACAGGAAAATAAAATAAGATACGATTAAAATTTATTAATGAATAATTTGTCATGTAAGAATAATTTAAATTTGACACTTAATTGTAACAATTATGATGGAATGAATTCAATAGATATTAATAATTTAATAAAAAATTTTGACTACAGATAGGTATTAACTATCCAAATATATTTTAAGAGAGATAACAAATGTTTTACCTCATTATTTATATCTTAACTCACCCAAGGTCTTGGCTCCCCAGACATCTGCTCCTATTGAACAGAATAATGATTTAACGTGTAATTTGGAATCAGTTCCAAATAATTAGAAAACGAGACAGTAGAGGTAATCGGCAGCAGTTATAATGATCTAAATAATTTCGAATGTAGATTAGAAATTCTTAATGATTACAATTGTATGACTCAACAAAATGATAATAATTTTTTTCACCTGGTTCATCAAAATATACAAGGCATGATAGGTAAAGAGAAATTGAATTGTTCTGAAATTATATGGTCTTTTTAATTTTCATCTTACTTCTTTTTAATTTTTTGGAGTCAACGCATGTCGCTGTATTTAGAACAACGTGTATAGATAACATTTCAACAATGTTAAGCTGTTACATAAATTTATAATTCAAAAATTGAGTTCTGATCACCGTAGACAATTAGTTTCTTACCTTATTATTTTTTCAAAAAGCAAGTAGATGAAAAAGTTGTGTTTGTACCTGTAAATGCAGGTCGTTTGAAGAAGTTTAGAAGTAACATAGTAAAAAAACCGGCCAAGAGCGTGTCGGGCCACGCTCAGTGTAGGGTTCCGTAGCTTCCCGTTCGTCACAATAAGTGTTCCCACTTATGAGTTTAAAGGTGGGTATCCATTATGTTCGCGCTCTAGCAGCGCTCCGCGCTCCTGCAACTGCTCCCGGTAGTGGTTACTGTTGTTTCCATCCAAGTTCAAAATGATTTTCCTAGAAAGTCCTTATAAAGTTCTACTTTTCAGATTTTTTTCATATTTTCTAAACTTATGGTTCAAAAGTTAGAGGGGGGGGGACACATTGTTTTTTGCTTTTGGAGCGATTATTTCCGAAATTATTGACATAATGAAAGATTGCAGTGTGCGCTGTCACAGTTCAACGCTACCTGGATGTAGCGTCATTCCGCTTGCGTTACGGTGACGGCTTCTATGGACATATGTTGAGGATTGTCTGCAGGGAATTCACGGATGGCTACAATGAATGAAGGGTTTTTTTTAAATTGTAATACTATAATATGTTTTACTGTAAAATTTTACATGCTAGAGCCACGTTATAGGACCACATGGTCTGCCTGATAATGCATCGGCTCATAGACACCCTTCTCTGATTGAGAATATAAATGCAGGTGCATTGTCACCCCTAAGGTCTAAGATGGAAAGCCTCGTCACCAGTAAAAAGGTTTCAGGTTCTCTAAACTCGGCATAAAAAGACATCAGTATTATGCTGCTATTTTACTCTGGTATTCTGAGCAGTGTGGCACTTGCACATACATCCTTGTTCATATGTTTTGATCGTTTAAACATTTTCATATACTATTTATTGGATTAGTTAGAACTAGTTTGTGCATTGATGTGTGTACCTACATCTTTAAATCTAAAAAATGATTTTAGTAAACCTCTATTCATTTTTAATACCTTTCCAACAATATATCACACGTTAGGGTTGAAATTAAAAAAAAATCACTTCCCAATTTACATATAGGGGGGCTACCCTAATAAAACATTTTTTCCAATTTTTATTTTACCACTTTGTCGGCGTTATTGATACACATATTGGTACCAAATTTCAGCTTTCTAGTGCTAACGGTCACAGAGATTAAGCGAGGACGGACAGACGGACAGACAGACATGGCGAAACTATAAGGGTTCCTAGTTGACTACGGAACCCTAAAAACTTACATTACTACTAACCAAAACTACACATTACTTTACAAACCAACTACAAACAAACTACCATTACTTTGATATGAAAGGGTCATATCAAATAATCCAGATTTTTGTTTTGAAACATTATTTAAGCTAATTTGCAATAAATTTGATAGTACTTTTACTTCTAAACATTCTCCTTGACCAAAATAATATTATCCCACGTTTTGTATTAAATAATCGGTGTAATGTTTCAAGTATATATACTATGGACCAAGTAGTCAAACAGAGCACTGATTATAAAATATGAGGTATATAATAGAAAATGAATAATGTCAAGTCAAATCGGATTACTAATTTATTCTAATTTAACTTCAGTATATATCACGTTGTTGCACACACATATTATTTATTTACAGAAAAAAAATTTTACAGTAATTTCTAACAACAAAGTTTGAAGAAAGTTACATCAACAGTCCATTTAGATATTCTTCAGGGTAGAGTTAACGGGTGGGTTTGCGATGGCGTTATTAAATCTGGGAACGTGACGGTAACTCTGCGGCTGTAGATAAGACTCCGACTGGAGGCTGGCAGTATTTCATGTCTAATGGTGTGGTTTAAATTCGTTCGGGAGACTAAAACTTTTGTTTAATTTTCCTATAGTGCTTTCGTTTTAAGTAAGTCAGCCTTGTTGTGTGATGCTGGCGTACGGGAATCACTTAATGTCATTAATTTAATAAAATGGATATATCAGGGTTTTCTGAAAAGTATCCGAACCCAAAGTGAAGATGGCACCAATTGTCAATAAAAGCTAGGATGAAGAAAAGAAGGGAATAAAATATAATTATTTTTTTTCAATACCGATTATAAATAATTTTTACTAAAGTATTTATTTTTTACTTTATCCACTGTGTGCCAGACGGGTGAAACTCGTAGCAAGTATTGTCGAAAACACTCGAGTCTGGAGTTCGTCAACTGTCGGTGGACCGCGTCTAGGGGTTCAGGATGTCCAATGAAATGACGAATTATAACGAATGTCAATCGGTGGCCGGTGGTTCGACGGTAGTAGGCTCATATGACCGGCGGAAATCATCGGAGCTATCACTATTCAGTATTATAATTTTTCCAAGATTTATTCAGTTGATTTCTTCCTGTTGTACCTCTTCTTCCTATTCCTCGGTAGCGAACGACTACGATTTAATCGAGCACCCGTGCTTGATTTAATCGTATTCGCTTAAAACTTTACCTTTAAGTGAGCTGCAGGTCATTGCACGTATTTGCCCTTTTGCTTTTATTTAGGTACTAATTAGCATAATTTACAACTTTTCGAATACAATAATATTAATTATAGTAAAGTACTTACATAATGTTAGATAGCTAATGAAATTAACTGTAAGGTACCTGTAAGGTTCATTAGTATTAATTATGGGGGTAATTTAATTTTCACAATAATTTCCGGAAAAGTTTTGGGTGAATTGACGGTTTTATGTGACTATATGTGTGTCTAAATGATTAATAACTCACTAAAATACTTTTTTTCTTAAAGTAATCTTACGTTATTTATATACGTTATATTCGTACAATTCGTTAAAACTCTAAATATAAAAATATTATAAATAATTTGGACCTGCAAATTACCTTACAAAATATTGCCATACCACTCCTATTATATTTCTATTGTATTCTTTGCTCTTATTTGCTACTTTTGTCTTTTACTTTTACATAATTATTCCCTTTACTAACATCACAAAGATATTCTATTTCTAGACTTAATATTTTTAATTATGCCATCTTAGCTGTTTTGTACTATAACCTTATTACTACGACATCATTCTTCTAGGTTAAATATTTATTTTTACTGATAACATCGTGTCACCTGCATGCATCGAACGTCGTATTATGCTCTTAATATTGTTACGAACACTACTTCCACGTAATCACCATATTTGTTATTAAGAATTAAGCACTATTTTATAATTTTTATTTGTCGTAGGTAACACACTGGTTCTGGTAACATTTATACGGATAATATTAAGGCAAGTAACAGATCTCGAAAATATTAAACTAGAAAAGAAACTCCATTCCAAGTGTGGTGCTCTCCGGTCGAGCCGACCCATTCAAGTTACAACCAAATAGCTGCAGGGTGGCTCTACTAAGTGTTAAAGTATGAGAGTTTCATGTATGCATATTTTATTTCAGAGGAGAAATCCAACAAACCTGGCCTTACGCTGCCATTTTATGCTGGTATTCTAGAAGAGCGTTCACCGGATCTACCGCTTTTAAACCATGGGTTTGCGACCCATACCATAAAACACTTTTATTGCTATCCTTGTTTTGAATAAATCTGAAATAATTTAATCAAATAGTTGTGTAGGTTTGTTGACCATTCTACGTTATTTGATAGCCGTTTGAAATTTAATCGAGTCAGCAATTTGTAACGACGCGCACTTCGTTGTTTTAATTCTATTAAACTTGCTGTATTCCGCTATTTATTTTCATACTCCAAGCGACCTTACTGAAATGGTTAAAGGTGCGGAGTACAATCTTGAAAATTCTAGGTTCAAATCTACCATTCGGAATACTGTGGTTTTTATAAAATCAAAGCGATACGTGGACACCTGCTATCAACTTTAAAAATATGCGTTGCCACCACTGAGGGCTAAGACTGAATGTCTCTCAACTGTAATACTGCTACTACTCTACACTATACTCATAAGCTTTCTATACCATTTCTACGGTCTCAAATTGGGAAAGATTAAGTAGAGTAAGAGTAATTAGAACAAGATTAACTGTTTAACCTCTGCTTGTGACAATCCTGAACTCACTCAAAAGGTTAAAAAACCATTTTTTAAATAAAATCTGACTTCGAAGAAACAAAAATATTAAAATAATTTCTATATAAACGCTTATGAAATAGGAACCGTATTATTCTATTCTATTATATATTAAGCTATGTCTTAGCCTCTTAGCTACGATATCTGATGCTTTCAAGTGGAAATGCTCATTTTACTTTCACGTTGGTTAAACTCGTGCACTATAATCTTGTCCTGCGCAGATGGCTATTCTCCATTGAGACGAGCCGCCGTGACCAAAAGTCTAGAAGACATTTCTTTTATAGTATAGGGTGCAATAAATAAACGAGCATACAGTCCACCTGATGGTAAGTGGATAATGTGGATGTGGTCCATAGGCATCCACATTTATCCTCAATTAAAAATTAAAATGCGGATGCGTTGTCACTTCTCAAAACTAAAATGGAATTCCTCGTGTCCAGTAAAAATAGTCTCCAGTTCTCTACACTCACCTTACAAAATCTTTCTACTATGAGCACACGGTTTACCTCATGGTATACTTTGGCCTATAGATATCTAAATCCATCCTCAATTAAGAATCAAAATGTACTTAGGCTGCCCTAAAAGTATCGGGAATGGAATATGTCCACTGTTCCTGTCATATAAAAATCTTTTTAATTGAAAACTCCTTGGTTTTAAAAATCGAATACCATTTATTTATTTAAAAACAGATTCTCGGTATTGTCAAAAGGTTTTGTCAAACTTGTTTAGTCGTTGAGAAATAGGAATTGACTCGAGAAAATTCAAGAGCGATGATTTATTATGACTTTCGAAGTGGTTTAACACAAAAACAGTGTGTTGACCGGATGATTTCTGCATCTGGTGTTGAAGCCCTATCCAAAACCACAATTTATCGCTAGTTTCTGAATGGCTAGCTAGTTTTTGAACTTCAACGTGGATGTCTCAAGCTCAGTGATGATCCCCGTCAAGGGCCGTCCTAAAACTGCAGTCACCCAAGAAAACGTTGATGCTGTGCGTAAGCTGATTGAGGAAGATCGACATGTGACATACCGCGAAATTCAGGCAACTATAGACATTGGCACAAGTCAAATACAAATAATCTTGCATGAACAATTAGGTGTAAAAAAGTTGTTTTCCCGATGGATACCGCATTCGCTCTGTGAAGATCAAACAGCGGCTCGCGTTACTTGGTGCGTCAGAACTCTCGAAAGATTCCACGCAGGATCCTCAAATGCTGTATACAACATCGTATCGGATGACGAATTCTGGGTATACGGTTACGAACCCGAAACAAAAAACCAATTATAATAAATTTTTTGATCTTATTGACATAATAGAAAAAACTGAACTGGTTATTTGAATGAAAATCATGAATGCCATTAGTTTAATTAAAATTTTTCTTATTTTTCAAAATTACTAAAAAAAGGGCTCGAAAAACGGGAATAAATAATATATACTCCGCTTATACCATAACACAGAAGGCGAAAATAAAAAACATTTATTTCCTAACTATTCCCGGCTACTGAGATACTGCGGACTACATATAGATGTTTTGACGTTCTTATAAAGAAACAAGAAGCAGCCGCAAATATCATTCAGCACCACATAGACTTCACACGCCGCTATCGTCACGTATCCGTCGACCAATTGCGAGCCGTTTCTTCAACGCTCGCTTCTTCTTGCTGTTCCGGAGCTGTGTCCCACGCCACCGCAGCTCGCCGACTACGCGCGCGCTTTTTTTTTTTTTTTGCGCCCGAAGCAATTAAAGGGTTACCCTGTACGTAGGGAGGCGGAAAATGCATTACGCATACCACGATAGCCGGTCTATCGTGGTTATGAGGGACTCACTGTCCTACCGGGGATCCTAAGTGATACCCTCTAAAAACCGCCTTTGGGGACAGGCAGCCGGCTGATTAAGCTGTGTTGTGCCTTATCGTGAGCGACCCTCTTTTGGGAAAAGAGGGCGCAGGCAGCTACGAGCCGCTGAGGGAGTGCCTACGAAGGCAAATTAATATTAGTTAATACAATAATTTAATTTAATTAGAGTTGGCCTGAGCCGCCAGGAGGCAGTTCAGGTCGTTTGTCAGTTTATTTGGCGGGTCCGAGAGAGAGTTTCTCGGCCTGCGGACTCGATAGCGAGAGGGGGGGTGGGGCTTCATAAGTAGCTGCCTCACGAATTAATTGGTTTGGATGCGACTCTGAGGCTTTGAAGAAGTTCTCAGAGAGTTTTTTAAGAAATTGTTGAATTGTTGGGAGCTCTAGGTCCCGATGAAGGTCGGCATTACGGACGTACCAAGGTGCGTTCGCAGCTCGACGACAGAAAAGGTTTTGAACTATTTGGAGTTCATTAATAATATTAGGGTTTGCGTGGGCAAAGACGGGGCCCGCGTAGGACATGACTGGTCGTATACATACCTTATAAAGGGTACGCTTGTTTCGGAGGGACATTTTACTGTGTCTGCCCAACATACTGTTGAGCCTACTCAGATAAAACCGTGCGTGACGGGTTACTCTTTTGACGTGGGGCCTAAAAGTGAGCCCTGTGTCTAGAGTGACACCTAAATATTTGGCGATCGTATGCAAGGGGACAGGGGTCCCTAGCATACGTATTGGTGGGGTGTTTTTAAGACGGCGTCGTTTATAGTCGAAGTGAACGGCGGAGCTCTTCTCCGGGTTCACATCGATGCACCATTTTTTGAACCAAGCTCCTAGGTCATCGACTGACTTTTGGATCTTGTTCCGTATGAAGGGTAGTGAGATGCCTTTACAGTATATAGCAGTGTCATCTGCGAAGAGGGAGAGCTGAACACCTTTCGACGGGATGGGAATGTCGTTGGTGAACAGGATGTATAGCAGAGGAGCAAGTACTGAGCCCTGAGGGACACCACCCTTGATAGTTCGCTGTGAAGATAGCGTGCCTTCGTGTCTAAAACGAAAGGTACGATGCTTTAAGTAGGAGGCCACGAGACGTACTAGACGATCAGGGAGACCTATTTTGTAGAGCTTGTAGATAAGGCCTGTATGCCAGACTCTATCGAAAGCTTTAGCTATGTCGAAAAAGACCGTGATGGTCTTATGACGACGAGGATAGAAACCGCTGAGGATGTATTCCACAATGCGGTGAACTTGTTGGGGACATGAGTGTTGGGCTCGGAAGCCGAATTGATGGGGAATGATAAGAGGATCACCGTCTATGGGAAACAGATAGCGCCTCATACGAGTTTGGATGACTCTTTCGAAGAGCTTGCCCATTGCCTTGAGGAGGCTAATGGTGCGATGGCTGGAGGGGAGGTTGAGAGGCTTGCCTGGCTTGGGAATTCCAATCACAGTTGCCTCTTTCCACGTAGTAGGAAAGTAACTAAGGTTGAAGCAGGCGTTGAAGATAATAGATAAAAAGGTTAACACCTGCTCAGGAAAGTGTTTCAGGGCTTGGTTGGAGATGCCATCCGCGCCCGGAGCCTTTTTAGGCTTAAGTCCTTTGATGAGGGATGAAATCTCATCATTGGAGACAGAAATAGTTTCGGAGGTCGTGGGGGGTGAGTTCCGGCAGCGGACCTCATCATCCACTACCTGGACGTGTGAGGGGTCGACGGGTTGAGAGCTAGGCGAGCATTGAGCGTCAATGCTATCTGCAAAGCACTCAGCCTTTTCCTCGTCCTCGAAGGCAACCGTGCCGTCGGGACGGGAGAGAGGGGGAGTGTGGGTGATAGCGTCTATGCGGAGGGCTCTGGCCATCTGATAGTACGCTGTATGAGATGGAGAGATATTCTCCATGAGTTCACTCTTTTCGAGGTTTCTCGTTGAAGACGATTGGCCGCGCGCCTATATCGGGGGTGGGATATTTTGCTGCTCTCCGGAAAGCAGCTTTCTTGGCTTTTAATAGGTTGCTAATATGTAGGGGAAGCTCGCTATTGTTAGCAACCGGGACGACCCTTTCGTTCTCCTGAAGGGAGGATTTAATAAGGGTGGAGAATGAGTCGACCGCGGTGTCGATTTTTTCGGGACTGTCTAAGTCCGACGGTAGATAGATGGTAGAGTCCTGTGAGTCCAGAGCTTTAGCTAGGGACTCCTTGAATCCCTTCCAGTTAGTGAAGGTTTTCGTATGTGTTGGGGGAGGTGGCTGATGGCCAAGAATGAGGGAGATCGGTCGCTGATCGGATCCTAGATCGTCTAGAGTCTCGATTGCTCTGAGGTTGAGAGAAACTCCTTGGAGTAACGCAAAATCTAGTACATCGGGGGCGTGATCGGTGTTATCGGGAAAGTGAGTAACACCGAGGGGACTATGGATGGTAATATCAAGAGACTGCGTGATATCGAGCAGTATCTTGCCACTATAGGACGTAGTACGGCATGTCCACTCAGTATGCTTAGAGTTAAAATCTCCAAACATAATGACTGAATTGCCTAAAGATAGAATGGCCTCAAAATCTTTTTTGTGGGGCTGGGTTCCTGAAGGGATGTAACAGGAGGCTATGAGGATGGACTGATGTCTAGTCATAGCTAGCCTGCATACCGTGGCTTCCATGTTGGTAAGCTGTGGAGTAGAAATGGGCGAGCAATGAAGTGTCTTCTTGTAATAGATGGCCGTTCCGCCGCCTCGACGGTCGGGTCTGTCGTTACGAAGAAGATAGAAGTTTTTAATAGAAAGGCCTTTAGCGTCCTTGGATTTGAGATTAGTTTCCTGTAGGAGGAGGAAATCGACTTCACGATTCTGAAGAAAAAGCTTAAGCTCTGGGAGGTTATTTCGCAAGCCGCGAATATTAAATGATACAAGCGATAAACCCTTAGGTTTGATACGACCGTGAGATTTTGGTAGAGTAATTTGCTCAGTCATTTAAGTTAAGTTTATTAAGTTAACATAACTTACAACGCTAGCAGAAGATTGTTATGTTCTGCAAGAACGAGGAGACGTTCTTGGGGGGACTTCGCCGCGCGCAGTTTCCGTGCTACTACGGTGATCTCCCTAACATCAATATTCCTAATAGCGGAGTATAGAGTGTTGTAATCATCAGGTGTGGGCTCTGCCTCGTGGGCGTAGGAGGTTAACCGCGGTGGGTCTGCTTTTTTGGCGCCCCAGGGAAAGACTGGAGGCTGCATAGGCTTGGAGAAGCCCGGAGGGGGCCGAATTATGCCCTGAGGGGGTCTAGGGGCACCCTGAGAGGGTCGGGAGAAGCCCTGGATAGGCTGAGAAGGGCCCTGACGGGGCCGTTGTTGGAGGGCCGGGAATGAGCGGTCATTGACCGGCGGTGGAGCTTGCCTACTAGGGCGGGGTTGAGGTGCGCGAGGGCAACCCTTATAATTAGCCGGGTGTCCTGTCTGCTTGCACAGGACACATGCGGGCGGGGATTCGGCGTCTTTGGGCCGGGGACACTCTTTTGTGTTGTGGGGTTCTAGGCACAGTAGGAGCAGTTGGCCGCCGCATGGCCATATAGTTGGCAGCGGTGGCACTGCGCCGGGAAACCGGGCCTATGTGGGGGCTCTACCTTCACCCTCGACAGGCCACACACTGTGCGTACCTGCCGGAAGATGGCTTTAGCCTCTGGCACGTTCGATAGTATTACTAAGGCAAGGTTGTATCTCTTGCCCGTTCTGTTGTGCATTTTGTGCACTGCTTCTACGTGGAAACCTTGGGACTTAAGGTCCTCAAGGATTTCCTCGTTAGAGAACTCGAAGGGGACGCCTCGGATGACGGCCCTGACTTTACGCTCTTCAGGGAGAGCGTACGTGTGGTAGGAGACTCTTTCGGCTGTGAATAGCCGGGTGATTTGACGGAAATCCTCGATCGAGCTTGGGATGATTTTGATCGCCTCCCTGAGGTTGACGGCATGATCGTACTTAATACCTGCGTCGTAGCAGGTTTTTGACAACTGGGTGAATTTTGCCTTGTCTCTTAGGAAGACAGGGGGCGGGACTTGCTTCTTAGCAAGGACTGGAGCACAACGAGAGGCTGGTTTGGACGGTGTGGGGATGTCTAATGACATCAGTAGGACGGCGGCAGCGTCGAGGGCTGCGGAGGTTGTATGACCGGCAGGGGCCGCTGAAATAGGGGGGGTGCGTTTTAACGCGGCGCGCTTACCGTTGCGCTTGGAGGTGACGGTGGTGAACGTGGACTCCCAGGTTCCGTCGGAGTCAGAGGACTTCGATGAACCGGAGCCTGAAGTAGTGGCGGGCCTCTTCCGGGAGGTCGGCGCCGAGGACTCGGAGCATGCGTACTCCATTTCTAAGGGGGCAGATTCAAGGGGGGCAAAGGAGTTCCTCGTTTCGAGGTAAGTCGCCACTACTGGCGGCGGATGGTGTGCCTGAGGGGCAGGGAGGGGAGCCCGGGCGGCGATGGTGGCGATGGCGGCGAGGACCGTCTCATTGCCATTTAACCCGTATTGGGTAATGAGGGCGGCTAGGGACTCAGTGAAGCTGGAGGCCATTTTAGTGCAGAAGAGCTAAGCTCGGTAACGGTGAGGACGGGTCCAAGTCCAAGGTCCAAGTCCCTGTTCTACCGAGAACAGGGACTTGGACGCGACACGTAATACGAGACAATACAGGTAATAATAATATGCACGAACAACAATAAAATAAAAGAGACAATACAATACAAAAAAAAATAAAGAAAAATTGAAAAATGATAAATGAAAATGAAAATGAAAATGATAAGTGAAAATGAAAAGTGAAAATGAAAATGAAAAGCGGAAGTCAGTCAAACCTCCCTGCCCGAAGACAGGGAGGCAAGAGCTGTAGCGAGAAAGTGACTCACCAGCCTCGACGCTGTTCAGCGTGACCAGGACAGCGGAGGCGCGTGAGAGCGAGACTGCATTACCGTACTGTACGGGAGCGCAGACCACCAGGAGGCGACCGTCCGAGAACGATGCCGCCGGCGGACTGAGCACGGCGTCGGCGCAGTGCAGCGCGAGCGTGACAGCGGAAGCGCGAGATCGGGAGAGCACTACCGTACAGGAACGAAAGCGCGGACTACCTGGATGCTACCGCTCGGAAGCGATGCCACAGGCGGAATCGCACGCGCGCGCACGATCTGCATGACTTTTATAGCCATATATTTCGGCTTTACATAAATAGTAGTTTCATTATATTATTATTACAGTCCACTGTGGCCATGGAAGGAAAAGGGGAGATCTCCCGCCGGGCAAGGTGTTGTGCCTGGGGAGCGGCCAACACTCCGTGTGATAGTTCGGAGGTGTTCTATATATACTGTTTATGATTCGGAATTTTGATAGCGTGATTTTGGCTTCGGTATGTTTCGCTTGCGGCGCGACGACAGCGCCGCCACATCACCCCCTGCTCAGATCGGAGGTCGATAGTGCAGCCTCGTATATAATCTATAAATCAATAATCTATAAATATATCGTGGTATGCGTAATGCATTTTCCGCCTCCCTACATAATATAGGGTAGCCCTTTAATTGCTTCGGGCGCAAAAAAAAATGCGCGCGCGTAGTTGGCGAGCGGCGGCGGCGTGGGACACAGCTCCGGAACAGCAAGAAGAAGCGAGCTGCAGCGTTGAAGAAACGGCTCGCAATTTGTCGACGGATACGTGACGATAGCGGCGTGTGAAGTCGATGTGGCGCTGAATGATATTTGCAGCTGCTTCTTGTTTCTTTATAAGAACGTTAAATATATACGTCAAATTATCTATATTTTCGCTTTATGTGTTATGGTAGCAGCGGAGTATATATTATTTATTCCCGTTTAGGGTTGGTTAGCCTGGCTGCTACAACGACATTTTCTAAAAATAAATCCTAGCTAGATCGATTTATTGCCCCCGAACTTCCCTGGACACTAATTTTTATGAAAATCGTTGGAGCCGTTTCCGAGATTCCAATTATATATACAAGAATTGCTCGTTTAAAGGTATAGGATTAATCATTTTCCACCACCGTTCATTTTAAAAGACTGCCGTATGGTGTTTGAATTGCCTCTTTTACATATTTTTAACCTGTTTCTAAAAGAAGGTTACTACCCGGACGAATGGAAAGTGTCCCGAGTGATTCCTGTGTTGAAAGGAGGATCGGGTTCAAAGGTGGATGAATATAGACCGGTGGCCGTATTGTGTGCAATCGCTAAGGTATTTGAGTCGATTATTTATAAATATGTTTATAATCAAGTGAACTCGCAGTTTACTGAAGCTCAGCATGGTCTTCGGCCAGGTCGAAGTGCTGGGAGTAATTTATTGTCCTTTATAAATTATGTGGTGCCAGTAGTGGATGCTGGGAGCCAGGTGGACACTGCATATTTCGATTTCCGAAAAGCCTTCGATACCGTTGATAACGATATCTTGTTGGTAAAGCTTGCGGAGTTAAGTTTTACACCTAGTTTACTAGATTTCTTTACGAATTATCTAAGCGGACGTCAACAATACGTAGATTTCGCAGGTTTTGAATCGCAGCCGTATTGTACTTATTCTGGTGTGAGTAAAGGGAGTAATCTTGGCCCTTTATTATTTATGTTAATGGTTAATGATCTTCCTACAGTCGTTAAAGGGGCGCAGTGTTTTCTATTTGCCGATGATCTAAAAATTTTTTTGAAAGTAAACAATGCTTCTGACTGCCAAAGTCTGCAAAGGGACATTGACAGATTGGCACAGTGGGGAATGGAAAACAAATTGAATTTCAATGTTAATAAATGTTGTATCATGAGTTATATTCGTGCAAAAGACCCTCAGAAGTATGCTTATGAAATGAACGGCCTCGTAATCCCGCGCGTTACATATATTAGAGACTTAGGCGTTGAGATGGTCCCGGAACTTAATTTTCGTAAACACATTTTAAATATTTGTAAAAAAACTTTCATGAGTCTCGGCTTTATATTAAGGCAGTGCAGGGATTTTCAGAATTTGTTAACTATTAAAATTATATATAATGCCCTCGTGAGAAGTCAACTTAAAACGAACGCAAGTATTTGGAATCCACATGAAAGCAAGTATAGTGTCATGGTCGAAAAAATTCAAAATAAATTCACGCGATTTTTATACTTTAAGCAGTACGGAATCTATCCTTGTTTTCCACTGATGTATCCGAGTCTGTTTGTACTGGGGATGGTTGGTTACAGCCGCTTAAGTGTGAGAAGAGACATCACGCTTATTAAATATGTGTGGAAGGTATTACGTGGATGTATATATCACCCAGATGTGCTCGCTGCGTTAAAGCTACGGGTGCCTAATAATTACGTGTGTTCTCGTCGTCGTCCCCCATTACTCCTCGTGCCCGCTGCTAAGACGAAGTTGCTTCAGAATGCACCATTGTCACGGGCTATACACTATGTTAATATCATCTCACAGGATATTGACATATTTGCATGTAGTGAGACGAAATTCATAATTGCAGCATACAAATGCGTCGAAAATTGTAATGTTTTAATTAGTATTTTATTTTACCATCAATTTGACAGATTTCATACTAGATACCATTATTTATTATTCAGTAGTTTTCTTATATTTAGGTTAGTTATAGCATCGCATTGGTTTAATAACAGTAATGATGTTATAATTGTGTAATAAATAAATAAAATAAATAAATAAATTTTTCAACATACTAGCCTATGGACTGAGAGGTGATATTAATAGTAATTTAAACTGTCTCACTAAAATCATTGATTTCAAAAATATTGGTGTTTTCTTTAGCATTTTAATAAAGAAAAGCTTTCGCTACAGGACAATGCAAACTAAAAGATAAATTACAAGTTCTCTGTGAAATAAATTATATTATGGTCTTTCAAAGCAATTGAGAAGATCCCTCTTAGTTTATTATTCATTGCTTCATTTAAATTGAAAAATTAGTATGCAACGTTGTAGCGTAATATCTCAGTGTTATTAGTTAATATGTTATACATTGCGTATTTAACTGTAAGTGTTCAAATAGACTATTATAGAAAGCCCGTGATGTATATCTGAAAATTATTTGGATCATCAATGTAGGCTTTATATCACTGATATAGTGCTTGGTAAATAACAATGAGGGTGTCTTCTAGACTCTATTGTCTTGAGAGTCTGACAGTTCAATTACAATATTATAATATTGAATATTGGCAATATAATTTAAATTGGCTTTATAAGAGGGTCTGTGGTTTAGCTTGTCTTGTGGTGGTTACCACTAATTTTTTTTACATATGTTTTTAATAAATACTCACATCTATCACAGCATTGTAATTCGAGTTTGGAAGTTTATAATAATAGGTCCTTACTTACGAAATTGGCGTTTTGCACTTGAGTAATATAAAGTCAATTTTTTTTTGTAAAATATATTTAATTAATCAAAGTATGCACCGTTGTTATCTATGCACTTAGCGAGATTCCGTTTAAGCACGTGTTACAAAATATATTAAATACCTACAAATTACATATAAGAATGACAAACGAGTTAATTTCCTAATGACAAAGTTAAAAAACAAGTTTCATGAATCGCTCTTGCTTAATTGTTTTTATACCATTAATGAGAATCTTGATCATAAAAATCAAAACAAATTAAAAATTTAAATATCTGTATCTAAATTACTCAAATTTTTGGTGTTAGGAAATAAAATAAGACCGATAGTTATAGAATAATTATTAGTCGATTATTTTTACTGTTTTTACATATGCACGTTTATATCTTTACATTTGTAAATGATTGTGTGACATTGTTTTCGTAGCTAATCTTTCGACATTTATTTTATTATAAATCGGTCATTTTATATTGTATTAATAAATTAAATTCATCAAATTTCGTAAAAAAAATGTTATAACTATTTGTCAAAATTGCACGCCTGGATAAGGCAGAATGTATCGGAACTTTCATGTTTTAATAATACTGTTGTTATATCTACCTACATACTATAAAATAAATAGTTATGAATTATGAATTAAAAGAATAATTCACAGTCGAATTGTTAATTTCTCAGATATAACGTCGAAATAATGATTTTAAAGCTTTGGTTATATTCCTGTCTTTAAAGTCTTACTTTTATCTACCTTAACAGGTGTATAAAAGAGACATCTATTATGGTATTCTAGAAACTAAAATATATTGCAGTAAGGCTTAATTAAAGTACGACATCGTGATTATAAAAAACGTTTTGCGAGAAAAGCTTATTAAAAAAGTTTAAAACTTCATTTTATAGAATATTATTAATTTATGTTAAAAATATTAAAGAATTAAGGTGACAAACGAGCACATTATCCATGTGAGGATTAGTGGACGCTAAGCCTGTAGACATCTACATTTTTATCCTCGATTGTGAATTAAAATACACCTCCAACCCCTGACGTGGTACCAACGCATCTGCATCTTGGATGATACTAAGATGGCGCTCACCACATAAAATGTAGCAGTATTAAGCTGCTATTTTATCTGGTATTCTGTGAGAGTGTAGTACTACCGCGGTCGGGCTGATTCATTACTGTTAAACCATAATATAGCTGCAGCATGACTCTGCCGTGTATATTGTATTGACTTTATGTTTTTATTGGAAACGTTTTTGTTTCGAGCAATTCATTTTACTACTCTACAAAAACTTTTTAGGTGAAATAAATAGTTAAACAGCGTCATCTGTGAATTTTTATGTCAACAAGCTAAAAGCGCTCAAAGCAATGTTTTGCCGCAAATGATTGCTAGTATACGTTATTAGCTCTAGGTGGCGCTTATTTTTAACTGCGATAAAAGCTTAGCGTTTTGCTTTTACAGTTAGTACTTAATATCATACCCCACCATCGTTTTCCACGCCTCTACCATAGTTTGCCTCAAAGCAGGGGGGGATTTTGCAACAGGTCACATGGTAAACGGGTTGGCAACCGCATTTTCTCTCATTTTCAGTTTATATCAGGAATATGCTGCCACTCATCTCCTACTTTAAATTCCGTCTGTCACCATTTGCGACACTCACGGGACGATATGAGGTAGAGGATATTCTAACAGCGCCACTACACGGTAATCGATCTATAATAACATTTTTTATACACACAGTCCACCTGATGGTAAGTGGTTGTTATGGTCCATAGACATCTACATCTATCCTCGATTATGAATAAAAATGCAGATGCGTTGTCACCCGTGAGGACCAAGATGGAATGCCTCGTTTCCAATAAAAAGTGTCGCCGGTTCTCTACACTCTCAGTAAACATAGCAGCATTATGCTACTATTTTACACTGGTATTCTGTGAGAGCGAGGTTCTTCCCCGTTCGAGCCGTCCCATTCGTGCTACAATTATACCACTACTAATATTACTGCAGCATGGCTCTAACACGTATAAATTATTATAGTTTGTTAGTATTTGATACTAATTGTATTTTTACACAAAACATTTATCTATTTTAATAAAGAATTAAAAGAGATTAACGGTTTTCTTAAGTTTATATTATGCTTAAATATTTTTTACAGGATAAGGCTGAGAAACCACCTTACAGTTCACTTATACCCGATTATAGATCAAAAACATTTATCTATTTCAATAAAGTATTAGAAGAAATTAATGGTTTCCTTAAGCTTATTTATTTCAAAAGATTTTTTATAGGATAAGGCTAACAAACCACCCAATAGTTCACTTATACCCGATTATAGATCAAAAACATTTATCTATTTTAAAAAAGAATTAAAAGAGATCAATGGTTTTCTAAACCTTATATTATGCTTAAAAGATGTTTTATAGGATACGGCTGACAAACCACCCCACAGTTCAATTATACCTGATTATAGATCAATATAATATAGATTCGTTCTCATCTCTGAAGATCAATATGATCAATTTTGTTTGCAGTATGAAGGGTATCCGGTTTTCCATACTCATTATAGATCCAAATATAGATTCGTTCTCATCTCTGAAGATCAATATGATCAATTTTGTTTGCAGTAGGAAGGGTATCCGGTTTTCCATACACATTATAGATCAAAATATAGATTCGTTCTCATCTCTGAAGATCAATATGATCAATTTTGTTTACAGTAGGAAGGGTATCCGGTTTTCCATACTCATTATAGATCAAAATATAGATTCGTTCTCATGTCTGAAGATCAATATGATCAATTTTGTTTGCAGTAGGAAGGGTATCTGGTTTTCCATACTCATTATAGATCAAAATATAGCTTCGTTCTCATCTCTGAAGATCAATATGATCAATTTTGTTTGCAGTAGGAAGGGTATCCGGTTTTCCATACTCATTATAGATCAAAATATAGATTCGTTCTCATCTCTGAAGATCAATATGATCAATTTTGTTTGCAGTAGGAAGGGTATCCGGTTTTCCATACTCATTATAGATCAAAATATAGATTCGTTCTCATCTCTGAAAATCAATATGATCAATTTTGTTTGCAGTAGGAAGGGT
This sequence comes from Parnassius smintheus behrii, assembly GCA_036936625.1. Lineage (NCBI taxonomy): Eukaryota > Metazoa > Arthropoda > Insecta > Lepidoptera > Papilionidae > Parnassius > Parnassius smintheus. Next base: position 61,387,077 of record JAUPFT010000002.1, on the reverse strand, counting down.
ATCCGGTTTTCCATACTCATTATAGATCAAAATATAGATTCGTTCTCATCTCTGAAGATCAATATGATCAATTTTGTTTGCAGTAGGAAGGGTATCCGGTTTTCCATACTCATTATAGATCAAAATATAGATTCGTTCTCATCTCTGAAGATCAATATGATCAATTTCGTTGCAGTAGGAAGGGTATCCGGTTTTCCATACTCATTATAGATCAAAATATAGATTCGTTCTCATCTCCGAAGATCAATATGATTCATTTTGTTTGCAGTAGGAAGGGTATCCGGTTTTCCATACTCATTATAGATCAAAATATGGATGCGTTCTCATCTCCGAAGATTAATATGATCAATTTTATTTGCAGTAGGATGGGTATCCGGTTTCCATACTCACCATCACCATACAAAACACGAAATGGAGAGCGTGGACCTTTCCCGGCCCCCGGCCTATCGTTAAAGTTAAAATGTTTGTAATTTGTAGCGTAATTATATTGCATATTATATAATCAGAATATTATAAAAATTATAGACGCAAAATATTTACACGTTTTCTACACTAATATTATAAAGAGGAAAGATTTGTTTGTTTGTTTGTTTGTTTGAATTGAATAGGCTCTGAAACTACCGAACCGATTTGAAAAATTCTTTCACCATTAGAATCCTACATTATTCCTGATGAACATAGGCGATAGAACGTTTTCAAAAAATTTTGGGATCCGTATGAAAACTTCGTTAAATGTAACCCAAGGTGTGAAAAAAATACCAAAAAAAACCTTATATCGCGAACGCTGCGGAAACTATTGACAATAGAGCAAAGTGATGTGCTACAGTTTTATGGAGGACATCAATATCTACATAAAAGTCTGTAATACCATATGTCTAACTATTATAGTTATCTCACAATAACTACTTTTCCATGTTAAAATATTCAATAGTAACGTCGAAAAATCCTTATATCGCGTACACTGCCAGCACCATGCGATGCGGGTGTCTGTATAACGTATATATACCGATAGATAAAAGTACTCCATTAATTTTGCTAATTTTTGGAAATATGTTGGAATGCTGATAACACCATGAGCCATACTTCACAGTTAGCTACCATTGGTAAATCTTTGTTTGAGCTGAGAGCTCTAGATATCTGTGACAGTAAACACCTGGCTACCGAACTGCAACACGTCAAGCAAGTTTTGGTTATGATAACAAGCTTCGGGTCCCGCGTCTACGTCACAGTGAACGAGTGACGCTATCTACAGTCGAGCGTGTACCTACTGTATTGCCATATATCAGAGGAGTCACTGACAAGATTGAAATCTTGAAGTGCGCTTCCATCTTCTGTCATCTTGAAGTCACTGACATCTTGAAGTGCGTTTCCATTAAAACATACTTCAAGCTGCAGAAAAAGGTTCGTCAGTTTTTACCCTCTGCAAGATGCAGGAGTATACAAGCTTGATTGTAAATGTGGTCTCTCCTACATAGGACACACTAAAGATCAATTAAAACCCGCTTTAAAGAACATGTAGCTGACTAGCTGTACCCCGCGGTTTCACCCGCGTATATCACGCGTCTCTGCCGCGCGACATGATATGACACCTCGCTCATTTAGTTCAATCATTTTAGCTAAAAAATTAGCAAAATTAATGGAATACTTTTATCTATCGGCATATACACGTTATACAGAAAATTTAAATTTTATCCACTCACCCGCCCCCTCCCCCCTATAATTTAGCGTTCTATTGGTAAAAATTGATTAAAATCGGTCCAGTAGTTTCGGACTTATTTGGTACAAACAAACTAACAAAAACATCTTTCCTCTTTATAATATTATAACTAAATAAAATAAGTTTTTATTTGGGTTTAAATTTAATCAACACCCACTAAATGAATTTAAAGCGAATTCAAAATATTAAATTTTTGGATTCCGCACACAACCGCTGCGTACGGGGCCGACCGCGCGAGTGGGCCGCGCGGCAATTAATTTTTTAACATAGACTCCCACACCCCAGTGACACCCGCATCGCATGGTGCTGGCAGCAGTGTACGCGATATAAGGATTTTTCGACGGTACTATTGAATATTTTAACATGGAAAAGTAGTTATTGTGAGATAACTATAATAGTTAGACATATGGTAATACATATTTTTATGTGGATATTGATGTCCTCCATAAAACTGTAGCACATCACTTTGCTCTATTGTCAATAGTTTCCGCAGCGTACGCGATATAAAGTTTTTTTTTTTGGTATTTTTTTCACACCTTGGGTTACTTTAACGAAGTTTTCATACGGATCCCTAAATTTTTTGAGAACGTTCTATCGCCTATGTTCATCAGGAATAATGTAGAATTCTAATGGTGAAAGAATTGTTCAAATCGGTTGAGTAGTTTCAGAGCCTATTCAATTCAAACAAACAAACAAACATACAAACAAACAAATCTTTCCTCTTTATAATATTAGTGTAGATATGAAGAATAGACGCTCCAGGAAGTCTGCAGTCATGGACACGTGTAGGATCGCCCCAGTCATTACATCAGATTTGATGGATCACAAGTCCTCGGTAAAGAGCACCGATTCCTTCCAAGGATTATTCGTGAGGCTATTGAAATCAAAAAAACATCCTAATTTCAGGATGGAAGATATTTGCGTCCTTCTTCCTATAATTAATAAAATCAAATCCGAACCCAAGCATACAACTGCAAAAGTTCAAGATACTATAAGTTCGTAAAAAAATTATAATTATAATTTGGCGGTATTCGTGATTAACTATGACATTGAAACATCGAACACCTCTGCCCCCCGTGACCATGGATGTAAACGTAGGGAATATAAAATAAGATAGTATACGCAATGAAATCCGTAAAAATTAGTTTTGTTTAAATGTTTCAGCGGTTACTTATTAGAAAGGGCTTATTTGGCCTCTTAAGCGCTTAATTAATAAAATTAAATCCCATCCCAAAGATACAATTGCAAGACTTCAAGATAATAAAACTTCATACTACAACCGGTATCATACGGTAACCGTTATTAACTATGACATCTGGACGTTAAACATCTCAGTTTCCCCTGTGACTATGGATGCCGTAAAGTGCTCGAAACGTCTGATAAATAAAAAGTTAATATACATGATAAAATCCGTAAAAACTTGTTTTATTTAAATACGCTCATGTATTTCCTGCTCTCTGTGCCGTAGGTTAAAATTCTTACACGCTGTGTAATAGCTTGGTATGTGCTGTGATATGCTGTAGTTGTAAACTTGTATGCATCGATATAATGGAATCGTTTTCCCCTATATCCAGACGTTTAGATTTTATAAAATTTGGCAAATGTATTAAAAAATGGTTAGAACTCACAGAACGCTCGGTAGATATGGAAAATCATAGTTGATGGTAGAATATATATTTAATTAAAGCCAATAAATATTATGAAGTTTTTTTTATAGGATAAAGGTGACAAACGAGCACAGTCCACCTGATGATAAATGGACGCTGTGGCCCATACACATCTACATTTAACTTCGATTAAAAATCAAACTGCAGATGCATTGTCACCCTTGAGGACTAAGATGGAATGCCTCGATTCCAGTAAAACGGGTCTCCGGTTCTCTATATGAATTCTCCATACGAAACACAGCAGCATTAAGCTGTTATTTTATGCCGGTACTTTGTGAGATCGTGGTTCTTTCCGGTCGAGCCGACCCATTCATGCTGCAGCCATAATAGCTGCAGCGTACTAGGTATAAGTGTAATCAATAGCGTCTCCCAAAAGATAGGTCTTCATAATGATTTCTTAAATTTACGCGAACGTAGTGTTCGAACATTGAATAAAACGAAACGTCGGGAATTAAATATAAGTAAAATCAGTTAAATAAACGCGATAGAATCCGTAAATTTTGTTTTATTCAAAGATAGGTTATATGAATATGGACAAAACAAAGGTCATATAATGTAACGTTCGTGACATGAACCTATGCTGGTTAGTTGTTGAAAACACTACGCTCGAAGTTGTTGACGAGTATGTTTACCTGGGACAAATAGTCCGACTATGTAAGTCCAACTTCAACTGAGAGGTTAATCGACGGATTCAATTCAGCTGTGCAGCGTTAAGGCCGGTTTACATTTTGAGAAGTGACAAGTGCGAGTGACAATGACAAGTGACAAATGATAAGTGACAAATGACAAGTGCTTAGTGCGTGTTAACAGGCAGTGACAAGTGCGAGTAACAAGTGATAAATGTGAAATGAAAAGTAACAAGTGAATAGCAGCCTGCTCTATTCTCTGACAAGTATCTCTGCCCCGCGCTAACCTTACTTTCCCCTCAGTCGCCCACCGCTGCCCCCGTTCTAGCGGCGACGTCAGAACATACACGTGTTGGTGATAAATGATAATAGTTATTAAATGAAATATTTTTGTTGTATATTTATTAAATACATTATTATAATATGATTAAAACTACTTTTACGGATTTTATCGCGTTTATTTTTACTTTTTATTTTTAATTCCCGACGTTTCGGGCGCTTTCCAGCACCCATGGTCACGGTGGACTGAGATGACTGAAGTCCCGATGTCATTGTGTTTTCCCGATGTGATTGTTAAACCCGGAGTACCTTCAGCTTTTTAAATTATTGTTTATGGTCCGAATAATTAAAAAAAGCTGAAGGTACTCCGGGTTTAACAATGACATCGGGACGTCAGTCATCTCAGTCCCCCGTGACCATGGGTGCTGGAAAGCGCCCGAAACGTCGGGAATTAAAAATAAAAAGTAAAACTAAACGCGATGAAATCCGTAAAAGTAGTTTTAATCATGTGTAGTGTTCGCGTAAATATAAGAAATCATTATACATTATTATAATAATTTTGGTTTATTACGCTATTGTTTTTAACAACGGCGAAGTGGCCCGATAGCAATAACATTAAATTTGTCCAAGAATTATTGAAACACGAATGTTTGGACAATATTAAATCGCCGAATTTAAAAAAAAATTATGCGAGACGCTGCTATGCTCTCAATATCTCAAGTAATGGGAATGACCGGTTTCGGCACAAACGACGTACTTATATGCGAAGTTAAGAACCATTTAGTCCACATATTACCAAGAAAAGAAAAAAATTAAAGACTCCTCTAGTTCAGGGACTGGAGCCATATTATTTTCAGGCTTAAATTTTTTCCATCTTATAGCTTTAAGACATATTTTTTTCACTTTAGCGTTTTTAGGAAATTGGTGTGCACCAATATCTTTGCAATAAGGTACTTCACACATCTTTGGTATCTTATCGTACTATTTTACCTTTTTTGATTAAAGTTTTAAACTATATAGATATTCTAGCGCCACTTTGACAACTACCAACCCAATTTCCCTCTCGAAAATTTCACAGAATAATGACATTCACTTGCCACATGTGTGAACACCTACTTGCTATTTGTCACTTGTCATTTGTCACTTGTTATTGCCGCTCGCACTTGCCACTTCTCAAAATGTTAATCGGGCCTAAGGGAGATTACGACATCTCTTTCTCTCTCTCTCTCTCTCTCTCTCTCTCTCCCTCCTCTCTCTCTTTCTCTCTCTCTCTCTCTCTCTCTCTCGTTAGACACCTCAAAACTTCAAAACAAGATTGTAAAATCAGTGAGTATTGCCAGTGATGACTTATGGATCTGAGATGTGGTTCTTCACTACTGGCCGTATGAGGAAACTTAAGGTCGCTCAAAAAGCTATGGAGAGGGCTAAGCTGGGGGCTGGAGGGTTGCTGATATCCTCATTTATAAGTCTGTCACGAAGGATATACTTAAAAATGAGGATATCACCAGTAGAACCAGAGTAACCGACATATCCCAACGGATTAGTAAGTTGAAGTGGCAACGGCTTGGCCATGTTTAGCTTGATGAACCGACAGTCAATGTGTGAGAAATATTCTTGAGTGGCAGCCTCGTACTGATAGGCGAATCGTAGCGCAGCCACCTACTAGATGGAGGGAAGACCTGATAAGAGATACAGGGAATCAATAGATGCAGGTGGCTCAGGACCGTGCTTAGTATTGCTTGGGGAAGTCCTACGTTCAGCAGTGGATTTGTGAAGGGCTGTAAGGAACGAATGAATAAATATGTGTGTGTGAATTCTGAACTGCATCTAAAATGCTTGGTCTTTGACAATACTCTTACTATCCGGTCAATGCCGGGGCACAATTATTATACAACTTGCAATTAAGAAATTATTTAGATTTATTAAATTTTTAATAGTCTAATTTTATAAAATCGAAATTATTTCTATACGTTCGAATACTGATTTTGAAATAGTACATAACGAATACCAGGGATTTTGTTACGTGTTGTATAATTTTTATGTAAGTTGCGGCGTTATTGATTATCAATGTACCTACAATTGGTTTATTCTTTCGTAGAGGAAATACAGCTGATTAAACCATGAAAATTCGATCAGTACCATTGTTTTGTATAGAACAAAGCAGCGATCGAGGATTTATAGAGCAGGTTGCATGGCGCATAGTTTGCTTTGTTCAGAGAGATGACATCGCTGCTGCAGCAGGGAATGTAATTAGCATGCTTTGTTTGCATTATTGCTTGTACATTCCTGGAAAATGTAATTAATTAAAATTGAGGACAGAATGCTTATTTTGTGTCGGTAAAGATGAAAGAAGTCAAGAGTGGTAACTCGTTGGCAAAGCGTGCGGCTTTAGTTTTACCTTTTTAGGGTTACAAACAAACACGCAGCCCACCTGGTGATAATAGAATACTGGGGTCTATAAATATCTACATATATCTTCGATTAAGAGTCAAAATGTTGATGCGTTACGACCGCTGAAGATTACGATGGAATGCCTCTTTTTCAGTAAATTTGTTTTTAGTATTCTAAGCCAGCGCTTACCTACTACCCCACCTGTATCCGTTTCCTAGGATACAGCCTTCCTTTCTTCATTCCTGCCTAGTGCCTCACTAGACGATCAGGTTGGCACACTTGTTGCATACAGGTTGACGACTGTGACGGATATCCCTCGTATAAGAGAAGAAATTCTCTGTGCGTAGTTGCTGCGGAACGATAGTCTCTAGAGCAAAGATATGACATAGATCGTATAATGTAGTCTTTTCTCAGATACTCATATCCCGCTCACATTCAGCCGGTTCTGAGTCCTGCCTTTTCATAGAATAGGAGTAACAAACGAGCACACGGTTCACCTGATGGTATGCTGTGGCCCATAGATAACTAAATCTATCCTCGATTAACAATGAAAACGTAGATGGGTTGTCACCCATGAAGACGTTAGTTGGAATGTCTTATTTTCTGTAAAAAAAGAGTCTGAGGTTCTCTACACTCATAATAACTCTCTAGTACTCTGTGAAAGAGGAGGCCTAAAGCCTGTGGACTGAGATGTGATATTAATAGTAATTTAAACTATCTCTCTAACGTCATGATCTCAAAAATATTGGAGTTTTTCTTTAGCATTTTCATATCGAAAAGCTTTAACCAAAAGATAAATTACAATTTATCTGTGAAATAAATTATATGTTCTTTCAAAGTAATTGTGAAGATTCCTTTTAGTTTATTATTCATTGCTTCATTTAAATTGAAAAATTAGCATGCAACGTTGTATCGTAATGTCTAAACGTTACTAGTTAAAACGTTATACATTGCGCAATTAACTGTGAGTATTAAATAGGTTATTACAGAAAGTCCGCGATGTATATCTAAAAATTATTTGGATCATATATGTAGGCTTTTTATCATTGACATAGTACATGGTAAGACCCGAGGAGGATATCTTCTAAACTCTATTGTCTTGAGAGTCTGACAGTTCAATTACAATATGTTATTGAATATTGGCAATATAATTTAAATTTTCTTTATAAGAGGGTCTGTGGTTGAGCTTGTCTAATAGTGGTACCCAATAATATGTTTTACTTATGTTTTAAATAAACACTCACATCCATCACAGCAGTGTAATTCGGGCTTGGAAGTTTACACTACATATATTTCGCGTATTGATTTCCTTACAATTGGTTCGTTAAATATAATCGGTGGAGTTAGCATGTGTTTGATTTCCCGTATGTTTTGATTTTCACGTTTTTGGGGTAACGGTCGACTGTATGTCCCTCCCGACAACTGCAAGCCATCACTGCCAATTAGTCTCGAGTGTAAGGTTAAGTAAGATAGTTGAGGCAAAGGCCGGTAACTGACCAAACGGTATTTACCGATATATAGAAGTAATTTGAGGCTAATTCGCGAACAAAACTCGGCCTGTTTCAGTGGTTTTAATCTAACAGGTTATTATAGTAAATGTCCTAGTTCAGTAAGTATAGATAGTTGTTCGGCTAATTTGTGTTGCTTGTAGGGTATTTAACTTATCTGACACAAATATTTGAAAAAGGTCTTGTGGATGAATTTGGGAGTGCTGGAAAGGACCGGTGACGACTAGAGACGTATCTTCGATTTCAAACTTTTCGCTGGCTTACCTTTTAGGTCTGGGTAGAGGAATATATTATCAGTCAAGTACCCTATTCTGATGTGAGGACAGTTATAAAGGCTTTTGACAGAGGAAAGGCGTAACAATCGGCCACAAAGTGTGATCACCTGGATTTCTTTATTATCACGTCATAGACGTAATTAATGCATCCAATATTCACTTTCACAACGTATATAATTGAACTCATTAAAGAGTTTTTATTTAGTGTTATTATACATATTAATCGTAATTAGTTATAGAGTTATTTGACTATGTTTAAATTAGGCAAGTAGAATATTGATTTAAGGAGAAAATATGTGTTACAATATAACAATCGTTTCGTATCACTTCTGTATCCATATTGATAAAATTATGGTTTTTCAATTATTAAGTGTCAACACAATTGTAAGATGAATATTCAATTAGATAAAATGGTCCGCCATAAATGTATCGTTTACTGAGATTTCAGTGGACGTAAAGTTCTAGTAAGTTTTCAATGTAATATTCTGTCGACATTAAAAATAAAGTATATAAGTACCTAAAATTATGAATGTTTTTCCGAATTTTTATAGTGACGAAGCTGTGATTAAAAGAATAGAATAGAACAGTATAGAACAGAATAGAATAGAACAAAAGAGAAATAGAATACGCATGATATAATAATAGAATAGAATAATTTTTATTCGATATAGATTACTAGATTATTTATTGAAAGTAATTTAAGCTATACCTCTAACACATATATAATAATGATCTAATACGTATAATTTTGTTACTACCAAATATCTGATCTAATGCACGCTTTTCTGCCAGTTAAATAGTCATGAGTAATCTTGATCTGTGCTGCTGTGGTCCACGAATATTTACAAGAAAGCAGTAACTTTCGCCTTATTATGCAGTAGCGTCTGTTGTATTATTATCAGTCTCGAGTTGAATCAGTCATTACGCAGATTAATACAGTCCAAGCTCTACAAACCCTTTGCCATTTCCGCTTCCGTCAGCAATCCATCGATTACAATAATTCAGTTACTTAGCGAGCTTCTACCTAAGCAGGTGTTACATAATATAATAATAATGTTTCTAAAAGAGCCGTAGTAGCTCAGATGGTTAGCGCTCTCTGTAAATATCAAAGTGTGCGAGCAGCCCGGGTTCAATCCCCGTCGGCACCAATGAAATTTTGAATTGCAATTTTAAGTGCTAATTTACCACATACCTCGGCGGTGAGGAGAAATATCGTGAGGAAACCGGCAAGTCCGAGAAATAATATCTCGAAGACTTGTGAAGTTCTCCAACACACATTGGGGCAGCTTGGCTGATTTCTTTGTCCTAAAACCCTTTCAGAAATGGGAGGAGGCCTGTGTGTCCCAGCAGTGGGACATATATATGCCATACCTTTAGCTTTGATGTTTTTAATAATAAGGTTCACAGTCAAATTATTAATTTCTCAGATTTGATGCCGAAATAATGAATTTTAAGTCTTATTTATATCTACCATAGCGGATGAATAAAAGAGACATCTATTCTGGTATTCTGGAAACTAAAATGTTTTGCAGTAAGGCTTAATAAAAGTAAGTCATCTTTATTAGAAATAGATGTCACGTTTTGCAATAAAAGTTTATTGAAAACAGATTGAAACCATATATTATAGTATATTATTAATTTATGTTAAAAATATTAAAGAATTAAGGTTACAAACGAACACACAGTCCATCCGATTGTTTTTGGACGCTTAGCTTATAGACATTTAAATTTTTATCCTCAATTAGGAATTAAAATCTATTACCAACCTTTGAGGTGACGACGCATCTGCATCTTGGATGAGACTAAGATAAAACGCCGCTCGACATACAAAATTAAGCATAATTAAGCTGCTATTTTATCTGGTATTCTCAGTGCCGTCTTTAGGATCAACGAGGCTATGGGCCAAGGTACTGGCTGGGGCCTATGTAAGGGATGGAAAATCCTTAAATTTTATATCTAATTTTGCTGCGAAGAAATCGAGAAAAAAAGTTTTTTAAGCTGTATATAATTACTGTTATTTTAGTGCAAAAATAAATTTTTAAACAAATTTTCTAAATCTTGTTTCTATTTTACCAAGTGTGTGATTTGATATTTTTCTTATTATGTTATAAAATTTGTTGTTGTATATCGAAAATTTTCAGAATTGTGGGGCCCCTGCCTACCTCGGGGCCTCGGGCCCGGGCCCTGCGGGCCCTGCCTTAAAGACGGCACTGGGTATTCTGTGAGAAGAAGTTCCACCCCGGTTGCGCTGATCCATTCCTGTTACAACCATAATATAGCTGCAGCGTGGCTCTACCATGTATATTGTATTTACTTAATGTTGTTATTAAAAACGGTTTTGTTTCGAGCAACTTGTTTTACTACTGCACAAATACTTTCCAGATGATATAAATAGTTAAATAGCGTCATCTGTGAATTTTTATGACAACTTCTTAAAGCGCTTAAAGCAATACTTTGCCGCAAATGAACTCTAGTATACGCTATTAGCTCCAGGTGGCGCTTATTTTTGGTTGCGATAAAAGCTTGACATTTTGCTTGTATAGTCAGTATTTATTTTTATATCCCTCCATCCTTTACAGTTATAAAAGTCCACTGCTGAACTAACATAGGCCTCTACCATAATTTGCCCCATAGGAAGGGGGATTTTGCAATAGGTCCAATGGCAGACGGACCGGCAACCCCGTTTTTTATTATTTTGGGTTTTTATCAAGAATATGCTGCCGTTCAAAGATGTTTTATGGGACCTATAAAATATCTTTGCTGCCGTTCATCTCTTGTTTTAAATTCCCTCTGACACCTTTTACGACATCCACGGGACGATGTGGTGTAGTGGATATTCTAACACCGCCACTACCTACACGGTAATCGCTCTATAATAACAATTATTATGGTTCGTTAGTATTTGACACTAATTGCATTTTTACACAAAAAGCAATTACCTATTTTAATAAAGATTTAAAGAAGATTAACGGTTTTCTTAAGCTTATATTATGCTTAAAAGATTTTTTATGGGATAAAGCTGACAAACCATCCCACAGTTCACTTATACCTGCTTATGGATCAAAATATTGATTCGTTGTCATCCCTAAAGATCAATATGATCAGATGATCTATTTTGTTTGCAGTAGGAAGCGTCTCCAGTCGCTGTTTTCTACACTCACTATACAAAACAGAAAAGGGAGAGCGTGGTCCTTTCCCGGCCCCCGGCCGATAATTAAAGTTAAAAAGTTAAATTTGCAGAGTGACTAAATTGCGTACTATATAATCAGAATATTATAAAAATAATAGACAATATTATCAAAATTATAGATATTATATGAAGCAAGGTTAGACGATTTTGCCCAAATAAAATAAAAATGTACTTAAATATGGCACATCTGTCAAGGGCTTCCTGAAGTACTTCCAGACTACTTCCTGCTGTTCATTAAAATGACTATTTTCAAGACATTTTGTATAAAAGTTATATTAAAATTATATATCAATGAAAACTTTATTAAATAAGCTATCAGATTATGTATAATTTGAATACAGGTTTTCCTCAAAAGCGATACCAATTTGAAAATGAAAGTAAGAAAAGTGTTTTTTCGCCAATTTTTTGCAAAGGTGTAATAATAATAAATTAAAGCCTTCATTCCAAGTACTATTTGTTTTACTTGTACGTCAAAAGCATATTTAGCTATAACATAATTAAAACAAAAAAAAAACTTTTTCATACATTTTTTATTTACGACAAGGTCGAGAAGGGCCTCACTTAGCCCTACGTCGAGTAGGGCGGGACAAAAAAATTGGGAGGTTTACAAAAAAACACATTATTAAATCAAATTAAGATCAATCATGCAGATATATATACAGATATATATATATATATATATATATATATATATATATATATATATATATATATATATATATATATATATATATATATATATATATATATATATATATATATATATGTTACAAATAGTTTGTGTGTCGGATAAATGGCGGACTCCTGATAACACCTTGAGCCACACTGTGTATAGAAAGAATGATTCTCACCACCATCCTTCACAGTTAGCTCAGAGGCTACCGAGCTGCAATACACCAAACAAGCTTAGCATGACAACAAGCTTCGGATCCCGCGTCTACGTCACATTGAACGAGTGACACCGGCCACAGTTGAGCGTGTATCTGCTGTACTGCCATAAGTCAGAGAAGTCACTGACATGATTGGCTACAGCTTGAAGCGCGCTTCCATTAAAACATACTTCAAGCCACCATAGATTCATCAGTTTAACCACCGGTCAAGTGAAATGTCCCTCTACAAGATTCAGGAGTGTACAAGCTTGATTGTGAATGTATTCTCTCTTACATAGGACAAACTAAAAGATCTATTAAAAGCCACGTTAAAGAACATATAGCTGATGTGAAGAATCGACGCTCCAGGAAGTCTGCAGTCATGAACACGTACAGAATCACCCCTGTTACTACATCAGGTTTGATATACCACAAATCCTCGCTAAAGAGCACCGATTCCTTTCAAGGATGATTCGCGAGGCTATTGAAACCAAAAAACCGGCCAAGAGCGTGTCGGGCCACGCTCAGTGTAGGGTTCCGTAGTTTCCCGTCCGTCACAATAAGTGTTCCCACTTATTAGTTTAAAGGTGGGTATCCATTATGTACGCGCTCCAGCAGCGCTCCGCGCTCCTGCAACTGCTCCAGGTAGTGGGTACTGTTGTTTCCATCCAAGTTCAAAATGGTTTTCCTAGAAAGTCCTTATAAAGTTCTACTTTTCAGATTTTTTTCATATTTTCTAGACTTATGGTTCAAAAGTTAGAGGGAGGGGGACACATTGTTTTTTACTTTTGGAGCAATTATTTCCGAAATTATCGACAATATCAAGAAACGATTTTAGTAAACCCCTATTCATTTTTAAATACCTTTCCAACAATGTATCACACGTTAGGGTTGAAATTAAAAAAAATCACTTCCCACTTTACATATAGGGGGGCTACCCTAATAAAACATTTTTTGCCAATTTTTATTTTACCACTTTGTCGGCGTGATTGATACACATACTGGTACCAAATTTCAGCTGTCTAGTGCTAACGGGCACAGAGATTAAGCGAGGACGGACAGACGGACAGACAGACATGGCGAAACTATTAGGGTTCCTAGTTGACTACGGAACCCTAAAAACAACTTAATTTCAATGGAGAAGATGGCTGGGCGTTACCATCTGCTTGAGATCCTGTAATTAATAAAATTAAACCCCCACCCAAGCATACAACTGCAAGACTTCAGGATACTATAACTTCATACTTCTAGATCGGAACAAAAATTTATAATTTTAATCTGTGGTAACCGTGGTTAACCATGACTTCTGGACGTTAACCGTCTTAGTTCCCCCGTGAACATGGTTGCTGTGAAGTGCTCTAAACATCGGACAGATAGAAGTTAATGTACGCGAAAGAATCCGTAAAAACTTGTATTATTTAAATATACTCATATATTTTCTGCTCTCTGTACCGTAGGTAAAATTTCTCACACACTACAGCGTCAGAAACAGTACAGCACAGCACAGATTAAGCTAATATTATACATAATGTTAGCTTGATCTGTATTGTGCTGCATACATACATGTTTGCATACAAATTTACAATGACAGGTTGATAGATATGCTAGAACCGATATAATGGAATCGTTTTTCCTTATATCTAGACGTTTAGATTTTATAAAAGGACAATGTCCAAAATTGCCCTGTGCAATAAAAACATCGGACGTACACAATAATTAATTATCTATTTTATTATATTTGTTGCAAATACTTTTATAACACGGACTAGCTGCATGCCCAAATGTACATTAAAAGAGTATTATATTCGACTTATAACATTAAGGGCCGCCATCTTCGCCAAACGTCATGTGGTGTATAAAAATTACTAGGACGCCCAATCGATTATAACCGATCTTTTAAATTTTTAATGAACAATTGCACATTTTTTAATCTGAATCACATTTTGAATTTCTTTCGAATAAAGTGCAAATAGAAAATATGCCTACTTAATAAAAACAACCGACCACCATTTCTTTCCGTTATTCCCTAAAATTATAATTTAAAAAACCTACTATACCTAATGAATGAGGTCAAACTCGAAAATGAATAGGTAGTTAGAAGAATGCTGAAGTGAAGAAAACTTAATTATTTCATCATGATCAGGTTTTCTAATGATGGTTTAGAAAAGCGTGTGGCTTACTTCTATCTAAACGAGTTTATGATAATTAATATTTTGAATATAAAAATTACGATAAACAATAAATAGATAAACATTATATTGATAAAATTATTCGAGGATAGACAGAACAGATTTACAGAACTAGTATAATTCGCAGACGTATTAAAAAATTAAATTTTAAATAGTTAGCATTCACAGAATGCTCGGCAGATGTGGAAAATCATAGTTGATGGTAGAATTTATATTTAATTAAATGCAATAAATATTATGAAGTAAAATAAAAAATAATGTTAAAAGGAACAAAAAGTGTGTATACAAGCGGTAAACGGTTAAGTATATTACAGTCGAATAGTAAGGCTCACGAAGTAAAACATATAACTTATACAGAGAAATAATAAAGTGTATAGTATAAGTGCACAGGGGAGTCGAGAGCAATGGCGTAGTACTATCATTTTTTCTATGATAGAGGTCATGATTACATAAGACAGCGTCATTCCGTTTGATACCAACGAATCGGTCGTTTGCCGTGACGGCAAAGTGCACCAATAGCTGTTTCTACCCTACCTACCCTACCGGAGTACCGAAGAAAGAGCACGCTCTTACAGAATACCAGTGTAAAGTAGCATCAGTGATTCGCATGGTGTAGAGAAGTCCTTTTTACTGGAAACAAGACATTCCAACTTAGCGCTCAGGGGTGACAACTGACAACGCATCTTGATTCGTAATGAAGGACAGTTGTGGGTGTCAATGGACCAAAATATTCACTTATCATTAGTCGGACAGGGTGTTTGTTTATCACAATTATTATTATTACTGCATAAATAATAAATATCCCGTTAATATTATGATATAAAAAACTTTGATCCCTTATTTGAAAGATTCATCTTTTCTTAACGCAATGATATAAATTAATACTCACACAACTTTTAGGTAGTACGTGGTCCTTCTCTGATTGCGCCGACCCATTGATACTAAAAACAATAATACAGCATATTTCAATCACTTATACAACGCGTCAGAAAACCTTTGCCATGCGTTATCAGAATCATTATTCAAGCGTAAGGAAATAACTTTCCTTAGTAAAACTCGATCAGTAATAAGTTAAATCATATTTAAATATTTTTTGATTTACAAAGTGTATGTCGATATCTCTTCTAAGACGCGTCTACGTGCTGTTTTCGACAGTCGTTATGAAACGTCTTGCACGCGGACTCGACGAATTCCAGCCTCGCGAATAAGTCGGTTTTTGGAAAAAACTTTTATTAACGATATAGTTCATATGGCAGAATCGCTCGAAGAATTAAGCACTATGCTCAATGACCTCAATAGCGTCTCCCAACAGATAGGTCTAATATGAATATGGACGAAACAGAAGATCATATAATGTAAAGTCCATGTCACACCTATGTTGGTATTTGTTGAAAACATTACGCTCGAAATTGTTGAACCTGGGACAAATATCCCGACTATGTAAGTCCAACTTCAACTGAGAGGTTAACTGACGGATTTAATTCAGCTGCGGAGTGTTCGGGAGATAACGAATCTTGTTAGACACCTCAAAACTTCAAGACAAGATTGTAAAATCAGTGCATGTGCTGTGCCAGTGCCGTGCCCAACTTATGGATATCAGATAAGATTTTTCACTACTAGCCGTGTGAAACTGAAGGTCGCTCAGCGAGCTACGGGGAGGGCTATGATAGGGGTTTCTCGTCGTGATAGACTTAAAAATGAGGATATCAGCAGTAGAACCAGAGCAAACGACATAGACCAACGGATTAGTAAGTGGCAACGGACCGGCCATGTTTAGCTTGATGAACCGACAGCTGATGTGTGAGAAAGGTTCTTGAGTGGCAGCCTCGTACCAATAGACGAATTGTAGCGCCACCATCTACTAGATGGAGGGAAGACCTAATAAGAGACACAGAAAGTCAATAGATGCAGGTGGCTCAGGACCATGCTTTGTGATATTCCTTGGGGGAGGCCTATGTTCATCAATAGACTTGTGAAGGTCTGTAATGAATGAATGAATAAATGTGTATGTGAACTCTGAACTGCAACGAAACAGCTTGGTCTTTGACAATACTCTTATAACCCGGCCAATGCCAAGGTAAAACAGTTATATAGTATAACTTGCAAATAAGAAATTATTTCAATTTATTTTATTTTTGATAGTCGAACTTTTTTAAATCGAAAGTATTTCTATACGCTCGAATGCTGATTTTGAAAACGTACTTAATGGATACCGGGGATTACGTGTTGTATAATTTTTATGTACGTTGCGGCGTTATTGTTTATCAATGTACCTACAATTGTTTTATTCTTTCATAGAGGAAATTCAGCTGATTAAACCATGCAAATCCGATCAGTACCATTGTTATGTATAAAACAAAGCAGCGATCGAGGATTTATAGAGCAGGTTGCACGGCACATCGTTTGCTTTGTTCAGAGAGATGGCATTGCTGCTGCAGCAGGGAATGTAACATGCTTTGTTTGTATTATTTCTTGTACATTCCTGGAAAATTTAACTAATTAAAATTGAGGACAGAATGCGTATTATGTGTCAGTACAAATGAAAGAAGTCAAGAGTGGTAACTCGGTGGCAACGCGCACGGCTATAGTTATACCTTTTTAAGCTATTGCATAGCTTTTATCGCGGGCTCTGAGCGCGGCGTCGAAATCGAGAAATTCCGTAACGAAAAAAACCTAAGACCCGAAAACATAACATCGTCTAACTTCGTTTAAATTCGGCAGACTTCAGCACGGTGTTTGTGTGCGTACTATTAGATGTATGAGTGTAGACTAGTTGCACGTATTGTAAGATAATAAAAATATTTTAAACAATATTAACTTCTAATTTATTCAATAAAAGAGAAAGTTGTTTTATTATTGGTCACCACGCTCAAAAAGTGGAACTTGAATTAATATCAAAGAAAAAAAAACAAAGAAAATAATACTGCATAAATAAAAACAAATAAATAATTATAATTGCATAAGTTGATAAAAATGTTATGAAATAGCTTTACCGCGGCAGTCCCCGAGTGCCAAACGTATTTTTTTTTAGGGTGGCAAACGAACACATAGCCCACCTGGTGATAATATGTAGTATACTGGGGCCCATAGATATTCACATGTATCTTCGATTAAGAGTCAAAATGTAGATGTTGTCATCCCTGAAGACTAAGTTTGAATGCCTCTTTTTCAGTAAAGGGGCATGCCCAGTCTTCATAGACACTTCGGCCATGAGTGCCCACATATAAAAGCATATAGATATGATAATATGCAATTAAAACAATGAAATGGTAAAGGAATTGCTTTAAAAAAAGTCGGGGTTTTGAAAATATTTGAAGTTTTTATTTTCACAAATGCAGTTTTTTTAACAACTATTTTTATCGATTTTATCGCGTTTTATTTCTTTGATTTTTAATTCCAGACATTTCGGGTGCTTTCCAGCACCCATGGTTACGGCAGACTGAGGTGACCGACGTCCCAATGTCAGTGTTAACCCGGAGTACCTTCAGATTTTTAATTTTTATTTATTGTCCGATCTACAGAATGAACTTACTGTGTCTAGAAGTCTTGCAGTGGTATGCTTGGGTTTTTAATTTCATTAATTACCAGGGTCCTAAGCAGGTGGTAGTAGCAAGCATCCTTCCTAAAAAAGAATTTATATATTAGATATTATATAGAATTTATATAATAAAATACACTTTACGACTAATAGTGATGACTTGCAATTCTAGCCCTAAGTAAAGATCAGCTAGGGCTTAACTTTATTCCTTCCATAATGCTGCTCCTCTGGTTATTACAGAGTTCTATCCGGTAGCAACCATTAAATCTTATATGCTCACCATAATAGTAGCGAGCTTGCTTTAATTGGTATGTGACACAAGCAATTAATATTAAGTCGCTGTAAGTTAAAACAGGAAATTCCCTAACATTTTAAAGTCTACATTTATATTTCTAAAGTCTGCCTGCCCTAGCTCTATTTAGATTGTTTTCCCTAGCATACTCAGAAAAATCATTATTTGTCTCCATATTTTGATGAACTATTTCAAGTATTTGAGCCGCATCATCCCTGTCCCTTATTTTTGTGTGGAATTTATTAACTATAGCAGAAGCCACAGCAGTCTATCATCAAATGTGTAGAAGCCTTGTTAAAGTAATTTTGATGAAATATTTTAAATTCAGTTTTAAAAATGCCATTCACCACCTCTACTACCCATATCGACACATAGTCACGGCTCTGGATTTATTAGCATATCTTGTCATTAACTGAAATTCACCATCTGCTGGAGACATTTCTGCGACCCTTAGACATCCACATCTATCCTCGATTACAAATCAAAATGCAGATGCGTTGTCACCCGTGAGGACTAAATCATTTTCTCGTTTCCAGTAAAAAGGGTCTCCGGTTCTCTACACTCACCATACAAAACACAGCAGCATTAAGCTACTATTTCACGCTGGTATTCTGTGAGAGGGTGCTCCTTCCCCGGTCGAGCCGACCCATTCATGCTACAACTATACTTCTAATATAACTGCAGCATGGCTCTACCAAGTATAACACACATACATAGTACTTGTCACTATGTATGTTTGTTATCGCAAAATGTAGTTAATCACAAAAGAGACATACTTGCAATGCTGATGGAACTGTTACAACATGGTAAAAAACATTGTGCTTTTATATAATTAGTTAGCAGTACACTGTGTGATGTATGATCTAAGCTTTGTTGTTCTGGGTGCAATACATTACTCACTTCAGATTGCAACGAGGATGGACTAGATGATTCAGATGGTTCCCGTTCTGCAGTTGAACATGATGCTGTTCTATCAGTTCATTGCCAGCAATTATGATATACACGGCATGACAACTGAAATAATGTAAAATACAAAAAATGAAGTCAAAGTGAAAAAATAAAAATAAAATAGATTTATTTCAAACTCAAATATAAATAAAATATTTATCAAGTTAAATGTTACTGCACAAGGACGGATTTAATGCCCTATATTATTTAATAATTAAGGACTGACAGACTACCAGCAGTCCAAAAACAATGAAAAATCAACTGTCTCCTTTCTTGGTAGTTGATAAAACTGGTTAATCTCATAAATAAGCTAGTATGTTTGTCAGATACAGCTAGGGCAGATGTGAAAAAATAAAACAAGTTCTTGAGTTGATATACAATCAGTGTAAAAACATGTATAATTATCAGATATATGGATCACATTTAATAAATTGAAATGTTAAACATGTTAAACACTTACCTCACGTAGCGCAAATAATTCCTCACGTGGAAAATCGAAGACAAACAATGTGTGTGATCTTATTCTCATAAGTGTCAGTGCCACAGCTGATGTATAGATGTTCAAGACGAACTATTGGTGCATTTTGCGAGTGCCACACTACACGTTCACTGTACTCGAAACTTGTACCTAATAAAGAAGCTACAATTATTATATTCATATTATTCAAGTAAACTCAGTTATAAAGCATTTCTTAGAGGAAGACATACCACATCGTGATATGTACCAACTATTTACCTGCTGTGTTCGAACCAATTGTTGAGAGATCAACAATTGCATTTTACTTTTATAACAAAACAATAACATGATAACAACACGTAATTTAATTCTTGTGACATAACAGTGACAGCGGCCTACCTGTCGGATACGATGTTGCCACTTAACGGTCATAAAATCTATGGAATGATATCGATTTTTATTCGATTAATAATATCATAAAAAGAATAATCTTTGACGCGTTTTAAGTTCTGCACGCTTTTTAAAATATAATTTCCTTTATTTATTGAAACTCTATTTCAAATGTATTTTTAAGAACAGTTAGCTTGTGCTGTATTGTTTTGTTATGCTTTAGAGAATTCGTGGTAAATCAGCTGGAAATTAACTTCTTGAATTATCATAACATGATTCCATTTTAAATGTTATGTTAAAAACAGATAAGAATAACAGTTAACTTGTGCAGTAGCGTTTTGTTATACTCTAAAGAATTCTTGGTAAATCAGCTAGTAATTCGCTTGTTTAATTATCATAACTATAAATGTGAAGGTTGTCAATGAATTCAACCGAGCCTATAACAACGGTTGTTTTAGTTTTTAATGGTTGACTGCCGCTTTTGATGACTTGAAATTAATAAAAACCTATTTTGCGCAATAAGTTTTTTCTCTTTGGTAATGAATAAACCACAGAAACCCCTTTAATGTATAATAGTCCTTTTTTTGATACAAGTAGCACATTTTAAGGAACCGCAAAAACAACTTTGTTATTTATACAAACACTATGAAAAACAAAATAATTTGTTGCTGGCGATAATGACAGTGGTATTTTGACTCGATTTAAAATATATGCTTGTTACTACTGAACTCTTCATGGGCCTGCGAGTCCGACTCGCACTGAACCACTTTTTTTCAACATTTAGGTTTATTCTAATAAATAGTTTTTTCGTTTAAGCGGAGCTCTTTTACTTTAGGTTTATTACCTCTTTATCTACAATAATCAATCTGAGTAAGTACAGTGTGTAAATACGATTCTTAAATTGTAAAAATAATAATTGGATTTGAACATCTTGGGTAGGTATTTAGTTTTATTTATTTAGAAAATATTAATCTCGCAATTATTTATTGTAATAATATAATTTATCACACAGCTAACGCCCTCATTAGCAATGTAATGGTGAAAGAATTTTTAAAATCGGTCTAGTAATTTTTGAGATTAGCCAAAAAACGTATTCATTGAAAGTAGCGCCCTCAATAATAAAATTAACCCTATATTAGATATCTAAAATTATACATAACAATCTAGTGGTGAAAGAATTCTTAAAGTTGGTCAAGTACTTTACGAGTTAAGCGAATAAAATATTCTTTGATAGTAGCTCCCTCAATAATAAAATGCATCCTACGTTTTAAGCACCATAGCAAAAAACGATTCAACATAGCCTAATCCGCACACACAGTAAAAACATAACCATCCTTTTTCGTCTGTAGTCGGTAAACATTTGGTTAATAACGGTTGCGTATCGACTGCTTTGGATAAATATCCATTGTCAACGGTTATTTTAAACCTATATCCTAACATCGTAATAATTATCGAAAGATCATATAAGCATTGTAATAATGACACCATAAGTAATCGATTGAAAAGGGGAATCGATTTTTTAATGATTTTTGTGATTGGCAACATTTTTTATTTTATTCACTGACTAATGAATTACGTATTTACCTAATTTTATTTTTATCTTTTCGGTACTTTTAATTTGTGCAAAAATATTCCCATTGTTTTAGGATAAATGAATACCGCGATTAATAACCATAAATAAAGATATATTTTTTTAACAAATGCACATTGTTGGGCGTTCGATGGCCTAATATGGGCATCCCCCTTTGTGTTTACTTTCTAAGACAGCGCTTATCTACAATCCCACCTGTATCCGCACTCGCCATAATAATTATAACAGCAGCTTTGATAGCTTTGACTTCACGCTGGTATTCTGAGAGAGCGTATTTTTTCTCCGGTGAATCAGTACACCCATTCGTATTACAAACATAATATAGCTGCAGCGTGGCTCTAACACGTGAAAAATCGTAAAATGATTTTTTAAAAGCTCAGCGCAGCGAAGTGAAGAAACTTGTGTGTGAAAAATATAAAGTAAAATAAAACTATAGTTAATATAAATCTACTCACACCAATAACTACTGGATACAGGCATCTTCGAACGTACATAATATTGTTCTATGTATATATCGTAGGAGGCGACAGAGAAAAACACACCAAGAGATTTTTAAGCTTATGTTGTACCATCTTATATCCTCTTTATCATGTATAATATGTTAAATGAATAAATAAAATAAAATAAAGATAGACAGCAGCGTCTCCTTAATAACAATTCTAAAGTAAAAACCTGCGGTTGCCAAACTGATACTCTGGTGTGGCAACTGTGTTAAATACCCCTTTGCATAAGGGAAACTATTACAGGAAGGCATTCCATCTTGATCAGTCTTTTAGGATGACTATGCACCTGCTTTTTTATTCATAATCAAGGGTAGACTATGTGCTCGTTTGCTACCTTCCTTCTTTTTCAGTTTCCTTCTGTCGCCTCTTACAACTCCCACGAGGCGATATGTGCTACATTTTTTTTAATATCCCTTACTTATAATATGTGGCCGGTTGTTCGAAGAATATCACCTTTTTTTGTTTTTTACGTAGATACGGTTAAATCGTTCCACGCTTGGTTGAGTTAACAACATCAATCATGTAGAAAATTATTATTACACTTCGATTAATTCGTAAAATAACTATTTCAAATCTCAATATAATCAACAATATAATCACATCGTATTACATTATATCATAATTTTCCACATCAGTAATTTACGAATCCGCATAATGCTTCAGCGGTATGGAATAATTTCTCGTCAACACGTGAAGTATTTAATTTGCATGATTTGACTAACTACAGCGCAGCATTACTCTCACATACGAGTATACCTATGTATAAAGTGTCCGTTAATTATGATTGAACTCTGATTTAGCACACTTCATTTATAAAATTCCAATAACCCAGTGCTTTGTGAAGGTTTGATACGTGGTAGAGCCATGCTACTGTTATATTAGTAGTATAGTTGTAGCACGATTGTTTCGGCTCGACCGGGGAAGGACTACGTTCTCACAGAATACCATCGTAAAATAGGAGCTTAATGCTGCTGTGTTTTTTACGGTGAGTGTAGAGAAACGGAGACCTTTTTTACTGGAAACGAGGCATTCCATCTTAGTCCTCACGGGTGAGAATGCATCTGTATTTTGATTCGTAATTGAGGACAGATATAGATGTCTATGGGCCACAGCTACCACTTACCATCAGGTGAACTGTGTGATCGTTTGTCACCCAATCATATATAAAAAAAGGTTAAAAAACTAATAGAAATAGAATAGAATGAAAACATTTTTATTCAACATAGATAACAAGGACACATAATGAAAGTCATTTCAGCTTTACCACTATTTCGAACAAAAACCTCTGTCCTGGAAACAACGAGCTAGAATCCCAGTGGGACCCAGCGGGATATTTAATATTTTATACAGTTCGTATGTCATGTTTATATGTCTGTGCCCCTCAGTTGTCTCCTGTGCTGACGCGCTTGTTCCGCCTTTCATTCAGGACTGGAATAGTGAAAGTTAGCAGAAGTGCGAAGTGTCTAAAAAGGCAGCCGTTCCAACCCTGCCAACTATCTACCAACTTCAATTACCTCCATACTCTGTAAGATGAACCCGAACCTAATGGCATACCTAGAGCAGAATGATCGACTACCGGCACGAGTTTCGCCGAAATCAATCAACTGCGGACCTACTAGCGTATGCCACTCACATATGGGACGAAGCCCTTCCAATAGTCGGAAAGCACTCGCTGCTTCCCTTGATGTGTCGAAGGCCTTTGGCAGGGTTCGACTGAAGACATTTGAAAACAGCATGGTAGCGATTACTGGATTTATGATCACTGGAAATGTCCTGAATATTTTATGAGACTTTATTGTCAGTGTAATTATTAGCTGTGAAGCATTTCAACTTAATTAGGGATAGCCAAATCTGTGAGCACCTATTTTTGAACATGTTTCCAAGCGTCCATGCATCCTACAGAACTACTTACTTAGATAGACCGCTGGCTCACTTCATAATATATAGTAGTAATAAAATTTAGAGAGTTCAGTTCCAAAAAAGCATGCTGAATGTGGGCAATTCAGAAATATTAAAATATTAAAAACGAAATTCCATGGTTAATGTTTTTATTGTAATATCTACCCAACAAACAATTTTTTAAACACTTTTTACAGTTTTTCTTCTACAAACTTTATATAGAATAAGGGTGACAAATGACGACATAGCCCACATGACGATAAATGAATGTTGTGGCCTGTAGAAATTTACATCTATCTTCAATTGAGAATTAAAACAAATGCGTTGTGACCTCTACGGACTGAGATGGAATGCCTTGTTTTCAGTTAAAAAGTTTTCGGTTCTCTACACTCACCATACAAAACACAGCAGCATTAAGCTGCTATTTATAACACGCTCTCATATATAACAGCATTGTTATTATATGAGAGCGTGGTCCTACCCGGGTTGAGCCCACCCATTCGTGCTGGAGCCACAATGTAGCGGCAAAATGGCTCAACCACGTTACGGACAACGTACTTTGTTCGACTTCCTTCTTTTTTCTTTTTTTTTCATATTCTTTTCATTTTTTAACTTATTAGTGAACATTGAGTCCTAGTAACTTATTTTCAATCACAATAATGTATTGTAATAAGTCAAGAAATGCAGTGTATGTAATATCATGGAACTGATATAACAAGGCAAGACATACATTCGCGCGCGCGTCGTCGTTCGCATCGCCTGTGCCCTGTGCCTAACGTACGAGCATTATCCGTGTACAAGTTATCTGAGTGCGTTGGACCGGATTCGCGGCAACACGATGCAGCGCTAGCGCAATTGTGTATTAGGCACAGAGTAATAACAGGTATAGAGGTCATTGCGTGTTGTGCTATAACAACATCATGGATAACATTAACAACACATTTTGTCAAAAGGATCAATTAAGTGATGGCAAGGGTCCAACCAGTTCTGGTAACATGAGTGGGGACAAAAACCTTAAATGGTGACACCCTCATCTTTTGTAATATATCGCAAAGCGATCTCAAGCTATACAAATCTAGACTTCAAGAGTGAGCTTCAGTCTTTCCAGAATAAAATCCTCAACATGTTGGAAAGCTACTTCTCACGGCAGGATGAAAAGACCTCCAAATTGGTAAAGGATACTGAGAATGTCAAGACCTCAATAGGAGTTATGAGTGACACCTTCGACGACTTGAATAAGAGAATTTAGGATGTTTACGATCGACTTAGCGAGCTGGAAAAAAAATCTACCTCTGTCTACCAAGAGTAAATTCATACTCAACTCGTCGAGTTTCAGGCAAGGCTTCTCAACAGCTTCTCGATATTTGCTCCATGTAATCCACATGGAGCAAATATCGAGAAGCTGTAATGCCGAAATCAGTAACCTTCCGCAAAGGCGTGGTGAGAACTTGCCAAAATATAGCTAGTATTTTATAACAGCCGGTTACTTCACAAGATATTGTGGCAGTTCATCACGTACAACAACTAAATCCAACTAGCTCACGACCGAAGATTATAATTGTCAGATTCTCGAGTCAAATATTATTAATAATAATAATAATAATGATAATAATAATACTGCCCGCATCGTCCGCCGGTTTCTTTCCCTTTCCCCCTAACCCTTGGCCGTTTGGTCTCCCCTGCCGAGGGCTTCCATCTGGTTGGGCTTTTATTTAATTATGTATTATTTATTTATGTTAATATATTAAATATATATTTAAGTAAATTTATTTTTCCCTTTATATATTTATACAGCCCAACCAGATGTGACTACTCTATTAATAACCCAATAATAATAACGTAGAAACAGATAAACGAACAAAATATCTGACCTGGCTCACGAGGTGACCTACATGTGGGGTGGTATGCCGACCGAAATTATTCCTGTAGTCGTCTCTGCGAATGGGCTAATCCCAGTCAGCCTCTCGGGTCATCTGAGGTGACTGGGACTCCGTGACGGACCGCTCCGGGCTTAAATGCAGAAGGCGGTGCTTCTCGATACCACCCGCATCGTCCGCCGGCTACGAGCACTTAACCCACACAAAATCTCTTGTTCAGAAAATTATATGCCCCGAACAATTGAAACTACACGTAAGAAGACTATGAAAAACTAAAAATGGAAGCGTTATTATCAACACTGATTCAAAGGAGGCCATTGAGAAGTTAAAAAAATCTACCCAGCTTGGTAGTTCCGGACTAAAGGTGGAAGAGCCCCATAAAGGAAGACCAAGGATTATAGTCTTAGGAGTACCTACTGCCCTAAGCGAAAGAGAAGTCTTTGACTGCATTTTTGAACAAAATTTAGCCGATAAGATCCCTAACTTAACGCGGGAATCTTTTTTGTCCACTATAAAACTAAGTCATAAATCGGGTAAAAAACAAGCACTTTCATGCAACTTTATTTTGGAAGTGCCAGCTGACATCAGAAAGGCACTTATCAACCAGGAACGAGTCTTCATAAATTGGACATCGTGTTCAGTTCGAGACTTCACACTTGTGACCAGGTGCTTCAAATGCCAACAGTATGGACACGCTGCAAGAACTTGCCGGGAAACAATCGACACGTGTGGACATTGTGGTGAATTAGGACATCAGTCAAATGCTTGCATTAAGAAAACTGATCCAGCAAAGTGTGCAACGTGCCTGCGTTTTAAAAAACCGAGCGACCATAAAACAGGTGACCCCGAACGCCCGGCTAGGAAGATGTCTGAAAATAGGTATATTAATTCCATAGATTACAATGAGGGCGCCTAAGAGCGCCACCTTTTACCTTAATTCTTTTTGCCCTAATTTATAAGGTACTAATAAGTTTAAGTTTCGTTTATATATATATTTTAAACATTGTTATTATTTCTGTTAAATAATATGGATAAGTTAAGTAATGAAATCGATGCTGCCAGTTTATCAGTGGCAAAAACATGTGAAATTGATATGTGCAAAGAATATCTCTTCAAACCTGCGAACTCTCTTACTATTTTAACACAGAACATTCGTAGTATAAATAAAAACATGGATAATTTCCATATCCTCCTTCGAAGATTGGACACTGACTGCGACATCATCATACTAACAGAATGTTGGCTATCTAAGAGCCAAAGCAACCTCCTATTACTGCCAGGTTACAATACTTTTAGTAGTAAAAATGTATATAACCAAAATGACGGTGTAGTAGTCTTTGCGAAAAAAAATACGAACATATCTGTCGAGCAGCCTAATATGCTAGATTGTAGCAGGTTATTGGTGAAAGTGGGTCATGAAACTGCTATCCTTGCTGTTTACAGACCTTGTGGTTTTAAGCAAATAGACAATTTTATCACGTCATTAGACATTACACTTGGGAAACTGTCGTCGTTCAAAAATATAGTGTTAACGGGTGATATGAATATTGATATTTACCCAGAAGGCAGTGAAGGCGGAGCAAAAGACTACCGTAATATATGTGCATGCCAGGGCCTGCTTCCAGCACATTTGCTCCCTACACATCTAAGTGGTTCTTGTTAAGACCACACTTTACTAAAAACTAGGTTACCATCAATAACCCTGGTCACCAGTCCTATAGTAACCGATCATAGTGCCGTCATTCTTAACTTAAGCCTTAAAATATCGAAACCTAATTGTAAGTACTCTATTACTAAAATTAATACGAAAAACCTTGAACAAGCAATTCAAAACATTGACTTTAGCCCAGTTTATTAAACCGATGACGTAAACATCTCTTTGGCTTACTTAATAAATAACATACGAAATGCCATTGCTAGCAATACTTCGTATAGAACAGTAGCTAAAAAAAATAATAACTTAAAGCCTTGGATTACACCTGGCCTGATTAGGTGCATGAAACACAGGGACAAACTACACCTGATGACAAAGTCCTCTTCAGATAATTCCATTTTACAAAATTCATATAAAAGATATAGGAATTTTTGTAACAATTTATTAAAAAAAAGTTGAAGTATAATTATCTTACAAACTTACTAGAAGAGTCTGGTAGAGATAATAAAAAGATTTGGCGGCATGTAAAAGATATTGCATTTATTTCCAAACAGCATGAATCTTCGTCAGAGTTATTACAAAATAATGACTCGCCGCTGATATCAGCAAATACAGTAAATAATAAAACTTTGTGAACGTTGGTAAAAATCTGGCTGAGCAGAGAACAAACAACTCTAACAATAATCATGAATACAGGGCCTCTTTATTAACTCAAAAAACTGCCAATTAAGCTCGTTCACATTATTAGATACGGACCCTAGTGAGGTGGAAAGGATTATAATGGGACTGGAAGTAACAAGCGCGGTTGGATGGGACGGATTACCCACTAGTATATTAAAAAAATATAGACAAATTCTAGTACCACCATTATCCCATATTTTCAGAATTTGTCTCTCTGAAGGAATTTTCCCAGATTGTTTAAAAAAAGCAATTTTAGTTCCAGTATTCAAATAAGGGGACAAAAAAAACGTTTCCAATTATCGGCCTATCTCGATATTCTCATCCACGTCTTAAATATTAGAAAAATTAATTAACAACAGATAAATGAATTATTTACAAAGTAAATCCATATTATCGAATATGCAATATGGTTTCAGGCCTAAAATGTCCACTGCTGATGCTGTGCAGGAAATGACCGATTACGTCTCTCAAGAATTAGATAAAGGCAACCAATCAATTGGCATTTTCCTTGACCTTGCAAAAGCATTTGATACGGTTTCTATTCCTATCCTATTAAATAAGTTAGAGAGCATAGTTATTCGAGGTAAGCAGCTTCAACTTGTTAAGAATTATTTAGAAAATCGATATCAATGCATAAAATCGATAAGGTTGTTAGCTCTGAACAAAAAAATACTCATTTTGGCGTGCCTCAAGGAAGTGTATTAGGGCCAACCCTATTTTTGATTTATATAAATGACCTTTGCAATCTTGAACTTAACTCAGGTAAAATAATATCTTACGCAGATGACACCGTGCTACTTTTTTCCGCAAATATAGTTGACAGGGTTTATTCATATGCTCAGCAAGGTTTTGATAGAGTTAATAAATGGCTCCAACAAAACATATTAACACTGAATACGGACAAAACCAAATATATTCATTTTTCTATGCGCAGCTCAACCCAGCATATAATCATTCCAGAACTTTATGCACATCAGTGTTACTCAGTCACAGAGTCTAAATGTTACCGCCCAGTTATTTCTAATACAAAAACTGTTAAGTACCTTGGAATAATTATAGATTCTACGTTTACATTTAAAAACCACATAAACCACCTATGCAATAGAGTTCGTATACTAATGTTTGTTTTTAAAAAAGTATATTATGATGTTGACATAATGCGTAATATACTTGTTTAGTAAAACAAGTATATTACGCATTATGTCAGTCAATACTCACCTATTGTATAACCGCTTGGGGTGGAGCAGCTAAAACTACACTATTTCCACTGGAACGCGCTCAAAGAGCTGTATTAAAAGTTGCAACATTCCGCCCTATTCTATTACCATCCCATCTCTTATACAAATCCTATAATGTCCTCTCAGTGCGCCAGTTATTTTTTATGAGCACGTTACTAAAACAGCACTTAAGATTGCCTTATAGAAGAGAGGTCACTGATAAAAGGCGCAAAGATAAAGTAATAGAAACTAACATTAGAATAAGGCATTATTTCATGCATAGATTTTTTACATTTCTCGGCCCTTTTTGTATAATCACGTCAATGCAATTTTGTATATATATCCATTAAAAATGGCAGACTGTAAGAAGGTAATTCGAACATGGTTACAAAATTTGTCATACGATGATACAGAGAAGTTGCTGATTGTTTTAAATTAATTAATATCATAAGTAAATTAATGATAATGTGTTTTACCCAAATAACCCTTATTAGTTAGTACGTTATTCATTTTATATAAGAAACAGAAAATATTTGTTAATGTATCTTTTAGCACATACACCTGAGATACAGGTTTATCCTAGTTCAGGTGCCTGTTATTGTAGACTCTTTTTAAGTTGAGACTTATTGGAATAATTTGTACATTTTATCAAAATAAATTAAATTACTATTATTATATTATTATTATTATTATTATTATATAAAATATAAGAGCTAATAAGTCAGCTGTTACTTGTTACACACCTACCCACGAAAAAAACCTATTTATTATTATGGGTATTAGTGTGATGAAAATGAAAAGAAGTGCGTGTGCATCCGAGCGCGAGCGCGCGCGCGCGCGCGTGTGTGTGTACACACACGTGTGAACAAAAGTATCATGTTTGGTATAATAGAATTCTCATCAACAGAATTCTATTGTACCAAACAAGATACTTTTGCTTAGGCTCATTGGAACACACATGGGAGGAACTTATTAATTAAGTCATATATTATACATTAGACATAGAACCTGCTAATCTGTCTCTACTAAATGCTTACAAATCGCATATTTATAATAACCTTTATATGACATGCGAGCGACTGTATTACAAATTGAAATTATGGATGCACAGACACTTCTGCAGACATATACTCAAACGAAGATTCTCACCACCATCCTACATTGTTAGCTACCGTGGGTAAATCTTCATCTCAGAGAGCGCAAGGGATCTGTGACAGTAAACACCTGGCTGCCGAGCTCCAAAACGTCAAGCAAGTTTTGCATGACAACAAGCTTCGGGTCCCGCTACGATTGGCTACATCTTGAAGCGCGCTTCCATTAAAACATACTTCAAGCCGCAGAAGAAGATTGGTCAGTTTTTACCCTCTGCAAGATGTAGGAGTGTACTAGCTTGATTGTATATTTGGTCTCTCCTACATAGGATAGACCAAAGGAGAGCCGTGGTAGCTCAGTGGTTAACGCTCGCTGTAAAATATAAACGCGAGTAACCCGGGTTCGATCCCCGCTGGCACCAATGAAATCGTTAATTGCAATTTTACGTGCTGATTTACCACGTGCTCGGCAGTGAAGGAAAACATCGTGAGGAAACCTGCTTGTCTGAGGAATAAGAAAAAAAATATTTCGAAGACATGTGAAGTTCGTCAACACGCATTTGCGCAGCGCGGCGGACACTTCCTTGCCCTAAACCCTCTCAGAAATGAGGGGAGGCCTGAGCCCAGCAGTGGGACGTATATAGGCTGTAACTTTACTAACTTTAACTTTACATAGGATAATCTAAAAGATCAATTAAAACCCGCGTTAAAGAACATATAGCTGATATGAAGAATCGAAGTTCCGGGAATTCTGCAGTCTGAGAACATATACAGGATCGCCCCCGTCACTACATCTGATTTGATAGGCCACAAATTCTTGATAAAGAATACCGATTCCTTCCAAGGATGATTCGCGAGGCTATTGAAATCAAACAAAACATCCTAATTTCAAGAGAGAAGATGGATGGGTGCTACTATCTGCTTGGGATCCTATTGGGATATAATTAATAAAATTTAATTCCAGTCCAAGCATACAACTGCATGACTTCAAGATACCATAAGTACATACTGCGTAGATCGAACCAGAAGTTAATAATAGTCCCCACCCCCCGTGACTATAAGTGCTGTAAAGTACTCGAAACCTCAGGTATTTAAAAAGTTCGTTCGTTCGGCGGACGATTTTATAGTTTACCTTGTTTTATGGGATAGAGTAACAAACGAGCACACAGTCCACCTGATGGTAAGTGGTTGCTGTGGCCCATAGACATCTATATCTGTCCTCGATTACGGATAAAAAAGCAAATGCGTTGTTACCCGTGAGGACTAATATGGAATACCTCATTTCCAGTAAAAAGTGTCTCCGGTACTCTACACTTAACATACCAAACACAGCAGCATTAAGCTACTATCTTACGCTGGTATTCTGTGAAAGCGTGGTCCTTCCCCGGTCAAGCTAACCTATTCGTGTTACAACTATACTACTAATATAATAACCTCACTTATAAATACCTCACTTATAGATAGGTAGTAGGGTCCAAGGGGTGGCGTTCGATTCTGACTGCTAGCTTGAACAAAGTAAACGGTTTTAACACAAAGCGCTACTTTCGAAGTTTGTTTGTTTTTGACTTCTAGAGAAATTGTGCAGTTAGATTACTAGTTGCCTTGCAATTCAAAACATCAAGTTCGTAGGAAGCGGTGCATTTTTCTACTAAAATCCTTATAATGCTTGTGTTACACGAGGCTGTATTTTGTCACCTACGCTGTTTCTTTTGCATATAAATGTATATTTCAAAGTAGTAATATGAATTACTACGCGGACGACAGTATTGATACTTATTTTTAGGTCGAGTCGGAATAAACATGTGTCTGAAATCAAGTCTTTGTTAAAAAAATGTCACGGATTCTAGTCTTAGTTCTCATAAGGTCATAAGACATAGGATGGAACGTTTGCCGCCGTATGTGATTAGATTGTACGGGGTAGACAGTAGTACCTACTGGTTTTGGTTAATACCTACTTACTATAAGTATCGTAAAATGCCCTAACTGCACGAATTTAGAGATTTTTGTGATATTTCTTAATACACATAGAAAAAGTGACATATTACATATAAAGAAAAAATATAAATCAGAACTTTGTGCGCCTAGCAAAATAACACACTATGGTCTACACCTCATATTTTCTGAGAAATAAGCTTCTAAATATTCAGGCAAAGTGAATAGCATTTCCTCTACTTTGCCTAGGCAAAAATATCGCAGTTTCAAATGCGTTTCCAAATAAACAGATTTCACTCCCATGAAGTATTGGTTTATTATCCCTACTTATCAACGACATAAAGTGTAAAAGTCTTAATTTTTTTTATTAAGAAGGTAGGCAATGATTTTGAACATTTGGTCATTTTATGGGAAATATTTCAGGGTTGTCACATTGTAATCAAAGGAAAAGCGTTTCCAAATAAACAGATTTCACTCCCATGAAGTATTGGTTTATTATCCCTACTTATCAACGACATAAAGTGTAAAAGTTTTAATTTTTTTTATTAAGAAGGTAGGCAATGATTTTGAACATTTGGTCATTTTATGGGAAATATTTCAGGGTTGTCACCCTGTAATCAAAGGAAAAGCGTTTCCAAATAAACAGATTTCACTCCCATGAGGTATTGGTTTATTATCCCTACTTATCAACGACATATAGTGTAAAAGTTTTAATTTTTTTTTGTTAAGAAGGTAGGCAATGATTTTGAACATTTGGTCATTTTATGGGAAATATTTCAGGGTTGTCACCTTGTAATCAAAGGAAAATAAAACAACTTATGTGTTAAAAAGGGCCATTCCGTTTATCAACTCTAAGCAAAAATAAGTTAAATATGTTCTTTATTATTATTAGTGTAATAAGGTAGTATACATCTCAGGGTGGATAAACCGAATAACCCGTTACAAATTCAAACATCATCAATTTTATTTTGTTATATTAAGTACCTTTTGTAACAATTTGTATTTACGCAAAATATTATATTTATGATAACAAAATAATAAACAAATAAAGTGCATAGAAAATCTTCTATTCCAACTATGTATATTTCGATTAGGTTATAATTGTTTGACAACTTTGGCATGATTTTAGACTTACATATCAATATGATAAGGTAGGTAGGTACATAAATAGCTAAATTAAGAAATTATACTTAAAAACATTTAAAAATTACGTTTATAAGCTAAAATTAATAATCAATAAAAATAAATATTATATTCATCCTGCATTAAAACGTATTCTTCAGCATCTAAATCCTTAGCGTCAACGCATAGAATGACGTTTCAGCGGTTACATAATGATTTATTATAGTTATTCGAATACTTAACATTTAAATTAACCTACTAATTTTATCGCATATATAAAATCTAAACTGACTGTCAGGCGAGCACAGCGTGACACACTACGAACCCCTTCAGCCAGTGATGACGCAGCCCGTCGAGCCCAGGACTTTTCCGGTTCGGGGTCCTACGAACCGCCTCAGCCACGTCTTCAGGCGTTATGGTGACGGGGTCCATAGGCGTAACACTTGCACTCTGGCTCGCCACAACTTCCATCCAAGGGCCCTCGCTGTGGTTTACGGGCTCTGACGACAGGCCACGCCAAAATCCGACAGTGTCAGCCTGATCCGGTCCTGGGCCTGGACTGCTTATCTGTTTCGGCTTTCACGAGGTTCTCGTCATACAAGAGGGTAATATCGACCAAAAATATCCTTGACTGTGCCCGGTCCATCAGCACAATATCAGGCTTATTCGCAAGAATAGTCCTGTCTGTGATGAAGGCCCGGTCACAGTAGAGCCTGGCGCGGTCATTTTCGAGCACGGCTTCCGGCAAGTACATGTAATACGGCAATTTCCGGTCCACGAGACCGTATTTCAGAGCGAGCTCCCGGTGTAGAATTCTGGCTACTAGGTTGTGCCTGTGCAAGTACTCAGAGTGAGAAAGCGCCAAACAACCGGAGATGACA
The DNA here is from genome assembly GCA_036936625.1 of Parnassius smintheus behrii. NCBI lineage: Eukaryota > Metazoa > Arthropoda > Insecta > Lepidoptera > Papilionidae > Parnassius > Parnassius smintheus. The sequence continues at coordinate 61,352,293 of JAUPFT010000002.1, read as the reverse complement.
TGCCTAAGCGACTCATCGGGATGGCGACAAGCTCGACAGACGTCGACGGTGACATCCTTTAGGATGTATCTCAGATAGTTGTTGGTCTTAATAACCTGATCCTGTATTGCACAGACAAAACCCTCGGTTTCCCCGAAGAGGTCACCGAAACGTAGCCAGTTGAGGGAGGCGACTGTATCTACGAATGGCTCATGAAGAGCCCTGTAGTACCTCCCGTGGAGCTCCTTCTCCTTCCATACGGTGTTCCGGTCGGAAATGCTAAGCACTGCTGGGTCCTGCCATTGCTCGTGAGTTAAGGATAGAGGGGTAAGCCGTTTATTACTAGAAATGACGTCATTATAGAATGGATCATCCGATCTCGTCAGAAAGTAATCACGGAGGCTGCACACTTCGCGATTATGCATGGTGAGCGCGCTCAGAAAACCACGTCCACCATGCTTTCGCGGCAAGTACAGCCTCATTACCGATGATTTCGGATGATGCATCCTATGGGACGTCAAGTTAGTGCGGACTTTTCTATCCAGGGCGTTAAGTTCGGTCTGAGTCCACCTGAGTATGCCAAAGGTATATATGAGGACAGGCATGACCCAACCGTTATATGCGTGTGTTTTATTCACACCGGACAAAAGGCTGTTAAGCACTTTGGTCAAGCGCGCATAAAACACGTCGCAAACTGACTGTTTCATACCAGCCTCATCGATACCGATGTTCTGTGACATACCCAGGTATCGGTATGTTTCAGCCTCGGAAAGGGTCTTTAAGTTGACGGGCATAGATAAATCTATGCCCTCAGAGTTAGCAACCCTTCCCCTTTCAACATGAAGGACCGCACACTTATCCGTTCCCAACTCCATTCCAATAGAATGGCTAAATTCACAAGTGATGTTTAGCAATTCTATAAGATGGGAGCGACTGGAGGCGAATAATTTGAGGTCATCCATATAGAAAAGGTGGGTCACTTTTGTTCCTCCCTTCCGTAGCTGAAATCCTCTCTCGGAGCCCTCCAGTAAGGTAATGAGAGGGTTCAGAGTGAGGCAGAACCAGATTGGACTCAGAAAATCGCCCTGGAAGATACGCCTTCTTATCCTTATGTGGTTCTCCGCAGCCATCATCCGCTCGCCCAGATAACAGAGGATCGTACTTCACTGTCTCATACACTGCTCGAGGAAGTCTCTAACTGTACAGTCAATCTTGTACAGCTCGAGGACCTACTTTAGCCATGTATGGGGCACCGAGTCGAATGCCTTTCTGTAGTCTATCCAGGTGGCGAGTTCCGACGGTTGCGTTTCACCACCTTGCCAATGACCGCGTCAATGAGGAGTGGTTCCTTGGTTCCACGACCACCGCCCCGACATCCATTTTGAGCGCGTGACATCACCTGATTTAGCTCCAGGTGATGAGTGATTCTCGCGCTCAAAATTGATGTCAGTGTCTTATATGTAGTGGGTAGACACGTGATGGGGCGGTATTTGCTCGGGTCTGTGGTATCCTGATCTTTAGGAACCAAGTGAGTGATCCCAGTAGTGAAGAGGCTCGGGAGCGACTTCTGATCGAGAGCCTCTTGATACTGTCGGGCGAGCACTGCGTGACACACTACGAACCCCTTCAGCCAGTAATGATGCAGCCCGTCGAGCCCCCGACTTTTCCAGTTCGGGGCCCTACGAACCACCTCAGCCACGTCTTCAGGCGTTATGGTGACGGGGTCCATAGGCGTAACACTTGCACTCTGGCTCGCCACAACTTCCATCCAAGGGCCCTCGCTGTGGTTTACGGGCTCTGATCACAGGCCACGCCAAAATGCGATAGTGTCAGCCTGATCCGGTCCTGGGCCCGCTCCACATACCTCTGGTCGCTCCAATGATTTATAGAGCCCCTTCTGATCACTCTGGAGGAGACGATTCTGGTTGAACCGCCTTGACCTCTCACTAAATCGTCGAACGCGCTTTCCCCAAACAGCAATTTTTTGCTTCAGGTCATCTATGCGCTCCGTTTGTTTCTGCGTGATATCCGGCTGGGACAAACTAATATTTGTCCCAGCAAACGCCCTTGCGCACACAGCATGCATTCCCCACCGGCATTAAAAGGACACACCGGCAATCGGACTGCACTATCGACCTCCGATCTGAGCAGGGGGGTGATGTGGCGGCGCTGTCGTCGCACCGCAACCGAAATATACCGAAGCTTAAATCACGCTATCAACATTCCGAATCATAAACAGCATATATAGAACATCTCCGAACTATCACATGGAGTGTTGGCCGCTCCCCGGGCAGAACACCATGCCCGGTGGGAGATGTCCCCTTTTCCTACTTCGGCCACACCTTTATCTAATTCTTGAGAGACGTAATCGGTCATTTCCAGCACAGCATCAGCAGTGCACATTTTAGGCCCGAAACCATATTGCATATTAGATAATATGGATTTACTTTGTAAATAATTCATTAATCTGTTGTTAATTAATTTTTCTAATATTTTAGACGTGGATGAGAGTATCGAGATAGGCCGATAATTGGAAACGTTTTTTTTGTCCCTCGATTTGAATACTGGAACTACAATTGCTTTTTTTAAACAATCTGGGAAAATTCCTTCAGAGAGACAAATTCTGAAAATACGGGATAACGGTGGTACTAGAATTTGTCTATATTTTTTTAATATACTAGTGGGTAATCCGTCCCATCCAACCGCGCTTGTTTCTTTCAGTACCATTATAATCCTTTCCACCTCACTGGGGACTGTATCTAATAATGTGAACGAGCTTAATTGGCAGTTTTTTTTTGAGTTAATAAAGTGACCCTGTATTCATGATTATTGTTAGAGTTGTTTGTTATCTGCTCAGCCAGATTTTTACCAACGTTCACAAAGTAATTATTTACTGTATTTGCTGATATAAGCGGCGAGTCATTCTTTTGTAATAATTCTGACGAAGATTCATGCTGTTTGGAAATAATTGCAATATCTTTTACATGCCGCCAAATCTTTTTATTATCTCTACCAGACTCTTCTAGTAAGTTTGTAAGATAATTATACTTCAACTTTTTTTTAATAAGTTGTTACAAAAATTCCCATATCTTTTATATGAATTTTGTAAAATGGAATTATCTGAAGAGGACTTTGCCATCAGGTGTAGTTTGTCCCTGTGTTTCATGCACCTAATCAGGCCAGGTGTAATCCAAGGCTTTAAGTTATTATTTTTTTTAGCTACTGTTCTATATGAAGTATTGCTAGCAATGGCATTTCGTATGTTATTTATTAAGTAAGGCAAAGAGATGTTTACGTCATCGGTTTTATAAACTGGGCTAAAGTCAATGTTTTGAATTGCTTGTTCAAGGTTTTTCGTATTAATTTTTGTAATAGAGTTGTTGGCGACGCGCCTATAAGAATGTTTCAGTTTATTAAATCAACCTATGACGCATAGTTATAAAAAGCAAATTATCGAGCCACGACGCTCTGATAAGAAAATGCTTAGTTAAATCTTAAAGAAATGGCGAATTAATGATAAGAAAGTCTTGGGTTCGACTCCCAGGCCAGACTAGTTTGTTCGTTTTCCTAAGTAATATCGCCTAATAAATTCGTAAGGAATTTAAGATATAAATTATGTTACCGGATTTGTTCCCCGGTTGAAATCATCTTTCTAATGATGTAAATTCATAAGAATATTAAAGTGAAGTTAAAGATCGGATTTGTTCCCCGGTCGAGATAATCACTCTGTGCATAGACAGAATTAAGGGAAATTAATTGCATAAGTATTGTCTTGTATAAGTATGATACGTTTTGTACGAAAACAAATGCCTATTTGTTATAATTGATTAATGAAAACATTCACTTGTATTGTTATCTGATAAGAAGCATGATAACGAATAAGAGTCTTATCAGAAATAGTTTCCTACTGTTTGAAAACTATGTAGAAGCACTTGTTTATTTAATATTGTTAAAATTAAGTGTATTTCAGATTTTCATTTTTCTGATAGCCGAGAGTCGTGCAAAGTTAGTTGTTCAAATAGTGTGAGTTCACGGAAGCACGCTGGCCACGCCCTTAGGAGGCCGAATATGTAAAAATTTAAAATGTTTGTAATTTCAGCGATTTATGTAAAAATGACTTGTAAAACATTTCAGGTTAACTGTATGTGCTAAAAAGGTGAATTCTGTGTTATTTTTATGTGAAAATTCCTGTGTATAAGTGAAATAATGATAGTTTTGTATAAGAAATTTAAAAGTGTTTTAAATAGTGAAATAAATAGAGAAAATGTGAATTAAACTATTGTATTAGTTAACTTATGTATAAATTCAAGTGAGAAACATTGTTTTAACTTTCTGTGTTGAATATTTGAGAAATTTCGATTTCGAACTTGTGAGTAAAATAGGTGGTTTTCGTTTAATAAATAAAAGGTTTTCTCTAATATGAAGATATAATGCATATCATGGTGAAGATATTGTTTTGTACTACCTATATTGACAAATTGTATTTGTATATGACTTGAGTAAATAAAGATATTAAGTTAAACGTGAGAGAGTAATAGTACAAATTCATGTTGTTAAGTTGCGCAGGCACGCGAATGGCGCGGCTCACTTTCGCGTATAGCTCTAGGGGTAGCTTAGTGAACGGGTTTTATTGCAATTCGTTCGGGGAAGAAGATAGTTCGGGAAAATAGTTCGGAAAAACAAGAAAATCCTTCGGGAAAAGTGAAAACCAGCAGTCAAGAAGAAAAAGTGTAGGGAAAAGTGATTACTCTCTCACGGAACGGTTTGAAGATAATTGCTGTTTCATTCCCAAGATCCCTTAAGTTATACAGTCCACATCGAAGAATTAAGGCGTCGGGACCGGGACGACTTCGGAAGACCCGTAATCCCCGTCTGAACCTACTTGCTGAAAAGGAACGAGGTTTCGCCCTAGTGTGTTACTCCGTTGCGGAGATCACATACGTTGTTCCCGAACCCAACGTAGGCGTTATAGGAGGCCGGATCGAGAGAAGCCTCGATTCCTCCCTTCTGTTTCTTAGTTTCCGTCCGTTGTGTCCTTTTCAAGAGTACTTACAATTAGGTTTCGATATTTTAAGGCTTAAGTTAAGAATGACGGCACTATGATCGGTTACTATAGGACTGGTGACCAGGGTTATTGATGGTAACCTAGTTTTTAGTAAAGTGTGGTCTTAACAAGAACCACTTAGATGTGTAGGGAGCAAATGTGCTGGAAGCAGGCCCTGGCATGCACATATATTACGGTAGTCTTTTGCTCCGCCTTCACTGCCTTCTGGGTAAATATCAATATTCATATCACCCGTTAACACTATATTTTTGAACGACGACAGTTTCCCAAGTGTAATGTCTAATGACGTGATAAAATTGTCTATTTGCTTAAAACCACAAGGTCTGTAAACAGCAAGGAAAGCAGTTTCATGACACACTTTCACCAATAACCTGCTACAATCTAGCATATTAGGCTCCTCGACAGATATGTTCGTATTTTTTTTCGCAAAGACTACTACACCGTCATTTTGGTTATATACATTTTTACTACTAAAAGTATTGTAACCTGGCAGTAATGGGAGGTTGCTTTGGCTCTTAGATAGCCAACATTCTGTTAGTATGATGATGTCGCAGTCAGTGTCCAATCTTCGAAGGAGGATATGGAAATTATCCATGTTTTTATTTATACTACGAATGTTCTGTGTTAAAATAGTAAGAGAGTTCGCAGGTTTGAAGAGATATTCTTTGCACATATCAATTTCACATGTTTTTGCCACTGACAAACTGACAGCATCGATTTCATTACTTAACTTATCCATATTATTCAACAGAAATAATAACAATATTTAAAATATATATATATATATATATATATATAAACGAAACTTAAACTTATTTATAATCTATGGAATTAATATACCTATTTTCAGCCATCTTCCTAGCCGAGCATTCGGGGTCACCTGTTTTATGGTCGCTCGGTTTTTTAAAACGCAGGCACGTTGCACACTTTGCTGGATCAGTTTTCTTAATGCAAGCATTTGACTGATATCCTAGTTCACCACAATGTCCACACGTGTCGATTGTTTCCCGGCAAGTTCTTGCAGCGTGTCCATACTGTTGGCATTTGAAGCACCTGGTCACAAGTGTAAAGTCTCGAACTGGACACGACGTCCAATTTATGAAGACTCGCTCTTGGTTGATGAAGTGCATTTCTGATGTCAGCTGGCACTTCCAAAATAAAGTTGCATGAAAGTGCTTGTTTTTTACCCGATTTATGACTTAGTTTTATAGTGGACAAAAAAGATTCCCGCGTTAAGTTAGGGATCTTATCGGCTAAATTTTGTTCAAAAATGCAGTCAAAGACTTCTCTTTCGCTTAGGGCAGTAGGTACTCCTAAGACTATAATCCTTGGTCTTCCTTTATGGGGCTCTTCCACCTTTAGTCCGGAACTATCAAGCTGGGTAGATTTTTTAACTTCTCAATGGCCTCCTTTGAATCAGTGTTGATAATAACGCTTCCATTTTTAGTTTTTCATAGTCTTCTTACGTGTAGTTTCAATTGTTCGGGGCATATAATTTTCTGAACAAGAGATTTTGTGTCTTCACTTGTTTTTAATTTATTCTCAGGGTAAATTGCTATGGAACTGAATGTGTTGGGGCGCAAGTAATTATTTTTGGTAGTTTTGACCATATCAGCAAAGGACATTTTTTCTGTAGATGGTTTGGCACAGCTTTCTTGAATCGTTTCCTTGAGTGGTTTTCTAAAATCATTTAGGCATTCCATTAGGTCTTGTTTGATTGGTAGTAAACTGCCATCTGAGAGGCTGCATTAACGACCTTGCGCGATAGGGAATTGATTCTTAGCTTTTGTTCAGAGTTCAGTTTTCCTTCCTGTGCAATATGGCAAACTTCATTTAGACACTGCTCGATTGAGGTCATCCAATTCTTTATTTCACTGGTGGCTAAAAATTCGATGGAGTCTGCAGCATCCTGGTGTGATGGTTGAGGCGTGCTGGGCGGACTCCCAGGTGTAATGGTGCTCCGATTGAAAGGTCTATTTTCGTATGTATTAGACATGTTTTATATCAAATGTTTTTCATTATAATTTGTTATTCGTGAAATCACAACTCAACAGAAATTTTTCAATGGTTTATCTAGGTCACAGTTTTATTGAAAATATTTAAACACTTGTGTTGCTGATAAGCACGACTGCTCGATTCGAGCTCCTTAAGCGAATCCGTACGCGTTAGCGAACCGTAAGTGAATCGAATATATTTTAAAATTATTTTAAACCAGTGTTTGGACTATATTTACATATCAATTACATCTTTATTACCTTTTCTTTTGAAGTCCTATTGAAATATATGTCCAGATAAAATATTTGTGACGTTCATATACCACCCATTAGTGTCACTTTGTTTCTGTAAACTATATCGCTCATTAGCACTTCACTTTGTGTTCACTAATATCACAGCAAATATTGGAAAAAATGGCAAAAGTAACTGATGTGGAGGTCATGCAAAGATAACTTGAAGGAAGCTGGAGTCGCAAAATGGCTTAATTTGATAACAGATTAAAGGCTGCCTCCACACCTACTAATCCCTCACTTAATCAACTCCGCGAGGAGTGTTATGAAAGAAAAGAAAGAAAGAAAAAACATTTATTCATGGTCTAATCACAATAGATACAAAACAAAGCAAGAAATTGGAATTAAACGGAAAATAAAACAATATTTCTCTAAATTAACAAAAATGTAAAAATAATATAAAATGAGTCTGTGTAGCAGCATAAGACCGTGAAATGGACAGGACTCAGTAAAAATCGAGATACAGAAACACGAATTGCTCTGATCCCGACACTGGTTTTCAGTCCGGCCCGCACTCCGACGTAACTCGGACGGCTGCCTCAATGCACATGCTATAATGCGACGCGGAATATATAAAAAAAATATGTTTTTAAGTTTCAATTCACATAAATAGTGGATATCATTAGTCTAATGAAGGTAAGTACAAAATAGAATTAACGTTTTCCTTCTAAATTGATCAATTTTATTTATTAAGAATGCGGAATAAACATTGGCTAAAGAATAAAGGTAAGAAAATTATTGTCAGAAAAAGTAAATTTATTATATAAATATTTAAATAAAATAGTTTTATATATTATATAAAGTGAAAATTAAAAATATCTACATAATTTATGGGACTGAGATTACTGACGTGTTGAAGGAACTTAACCTCCTACCAGTTTATTTTATAGATCGGTATTTTTTTGTTCCGAAAGTAAGTGTAACCGGTTTTTAATTTTAAACCCACTAATTGTTTTCTGGTCACGCAGTGGAGGCGGGAGGTTATTCCAACATTTAGTGGCATTATATTTAAAACTACCTCTGAAAGCGGCCGACCGGTAGAAAGGATATACTAATTTGTAATTGGATGATCTGGTATTATACTGCTTATTTTGATCTTTAGAGCAAATCAACTTATTATATAAATATAAAGGTTCTTTATTTTTAATAACTCCAAATAAAAGTGAGGCAAAGTGTAGTCGCCTGCGACAGTCCATTTTTAAAATATTAGCGTTATTAATGAAAGGGGTTACATGTGCACGTGGTGGGACATTGACACAAAAGCGTGCACAGGCATTCTGTACCCGCTGTATTATTTGCTGCGTTCGAGATAATAGTCGTAGGCCTATGAGAGAATCCGCGTAATTGAATTTTGAAAGCACGATAGACTCGCAGAGATGTATACGTAAGGTGACACTTAGGTACTCACGAATACGGTAAAGTACTTTCAACCTATAAAAGCAGTTACGTGCAATATCCATTACATGTTTCTCAAAACGAAGTTTGTCGTCCATTATTACCCCCAAATTTCTGACTTCAATGGCTCTCACAATAGGTTCGTTGTTTACAATAATGGCTCCGTGTGATCTTTTTTATTTGATTTGGCGATCCTAGAATAAGGTACCGCGACTTTTTGGGATTGAGAACCAATGCGTTACGCTCTGACCACAAAGATATCCGACCCAAATCCAAGTTCAATTTTGTCACTGCTACTTGAACATCACAAGGCTTAAACGATATATATATCTGTAAGTCGTCAGCGTACATGTGGTACTTACAATACTCTATATTTTTAATAATGTCTGCACTATATATTATAAAAAGTAAGGGACCTAAAATGGATCCTTGCGGTACTCCTCGGTTTACGGGGCGCTCCCCAGAAATAGCTTTACCTTTTCCATTTAAATGTATTTCAACTTGCTGTGACCTATTTTTAAAGTAACTGGCAAACCATTGGGTTGCGTTTCTGCTTAAACCATAAAAATATAATTTTGAAAGAAGTAATGGAATATTGAGGGTTTCAAAGGCGCGCCAGAAATCAAGTAATGTTAAAATAGTACCCTCAGCACTGGCTGGTGCAGTCAGTATATCATCCACGATCTCTATAAGCGCTGTGGTAGTGCTGTGCTTCTTTCTAAAGCCAGACTGCAGCTCAGGAAGGATGTTATTTGCTTCAAGGTACTTTGTTAGCTGATTACATGCAAGCTTTTCTATTATTTTAGAAAGGCACGGTAGAATACTAATTGGCCTGAGATCCGACATACGAACAGGGTTACTAGTTTTTGGTATAGGTTTAACGATGGCTTTTTGCCAGAGATCCGGATAGGTATTTGTCGCAAAAGATTTATTAATTATGTATGTTATTTCTGTAATAACATCTTTGGGTAATAACTTTAACATATCAAGAGAAATGCCATCGCACCCCACTGCATTAGACTGCAAAGAGTTTATAACTTTAACCACCTCATCCTCCGAGGCTTCTTTAAAATAAAAAGAGTTATCATTAGTGCCATTAAATTCAAAGAAAGTGAGAAGAGACAATGAGACGTCATTTTTACCAGGACTATTAAGAAAATGATTGTTTAAAGCACCAGGGTCACTGAAATGGGATAGCAAAGAAGTATCCTTACTTTTTATTTGAACTTGGCGTTTAATGTGCTTCCACATTATTTTAGGTTGATTTAGTTTTGAATTAATATAAAATTTGAAGTAGGCAATCTTTTCTGAAACGATCGCTTTATTAACTATTGATTTCAGTTCCCTATAATAATCCTTATGTGGAGTAAGTTTTGTTTTCCGGGCTCTCAGTTGAGCCTCGTTGCGTGTCCTCACCATACATCTTATGTTATGCGTTATCCATGGATAATATTTTTTTTATATAGACAGTTTTAGGAGGGGCGTGAGAATTAAAGATATTTAATAATTTTTTGTTAAAAGTATCAATCATATCGTTTATGTTATCTGATGATGCACAGCGCCAGTTAATTTGTTTTAAATCTTGGTTGAAAATGTTTATGTCCATATCACTTAAAGGTCTATACGTGACGCTTTCAGGCTGAAACTTAGGCTTGGGAATGTCAAGTTCACATACAATAAAGGCATGACTACTGAGGTCACTAATATAGTCCACACTTATATATGACACCGATGCATCTGAACATATAACATCTAACAGTGTCTCACTATATTCAGTAAAGTGTGTTGGTTCCTCAACATATTGCACGAGGTTATTGCATGTTAGGAAGTCCGAAAGCATTTTGCTACTAACACAATTTTTATTTAAAATGTCGATATTAAAATCCCCAAGCAGTCCTGTTTGATCGTAACCTACAAAAGAACCTAAGGACTCGCTCAGCGCGTTCAGAAATAATGTCACGCTCAACCATGGGGGACGATAAGCAGTACCAAAGACAAGGGACTTGCCGTTAATTTTAATATTTAACCACATCTGCTCCACCGCGGGACAAATAGGATGTTGAATAATCTTTGACGACAAGCCCCGTCTCGAATAAAAACCCACACCGCCGCCACGCGCACGAACTTCGGGAGGTCGGTGTACGTGAAGCAGTCGATACCCTGGAACAGAAGGCGCCCGGCCTTCCTCCCCTGTCCGAAGCCATGTTTCATTGATAGCCATTATGTCTACAGAGTGATGCGCCATAGCAGCTAGGAATTCGTCGTGCCTAGTACCAAGGGACCCGGGGTTCAAGAAGCCAATTTTCAACTTATTTAATTTAGTCATTTTCAAAGAATTTATAATAATACGAAAACGTTATAAAATTAATAATAACCCAAACAAAACCATAATAAAGGAGACTATGATATCACTGCTTATGTACTGTCAAATACATTTCTATGTATGGGCCACAGTTATAAGTTATAAATAAACATAATTGATTTCCGAATATATTATCCGACAATATCCTGTCGCCATTTCCCCGTTATGCTGCTACACTTTAGAAAGCAAACATTAAACCTGTCGCAATATTCACTATAACAAAATATAGAATAAATGTGACAATATTAAAAGTGTAACTACAAAATGACAGACAAAAAATTTACTCCATACTCCATAAACGTATGCAAAGCAACTTAACAAAAATAAAATGTAACTTAATAATAAAATGGAAATAAAATGTAGTCTAAATAAAAATAAAAATAAAATGTTCTCGTAATAGCAGCTACGTAGACGCGTAGGGGAAACAATCATTGAGAAATAATTATAATCCAGACGACAGCCAAATTTACATCGTGCAAGAAGTAACGTAAAGAACAAGATTAAAAGTCGCTTCAAACTATTCAATCCCCAAAAATTTTGTTTATATCTATTTCTGTTCGAATTCTATAACGGGGTGAGCCAGAATCACGACGCACAAAAATGCATCCTTCCCGCGTCCACACATATCTCCAGCCTTTGCGGCGCCCTTCTTCCCGTGCTTTATAAAATAATTGCCTATTGATTGAGGTGAGCTGCTCATTAACATAAAATCGGCGCGGCTCGCCACCTAAGTTCAAACCGGCAGTATCCGCCCCCCGCCGAAGGCGCGCTTCGTGAATTAGTTTGTCTCGAATCACTCGACGAGCGAGGCGGACAACTAACGGACGCGGCCTCCGCTTGTCACCGCTGCCTGGTATTTCCTCGCGGCGCATGCCTATACGCCTTGCACTTACAACATCGCGCTCATCCAATTCAGTGCCAATTTTAGCCGCAAGCATAGTGACGAGGTGCACGGGGTTTTCGCCCTTCTGTTCTATTACACCAGATATTTCCAGATCGTTTAAAAGTAATTCTTGATCACGCTCGTTAAGTCGACACTTTAACTCCGCTATGCTATCTTCGACCTTGGGCCCTCCGGGTTGACTCGGCAAGTCCGTTGCCTGCTGCTCAAGACATGCGATCCTTTTCTCGACGTCGCTAACCCTGTTACTTATTTCACTAACATTAGAATTAATGTTAGTGATTTCCTGGTGAAAAGATACCATTTCGCGGGCAATAGTAGTCAACTGCTGCGTATTAATTTTAGCTGGTTTGCTAAGTCGACATTAGTTTCACAGCGCCCTCCATCGTTGGATCCAAGCTGTGCATCGCCGAACTCTGTGTCCGTGCCGCCCGAGCTGCACGAACTGGGCGTAGCAATTGTGTTCACCCCACTGGCACATACATTTTTTGCCTTACAACCGCTGCATTGCCATTTATTTGATATTCGGCCGTCAATAGGAATACTAGCACGTTTGCGATGAAATAAATGAGTGCAACTTGAGCACTTTATCGAGTCAATTGTAGAAGCAAAACGACCACAGGCGCCGCTTTTATTTGCCATTTTTATTGACAAGTACTTTATTTAGATGAAAGTTAGACCAATAGATGTCGCTGTACGAAGTTTGTATTAATTATGTAATTTGATATGTACAATTATAAGAATGTTTAATAATTAGCGATTTACTATATACTATTTACCTTGTTTACATTTAACTATTTAAGGTTTGTTAAATAACTTAAATGTTTACAGCAGCAATTTGCAATACGGTTTAATGACAAACAGCTGATCTTGTTACGAACAGCTGATCACTATCTTGCACTGTAACAACCAACGACCACTGTTTTCACTTTATTATACTAATGTATCTTATAACACTACTAAAATTGTTCTTAAATATACTTGTTTACTTATTTAAAAATGCTGTTTTTTATTTAAAATAATTTTTAATACGGGACACAAGCACTTGACAGCCGACCAAGCTACCCGCGAATGTGTAAATCAAGGTATGAATTCAAGGACGACGTTTGCTCCATGCGTAATCTCCTTCGGCAACAAATTCAAGCCTGCACTAAGTCAATTGATGCTATTGATATGCAGCACAGACAGAATATCCTTCTATTTAATGGGATCTCTGACTCCCCAGAAGTTAATATTGAACAAGAAATACTGGGTATCATACATAAGAAAATGGGTATTCCACATGTTACAAATGTGTCCTTAGTACGTTGCCATCGAATTGGTGCTCAAAAGGATGGTCGCTCACGTCCAATTCTTGTACAATTTCAAGAGCATAACACAAAGTCTGAAGTGTGGAAAGCTAAAACTAAGTTAAAGGGCTCTCAAATATCTGTGTCTGAGTTTTTAACTAAAATGAGGCAATCTGTACTTAAAAAAGCCCGCAAGCATTTTGAAATGAAGAATGTGTGGACCTTAGATGGAGCAATTTTTATCAAACTTCCCAATAATGAACGGGCAAAAATCTTCACTGAAGAGGAGATTGATACTCTCATTAAACAGTTTCCTGTTGATTTTTCATCAGCAAGTCTTAGCATGGCTTCTAACAGCAGTATTACTAATAGCGTAAAGAAACCCATACAAGCACTGAAAAGTTCTTCAAACACAAAAATTCTCTCCTCGCAATGAAGTTGGTGTGGTGGTGCAGAAGGAGGATTCCAAAAGGTCCCGCCGTTTAATTGCTAAGAAATAGCTTGCTTAATTTACATATGATATCCCTAGGTATCCTTTATTTTTGTAATCTCTTGTTTTTATTATTGATTTACATATATTTACTTTAGTGTTTACAGTCCCGCATCGTCTTGGTTGTAATGACTAGCACAGAACAATATTGTCTGTACTGTAGTCATAAATTGTTCACTTGTTTACAGCAGTATAATTGCATTTTTTTTAAAGTTGTTTTCTTCTAATAGTATAGTCTGCATAGGAATCTTTATCTCTCTAAACATATACTTAATGAGATTTTATCTTGTAATACATAACGTGCTTGCATTTATTTTTCTTTTGTTTCTTAGTTAGGTTTCTTACTTAGTAGGTTTGTTTATACTATGCTTGATATTGGTAACAATACTTATGCTTTTATAAATGTACCTACCACATATTTTTAATTTGATTTTCTTTTTGTTAAATTTTGGGTTTTGATCTGATTGATTTGACAATGACAACTATGTATAACTTTTTTTTAGCCTTTTATAGACAGAGGACACATGTATCATACAGCCAACGTCGATCTTATACTTTGCTTTAATCAATTTTCTCTTGGTAAACATTCTCCTGTAATATTTTGTGTGACATCTACTTAGGAAATTTATTATTAGTCAAGATTATTTTTGCCACTTTAGATATTTTAAATAGCCTCGCGTATCATCCTTGGTAGGGATTGGTGTTCTTTTGCGAGAATTTGTGGTTTATCAAATTTAATGTAATGGTGGGGACGATCTTGAACATGTTCGCAGACTGCAGACTTCCCGGAGCGTCGGTGCTTCACATCAGCTATATGTTCCTTCACGCGGGTTTTTATAGATCTCTTTGTTTGACCTATGTAAGAGAGACCACATTCACAATCTAGCTTGTACACATCTGCATCTTGTAGAGGAATATTACATTTTATGAATGGTCAAATTGACTAATCTTCTTCAGCGGCTTGTAGTATGTCTTAATGGACGCTCGCTTCAAGATGTAGCCAATCTTGTCCGTGACTCCTCTGACATATGGTAGTAGAGCAGGCGCGCGCTCGACTGTGGCCGGCTTCACTTGTACACTGTGACGTAGGCGCGGGACCCGGCTTGTTATCTTGCAATACTTGCTTGACGTGCTGAAGCTCCGTGGCCAGATGTTTTCTGTCACAGATCCCTCGTGCTCTCTGAAACAAAGATTTACCCACGGTAGCTAACTGTTAAGGGTGATGGTGAGATTCACCATTTAGATATCGGTTGGTATGGGTCTTTTTCCTATACACAGTGTGACCAATAGTGTTATCAGGATTTCGGATGACTAAAACATCTAGGAAGGCTAGAGAATTATTTGCCTCTAACTCCATTGTGAATTTTATTTTAGAGTTTATGGAGTTAAGGTGGTTTAAAAATGCAGTTACTTTGTCAGATGGTAAAAATGTGAAAGTGTCGTCTACGTACCGCTTGTAGAACCTTGGATTTACAGGAGCAGTAAGAAGGGCTTTCTCCTCAAAGTCCTCCATGAATATGTCGGCGACTATGGGAGACACAGGTGAGCCCATCGCCACACCATCTACTTGCTTGTAGAACTCCTCCTTCCACAATAGATAGCCAGATGTGAGGCAATGTTCAAGTAGTATTGCATATTCTTGAGGCATGTTATTTTCTTCTAGCTTCCTAGTTACAATTGAGATGCAGTCCACAATAGGTAGGCATGTAAATAGTGACTGAACATCAAAACTGACCATAGTTTCATTGTTAACGAGATGTAGGTCTTTTATCTCACTCACAAAATGGTACGAATCCTTTGTGTGTGCTTTGGTATGTCCTCTCAGTGGTGATAGTATTTTTGCTAAGTATTGTGCCAGCTTATAAGTTGGTGAATCGATCTGGCTCACTGTGGGACGTAGTGGAGCGTTTGGTTTGTGTATCTTCGGTAACCCATACAATCTCGGTGGTTTGGCATATGATGGTATTAGCAAATTCACGTCGAGATTTAATTTTTCGGAGTATTTCTTTATTAAATCGCTATTTGTTTTAAGCGTGTTAGTTGTAGGGTCTGTTTTGTCCTTTTTTATATGTACCTTCGTCCAATAAAAGTTGTTGTATTTTAAAATTATATTCCGACGCGTCCATTATTACCGTAGCATTTCCTTTATCCACGCGGAGAATCGTGAGTTCTGGTCTGTTCCGTAAGTTATTTATCGCCGTAAATTCGTCTTTGGGAAGGTTTAGTTTCGGCACTGAACCACCTCCAAATCTTCCTTACCGATATTATTCTTAAACAGACAATCCTCAACACTGCAGATAATTTCTTCGTACGGGATTTTTCGCGGAGTTAATGCGAAGTTCATTCCCTTCGCTAATATTTTCATTGTCGGTTCGTCCAGTGTATGTTTCGACAAATTATAGACAGTGCGTTGTTAATGCCTATGGTCAACGGTTGTTTATTGTTCTGGCGTTGACTTGGATGTTTGGCATTTGATTTGATCGTTAATTTTTGGTATTTTTCTATTTGTTTGTTTTTGCATTCATTGTATTTCGATGTTTCTCGTTTGTTTAAAGTTTCGATGCAATTATTAAAATCAAATGTCGTCAAAATTGTCTTTAGTTCATTTGACAAATTGTCTATGGTGTTGTTTATGAAATGTAAATCGAACCGTTTCTGCTGAATCACCGTCCGTAACAACTTTTTACTTGCCTGATTTAAGATCTTAGCGCTTCCTCGAATGTCCTTCTTTGTTGATATTTTGACACACGTAGGAATGAGATTATGGTCTCTGCATCTCTTCAAGAAATTTAAAGACGTTATATATCTTGCGTGCTTGGTTTTAAGATCTTCTAATCGGCGAATTTTATTTGCTGCTTTATTTGCTGCTTACCAGTCCGTACTGGTTCACATAATGATTTCTTAAATTTATCTCATTCATCTTAGTATTTTTATAATATGCGCTTCTATACATGTCGAAGGTCCAAAATTGATATTTCACATCTGAGTACTGCACGCGCTACAAGAGATCCAATTCTTTATTTTTATTACTTTCCTGCTTTGCACACCTAATTTAATTCATTTATGTATTAATATGCGATATCTTCAGAAATTTTTAACATTATTGCTTGTATACAATAAATTTATATGTAACAAATTGCAACTAAATTAAGTTCGATCGTATATCCGCTTAACAGCCTAAACATCCATTCCGGCTATGTATCAAATATCTAGGGTATGTTTAGAAATACAACCCAGTACACTGGCCAATGCAAATGAAGTCATAAATGGACGCCATACTGGTGATTCGTTGTATCGAATATCGTGGAATATGGCGTCAATTAATGACGTCATTTGCATTCGCCGGTATACTGGAAACATTTTGAAACATACCCGTATTGTCAGTAACTGTCATCCATTGCGGTGATTCAATTCCCGCCAGTTAGATGTTGTTTAGAAATTACTATTATACTTCAGTTTTAGCACTATAATAACCTTTCACATTAATTACACATACATTAAACCCATATATTAAAAAAAATGAAATCAAGTATATTATTTCTCATCATAAAAAATGAAGTCATTTGGAAACATACTGTTAAGGGGATATAACATAGAAAAAGAAAATTTTGTATTAATTGAATGCACAATATTATGCCGTCCTGACCAAGTTTGGCAGCGATGTTTAAGTAAGTTATGCAGGAATTAATTTCTGCATAAAACTTTCTTAACAAAAAGTACCAAACTTATCAGTTAAGAACACTGATGGTAATGCCGAACAAAGCAAACTTAGAGTTTTCTTACCAAAACTAACTTAACTTAGTTAAATATACGCGATAAAATCCGTAAAAACTAGAATTATTTAAATAACAGATAGATCAAAATACAAGTTGCAATCCCAGCCACGTACGCGATTTATGACATTTTTGTTGTAAATACCAAAGTAAATTTTTGGAAACGCTTTCGATTACGCAATATGATGGTATCTAGTTTATATAAAACATTAAAATGATCACGTAAATAAAATTAATTAACCGATTAAAATCGAAAACGAATTATTTTTTTTAAGATTTCAAGGCTTCTAATAAAAATGTTTATAATGATTTCTTATATTTACGCGAACACTACACATGATTAAAACTACTTTTACGGATTTTATCGCGTTTATTTTTACTTTTTATTTTTAATTCCCGACGTTTCGGGCGCTTTCCAGCACCCATGGTCACGGGGGAAACGTTGATGCTTCACAATGAGAAGCATCAACGTTCCGGGAAGTCTGCAGTTTGTGATCATATCCTAGACGGCCCCAACCATTACATCAGATTTGATAGACCACAAATCCTCGCGAAAGAACACCGATTCCTACCAAGGATGATACGTGAGGCTATTGAAATTAAAAAAACATCCTAATTTCAATAGAGAAGGAGGCTGGGTACTACCACCTGCTTGGGATCCTATAATCAATAAAATTAAAACTAAACCCAAGCATACCACTGCAAGACCTCAAGACAGAGTTAGTTCATTTTGCATAGATCGGACCATAAACAATAATTAAAAAAGCTGAAGGTACTCCGGGTTTAACAATGACATCGGGACGTCAGTCATCTCAGTCCCCCGTGACCATGGGTGCTGGAAAGCGCCCGAAACGTCGGGAATTAAAAATAAAAAGTAAAAATAAACGCGATAAAATCCGTAAAAGTAGTTTTAATCAAAAATGTTTATCTTAATCAAAACAGAAATTTATAAAAAATACACTATTACAAAACTAAAGTTTGTTTAACAAAATATTTATTAACATAAGAAGAAACATTTCCTTGACCTTAAACCCTCTCAGAAATGAGAGGAGGCCTATGCCCAGCAGTGAGACGTATATACGCTGTAAGTTTAACTTTTTGACTTTTTACACTACTCTCAATTCCTTTGTTGTCGATTGTCAGGCTTTCTTTATTTATTATTTTTTTTATAATTCTTGTACATACATTATTTTCTTTCCAAAATTTTGACCTTTAGCATTATTTCTTTTTATGTTTCTATTTACTTATATATTTATTTTTAATGAGATATCGGGAATCAGAATTTTTATTCACCTCATTTATATTTTTGATGATATTTATCAGGCGGGTATTTTATACTTATGGGCACCCCATTTACTTGGATATGAAAATTCATTTTCATGTTCATTCCATTTTATTGGTTGATAGATTTTTAATCGTACAATATCATGATAAAAGTGCCCTTGTGTTGTGCGCACGACCTTGAGGTCTTCGTTTTGGTCATTTTAAAAGGACTCCAACAGTTATCATGTAGGAAAACTAAGTTCACAGATCCAATGAAGGACGTGACCTCTTTGTACCATCGTTAAGAGTAACAAATTAAAGACTTCGCTGGACAGTGCGTGTCCATTATCGCAGTGCACCGCTTGGCAGGGTCGCCTTGTAATTTAGGTAAGGTGTCAATGAAAAGAGAGGCGTGATTTTCTTGTTATGACTTTAATACTGCCCTTCATTTTAAACTTAACTATAATATATGACAATTTTCGTGGAAGCTATACGTTACAACAGCATATTTTTGAATTTTCTTATTTACTTTTTAGAATTGATCAGTATTTCTAATAAAATTTAGTGTAGAATAATAAACTCGATGCTATAAGAAAATTAACACAATATGTATTATTATCGCCCGTATTTTATTCTTCTAGTATAATATTGACGCTGAATAACAGTGCAAACTGTATTAAAATCCAGAAATGGGTTTACTGGCTCACTGAGCTTTGATGTTTTCATGAACGTTATATCCCTGATAAAGTTATCCCTGTAGTAATTAGTAGTTAATCAAGATGTTTGACATGGCTGTTGGAGACGTGAGATAAACATCTCACTAACTCATTTATTGTTTCTTGAAATAAATGTCGAATTAAATAATAATTGTTTTATTAAATTCTAATTTTCAAGAAGGGTAAGGATTTTTTTTACTAACTTAGAGTCATGTATTTATTACATAGTAGTCGGTTATGTAATGCGATATAAGTATTAAAATATATTCATTTAATTTTAAATAGTAAATGTTTTAAGCACTGATAAGACGTATCAGTAGTAGATAACAGACAGTTAATTGCTAGAATAAAATGTTGTTTATGTCTGACCTGGATATGCATAAATATTAAACGAATGTAGGGCTTCCTACTTGAATCCCGAGGGTCATGTAAAATTAAGTTTGTCAACTAGTGTAGGTGTTTATGATACATATACTTATACGCCAGTATATTCCAAATTTATGAAGAAAACATATTTTTGAATTTTAAAAAAGATTTAGTTCTTTTTTTGAGAAATGACGTTGACGTTGTTATGGCAATTTTTATTATAAAAGGCACTGAAAATATAGTTAAAAATATGGACCAAATTAGATCATACACTGTTGCGGATCGTTTTATTTACCAACAACCCTTCTAGTGTATCAGCAGGACAACAGGTCAACTACATAGGTCACCTAGTTAAGCTTGTAAACATTGGTCCAGTCGAGCCGAATATCAGACCCAGATTAGTCAGAAGTTTTTTTTAATAAGCGGTACCAGGTTTGGACCGCACGCCATAGTACTCGAAGTGGATCGCTGCTGCAAGAGCACCGCACACCCTGCAAAAGCGGTAACAGCTTTGTCCAGCAAGGTGTACAAACTCAGCTGCATTGGGAGTGTTAGTTCAACGTGACGTCAAAAAGGACGCCACCAGTAGTACATCGCCAGTTCAATCTTTGAGTTCACCAATAGCAGCCGGGTGTTGAAGTTCAAGGTGAAGCCAAAGGGGAACGCCGCAAGTACCATATCAGCTCAACCTGTATTTGTGTTAGTGAAGTGCAAACGTGAGTACAATTTAGTTATTTTCATAGGAGCTGTGACAATTTCTTACTTATTTGAATATTGATTTCAAGGAAGATTTTAACTTGTGCATGTTAGATTAAGGACTCAGACTAGTTTTATAAAAACAGGAAACCTATGCCCGATTTCTGTAAGAGAGTATTTTTGTTTATAAATACTTATAAATTTTCACTGTTTTTGAGACTTGAAAATTCGCAAGCTTTGTTTAGTAAAGAAACTTGTTAAGTTTTACGTTTCAATTTAGGTTTTTCTGTTACAAAGTTGATATTTTATTACATTCAGATTGATAAACTTAACTTTACACAAATACTTGAATTATACTATTTTTAATATTAGTTAATAATTCTATACGATTGTTGTTTACGATGGATGGACAAATTAATATATAAAAAGACCTTCAACAAGTAATACAAAAGGGCTTTACTAATTTTAAAAAGCGTCCGAAGGATAGACTTACTGTTGAATATATACAAACAAGGCTTGAATTATTAGAAAATGATTGGTCTTCGTTCAAAAATACTTTACTAACTTTACTTACTTACTAACTTTATGGTCAGTTTAAGTTAGAAGATATAGGTCAAAATATTGTCGATATGTATGACGCAACAGAAGATACTTACATACTATGTAAATCTTTAATGAAATCAACTTTAAACAAGATAAGTATTACAGATCCGTTACCACAAGATATGGATGTAGTAATAGTTCTTCTATGCAATCTAGTTCATTTGTAAAGTTGCCCAAGATAAAAATTCCTATTCCTGGCAAGTACATTGAATGGACAACTTTTCACGACCTTTTTTGTTTCACTAGTACACAACAATGCATCCTTAGATAATGTATGGTATCTTAAAAGTCACCTAACCGGTGAAGCTGAGTAGTTAATTAGACATACACCAATCACAGGTGCCAATTATAACGAATGTTGGTCTCAACTAGAAGATCGAGCTATGTAAATAAAAAGTACCTAACCAGTTGTATTTTAAAACGATTGTTCGGCAAGAAACGCTTACATGTGGAATCGGCTAACTCATTAAAGGAGCTGCTAGATACCACATGTGACTTTTTAAATGCACTAAAAAATTTGAAAATCAATGTGAGCACATGGGAGGTTATTGTCATCCATATAGTGACGTTCAAGTTAGATAATGAAACGCGAAAGCAGTGGGAGTTAAGCATTTCTAATGACTCCAGCAACGAGTTGCCCACCTTTAATCAGTTTAGGACATTTATTGAAAGTCGTTTCCGCGCATTAGAATCTATAGAGCCGAGGAAGATTGTGGCTCACCAGATCAATAATAGTTCTCATGTTCATAGTTCAAAAGTATTGCTGGCCACAAATTCGCCGAATATCCGTTGCGATTTCTGCTCGGAACTTCACAAGCTCTGTTTCTGTAAGCAATTTGCAAAAGAGTCCATAGAAAACAGACGAGAGTTTGCAGCAAAAATTAAACTATGTTTTAATTGTTTAGGTGGCAATCATACAGTTTACAACTGTAAAAACAGACTGTCTGTAGAATTTGCAAAAAACGCCACCATTCCTTGCTGCACCATAATAAAGAACCTTATGCAGAAAATAAGGGTCAAGATTCCAGAGCAAAGTCTGCTATCGATAACACTAGTTCCCCAACAAGTGGTAATCAAATAATTGCATGCTTATCTTCGGGAGAAGGTTTAAAACCCAGACAGGTTTTATTAGCCACTGCATTGATAAAAGCTGAGTCCAAGTCGGGTGAATCATCGAACAGTTCGAGCCTTACTTGATCAAGGATCACAGGCTTGTTTTATAACAGAGTCCACTGTCCAATTTCTCAGGCTTAAGAAAATTCCAGTCCGAGATCATGTTTCAGGTTTAGGAGACAGGGCAACTATTGCTAATTACATGGCAAATCTGATTATAAAGTCCACGGTTGATCTTGATTTTCAACTTCTAATTATTGCTTACGTTTTGAGTAAGATTACATCGTACTTGTCTGAGAAAACTGTGAATACCAGTTCAATGGAATAGATTGATCTCAATGGTCTGTATCTAGCAGATCCTTCTTTCAAAACACCCAATAAAATTGACGTTCTTTTGGGCGCAGATGTTTACTGCTGCATTGTTAAGGAAGGTGTAGTAAAGAGTCCGTCTGGTTCTTTAACAGCGCAGAACACCACTTAAGGGATCCACCCTTTCCGGTGTAGTTAGTTGAAGTAATGAAAGTGTAAAGCACCACAGTAGAGATATAAGTGTACACTGTACACAGTTCAGTGAAGACAATATTCTAAAGAAATTCTGGGAGATAGAAGAACAAGTTAGTACAAAAAAAATACTTAATCCAGAAGAGCAAAAATGTGAAGAATTTCATATAAAAACTACTAAGAGGGTTGATACAGGCAGATATATAGTGCGTTTACCATTTCGAGACGAAGATCCTGCATGCAAAGGCGGAAGTTCCCGTGACATAGCTGAAATAAGATTCAAATCATTAGAAAGAAGATTAAATAAGGACACAGATTTAAAACAAAAGTACATAGAAGTAATTAATGAATACTTGAAGTTCGGACACATGAGACCTGTAAAAGAAGAGGATGATAAGAAAGATGAAGCAGTTTACTTGCCACACCACGCGGTGATAAGAAACGACAAGACCACCACGAAGGTTCGTGTAGTTTTCAACGCCTCTGAGAAAAACAAAAAGGGAGTTTCTCTCAATGATACTTTAATGGTTGGACCAACGCTGCAAGTAGACATGAGACACACAGTTCTTAGATGGAGAGTACACGCTATTAGTATTGTGGCGGACATAACTAAAATGTACCGCCAAGTCAGAATAGCAGATGAGGATGCTATATTCCAGAGGATACTTTGGCGAGAAAGCCCCGAAAAACCACTTAGGGATTATGAATTGGTAACAGTAACCTTTGTAACAGCTTCTGCACCATATCAAGCAGTTAGATCACTCCATCAGGTTACATATGTTGAAGGAGATAAGTACCCACTTGCGGCTGATAGAGTTTGAAAATCTTTTTATATGGATGATTTGATGATGGGAAGTAATATTGTCGAAGAGGGAGTGGAAATGTGTAAACAAATGATAGATTTATTAGGAAAAGGAGGATTTACCTTGCAGAAATGGAATAGTAACAATCAGCAACTATTAGATAGAATAAGTTCAATATATACAAGTGAAGTAGTACAGAAAATAGGTCAAATAAACATAAAAAATGAGTACACAAACAAACAGGTGAAATGAACATACAAAATGAGTACTGAAAATCACCACAAAGGGAATATAGTAGTTAAGGGAAAGGAAATAGGTAATAAGAATCTAGAAATTAAGCTAGATAGTACTATAAAAATTTTGGGACTTACCTGGAACCGCCACGAAGACTCCTTTCAGTACTCGGTAAATCTTACACCGCTGACGACCGCACCTGTAACAAAAAGACTAATAATATCAGATATAGCTCGTTTGTTCGACCCATTAGGATGGTTAGCTCCTAGTGTGGTATTAGCAAAGATGTTCATATAAAAATTATGGCTCACAGGTGTAAGTTGGGATGAAGAATTAACTACCGATTTAATATCAGAGTGGAGTACTTACCGCGAAGAAATGTCATTACTCACCAAAGTTCAGTTACCTCGTTGGCTTGGTACAAGTTCATCAGATGACCTTGAATTGCACGGTTTTAGTGACGCCTCTAAAGCAGCGTACTCAGCCGTCGTTTACTTAAGAATAATTGATGTCTCGGGCAAAATTCATCTGTCGTTGTTAGTGACTAAAACAAGAGTAGCTCCCATCAAACAAATTAGTATTCCTCGATTGGAGTTATGTGGTGCTTTACTTATCTAAGTTATTGACAGAGACAGCAGAGGTTTTAAATATTTCAAAGGAAAAGATCTTTGCATGGACTGATTCTTTAGTAGTGCTATCGTGTCTTAACAGTCACCCTAGCAGGTGGAAAACATTCGTAGCCAACAGGACTTCGGAAATTTTGGGCGCTTTGAATTCGTCACAATGGTTTCATGTGCCTACCAAAGAGAACCCAGCTGACTGCGCCTCAAGGGGAATACTACCCAGTTTATTAGTCGGTAGTGAGTACAAAAGGTCAAAGGATTTAAAAACAAATTTAGAACAAACTATAAAGGCGCACACAACTGTAGTTCCAGAGCATGTGTTTTTCGAAAATTATTCTAGTCTGCGAAAATTAGTAAGAGTTATTGCGTATTGTCTTAGAATTTTAAAACGGGAAAAACACGACAGTAAATATTTGAAAGACCACGAAATAGAAGCAGCATTACAAACTTGTATAATGAAAACACAAATGGATTCATTTACAATAGAATACCAACAATTAAAGGAAAAAGGGTATTTGAATTTAAAAACAAGTAAACTAATATCACTCTGTCCTTTTCTCGATAAAAATGGTATCATGCGAATTCGTGGACGACTTGAGAAGTCAGAACTAGATGACCAAGTAAAATATCCGATAGTCCTACCACATTCAAGTCATTTGACTCATCTTTTAGTCGCAGATGCGCATGAGAAAACACTGCACCATCATCACCACAGGACCACCATCCTCAGTAATGGCAAATTATTTAAGGTCAGCCTATTGGATAATAGGTGCTAGATATCTAGTTCAACAATATGTTCGCAAATGTGTAACTTGTGCAAAACAGAGAGCTACTGTCAAAAATCAACTGATGGGTGATCTCTCATCGGTTCGATGTACACCAGCAAGACCATTTTTATATAGTGGAGTGGATTATGCTGGACCTGTAAGTATAAGAGCGAACAAAGGACGTGGGTATTGCTCTTATAAGGGCTACATATGCCTTTTCGTTTGCATGTCCACTCGCGCTGTTCACTTAGAGGTCGTAAGTGACATGAGTACACAAGCATTTTAGCTGCTTTTCGACGATTTGTGTCGCGACGAGGTCACTGCGCTAAATTGTGGAGCGACAACGCCTCCAATTTTGTAGGTGCCTCCAAAGAATTGCAACAGTTGGCATCTATTCAGCCAGCCATAGCAGAATATCTGAAAGCAAACAACACCCAGTGGCATTTTATTCCGAACCATGCTCCTAATTTCGGTGGTCTTTGGGAAGCGGGTATAAAATCCACCAAGTTTCACATTAAAAGGGTTATTGGTGACTCTTCCCTCACGTACGAAGAAATGACCACATTCCTCAATCAAGTGGAAGCTTGTCCAAATTCGAGGCCAATAAGCGTCATCGACTTTACTAATCCTGGTCAACCCTGCCTTTAACTTCTGGACATTTCTTAATAGGAGAACCGATAGTTAATGTACCAGATAAGGACTACAAAGGTTCAAGCGTAGGCTATTTAACTAGGTGACAATTTGTGCAAAGGATGCTACAGTCTTTTTGGAAACGATGGTCCCAGGAGTATTTGTCAAAGCTCATGAATAGGTGCAAATGGGCGTCACAAGTTCCGGAACCTAACATTGGGGACATTGTTTTGATTAAAGAAGATGATTTGCCGCCAAGTCGTTGGTTATTGGGTCGAGTTATAGAGAAACACCCTGGTGATGATAACGTTACCCGTGTGGTCACATTGCGCACGAAAACATCAGTTATTAAAAGGCCAACATCAAAATTATGTATTTTACCTATAGCAGATCCATGAATTGTTTACTTTTTATGTCAAATTTATGTAAAATATTATTATATTAAATGTTTACCTACTTTTAAATTTACGATAACATGTATTAGTTAAGTTTAGAATTACTACCTCTTAGTTTATGAAGTTAATTTGTTATTAAGTACTCAGTGCAAATTTTAGATGTAAGTACTTAGATAATAGTACTAATTTAGAAGGACATTTAGTTAAGTTTTTTAGAAGGCCATTCCGTCACTAAATGTCCTTGGTGGGCGGTATGTTTATGATATATATACTTATACGCCAGTATATTCCAAATTTATGAAGAAAACATATTTTTGAATTTTAAAAAAGATTTAGTTCTTTTTTTTGAGAAATGACGTTGACGTTGTTATGTCAATTTTTATTGTAAAAGGCACTGAAAATATAGTTAAAAATATGGACCAAATTAGATCATACACTGTTGCGGATCGTTTTATTTACCAACAACCCTTCTAGTGTATCAGCAGGACAACAGGTCAACAACATAGGTCAACTAATTAAGCTAGTAAACAGTAGGCAATAAACAGAAAATAAAGACGCAAGTCAAAACCGTTTTTTAAGATTATTAATAAAAATAATATTTTTATTTATTTATTAGTTTTCAAATGCATGTAATTACGTTTTATAAATGTTTTGGATATATTTTGTTTTATTTCTCCAGTTTTCACCCTAAAAGTAGGGAATTAAAAAGATATACAGTCCAATAAGTACATGAATGACGTCAGGACCACGACCCTTAGGGCTCGTACTCTTAGTCGTACACCACTTCTTTTGAGAGGGTGGTTCAGTTTCTTGTAAGTCAAACTTCATAGCAGGGGTCACGCCCACTGCGTTACTTCCCGAACCCAATGAGATGTGGTATAAGAAATGGGGCCAGCAATTTGTTTATCACTGTGACGGGCGTGAGATCTAGAACGTGACTCTCCTTTTCCGATAGTTTTCACTAAAAGTAGAATAAAAATCCTTTTTATAGGATAAGGGAGACAAGCTAGTACACAGCTTGATGGTAAGTGGATGCTGTGGCCCATTTGCTTCGATTGAGTATCAAAATGATGCAGATGCGCTGTCAACTCTGAGTACTAAAATGGAATGCTTCGTTTCCAGTCAAAACCGTGTCTACGTAACTGGCCGAATAACAAGGCCGTGGTTGTTACAAATAGGCATTTTTACTGCATTACGAACTTACACGAACAAACTTACGGTATATACTTATAAACTGAAATTTCGTTATTTTTAATAAAACTACAGACGTAACATACAATTAATTACCTGTCGAATGAAATTGGCTCGAATTTGATAACACCGTTTTGTTTTTAACCTGTGGCCGTGGAAGGAAAAGGGGAGATTTCTCGCCGGGCAAGGTGTTCTGCCTGGGGAGCAGCAACGCTCCATGATATTTCGGAACTGTTATATTAATACTGTTTTACTTCGGAAGTTTGATAGCAAGATTTTGGCTTCGATGTGTTTTGCTTGTGACG
The DNA here is from genome assembly GCA_036936625.1 of Parnassius smintheus behrii. Lineage (NCBI taxonomy): Eukaryota > Metazoa > Arthropoda > Insecta > Lepidoptera > Papilionidae > Parnassius > Parnassius smintheus. The sequence continues at coordinate 61,324,548 of JAUPFT010000002.1, read as the reverse complement.
CGACGACAGCGCTACCATAAACCTATTTCCAAAAAAAAAATTCGTTAATTTTTGTGTGTTTTGTTTTTCATTGTATTAAATAAAAAGGATAAACTATTTTTATATTTAGAAGTCGGGGCTTTTATTCTTCTGTACACAATGTCGTAGTTCAGATTCCTAAATGTGAAATTATATTATATTTTTTACTTCTCTCAAGTCGGTTTTTACTTTTTTTAAATTAATTTTTCAATTGTAGGTATATGCGGACCAAAATGTTTTCGAACATGAAAATTCACGCAGACATCCTTTACAGTATAATAATCGGCATCTATGAAAATGTGATTTCAAAATGTGAAATTAAATATAAAGTAAAAAGTAAAGTACAGCCTAAATACGTCCCACTGCTGGACACAGGCCTCCCCTCATTTCTGAGATGGTTTTAGGGCAAGGATGTATCCACCGCGCTGTTTCAATGCTTCACGTGTATTCGAAATATTTTTTTCTTATTTATCAGACATGCAGGTTTTCCCAAGATGTTTTACTTCACCGCCGGGCACATAGTAAATCAGCACTTAAAGTTGCATTTAACAATTTCATTGGTGCCGGCGGGGATCGAACACGGGTTACTCGCGTTCCGTTATAGTTAAGATTAAGTATTAAAAATTATCTGCACATTACTTTACCACAAGAGCAGTGTGTTAAAAATTCTTACAAGAGAATGAGTTTAAGGAACGACGTATTTAGACTTCTTCTAACTCGACACTTTCCCCTGAGAACCAACTGATGTCATGGGACCATTAACTACAGAAAAGAACATTATAACATTCCAGATTTCTTTTTAAAGTTTCGTAAAGATGCTTTCACGAAAGACGTCAAACGATAGACCATTACAATTGTTTTATATTGGGACCCACCCGCTCTTCACATTATCCCAAATTAATCTAAAGTTAATTTATCTCATATTATCAATATTTCTATATGAAAGGAAATTATTCTATTTATTTTTGGATAAAATTTGATCTGAATCACTCCTAGCTTTGCTCGTCTATCTGTTCGGCAAGTGTCATTACAATACATTCAGCCATTTCTAAAGTTAACTCCGCTGGACGGATTTTTTTAAATTATTGATTTCTCAAGTTTTAATGCCTAAAAGTCTGTTATATCGATATTACGGAAGACATTCCAATTATATATATATATATATATATATATATATATATATATATATATATATATATATATATATATATATATATATATATATATATATATTCATAGATATTTCTAAGGATTAAGAGAATTTTCCGGGAAAAAGATTTTTGAAAGAAGTCAGTAGCTTGCTCTTGTTAAAACCACAGAAAGGAGATTTATGAAATTGGGTGATTGACATCATTCGTAACAGTTATACAAAAATATATAGGTAATAAAACGATAAGTTATAAGCATAAATTAGTGGTTTAAATTGTTGTAATATAGTCAGAAACATATATTTTAGAATTGAAAAATGAAATCTAATGATTTTTATGAAGCGGAAACGAAATGTTTGTAAATATTTTACTCTACTTTTTTTATGTCAATAAATAATGAAGGCTAAGTTTTATAATAAAATAGTTTTTATCATCAAATAGATTATAAAGTTGAAACGTTGAGGCGACTTCAGAGTGGTAGAGCTATGCTGCGGTTATATTATGGTTGTAGCACGAATGGGTCGGATCGACCCATTCGTGATCGGGGAGTATCACGCTTTCACAGAATACCAGTGTAAAATAGCAGCTTAATGCTGCTTTGTTTTGTACGATCAGTGTAAAGAATCGGAAACCATTTTCACTGGAATCGAGGCAATCGATCTTTGTCCTCAGGGGTGACAACGCATCTGAATTTTGATTCTTAATCGAGGTTGAACGTAGATGTCTATAGGCCACAGCATCTTTTTACCATCAGGTGGAATGTGTGCTCGTTTGTCATCCTTATTCTATAAAAAGAACCTATAATGATTAATATTAAATAAAAGAAGTTTATTAAGAAAAACTGTAAAATGGGCTATGTTATTAAACTAAAAAAACGAATATTATTTGAAACGACTGAATAGGTTGTATCCTTGTAAATGCCTGTGTAATATTGTGCGCTCTTGGGTGTTTAAATAAAAGGCATGTTACTTGTAAGACGGCTCAAAATATATTGTCAGAAAAACAGGTTGGAATTTATGTACTAACATACAGTTCACACGCGAAGGGGGGATTGCCGCTTAAGCTTAATTTTACACGTCCGTGGGAGTGGGTCCACGTTTACACATACGTGGGAAAATTTTATTGCTTACTTAATTTTTATCACATTATAGCTCCTCCGAAAAGTATAGAGTATACACCCCGTTTACAAAAAAAAAGTTCATGCATGTCACTTGTCTTATAAAGTTATCTTAAAAAAATACAATCTAACATTTTTATGAAAAAGAAAAACAAACTAATATTTAATAAAAATACAAACCAACATTTTCATGAAAAGGAACTTAAAAATTAAATTTTACATATTATGTTCAACTATATAAAAACTTGATGATAGGGGAAATAACTAAGAATAAAATGGTATCACATTACACCTGTTACGAAGGAGACTTAACCAGGTAACTTCGAGTTTCAACTCGTCATGTGCATTTAGCATAATGGTTGTGTTTGTGGATAGATTTCTAGCTTTTACTTTCGTTGATTTATTAAACTTAACTCTTGGCTTTTCTCTCGGATTACAGGACAGTAGGTGGTTGCGCCCACATTGACAATATTGTTGCACATGTGTTATGAGAGGAATGGAAATGACAACATACAGTCTTCTGCTGCTCTTTAAGATAACATCTTATTAAAAATTGCAGAAAACAATAAAACAAAAACGTTGAGTTCCACTATACTTTGTTTAAAGAAAACTAAAAAAACTGTATTATTTTACGTCTCTTTCAATTTATTCAAACAACTTATCACAAGAACGAGTGATCTTACTACATAACCTACAAATCATAAAATATAAAATCAAAATAAAACCCCAGGTCCTGCAAAAACATGTTTTTTGACATAAGTAGCAAATTTTTAAATATTCAAAATAAGACATATTTGAACTTTGTTTATACTGGGCCCAAGCTTTTTTGGAACTAAGTTATTCTTCTTTATCACCTCAATTATTAGTCAGATTCAAATATTTTATACCAAAGGCATTATTCAAAGGTCATATTCTACGCCTTCACTTCAAGTCAACTCACTGCGGGAAAACTTTCTAAGCAGAAACGGCAAGAAATTCACAAGTACACTATTTTTCTCTCAACATTTACCATTTAATTTATATCTTTACGGCTAATCCACGAGTAATTGTACTGTTGTATGTGATGAGGATGCTAACCAATTAAATAAAGAAATGTTTAATGGTGAAATGACAAAACAGCTAACAAAAAGTTCATCATTGCCAGCTAAAAGATGTCACTTACCGTCTCCCCATAGATTGCCGCATAGGGACTGACATACTTAAAATGCCATATATACATATATATATATATATATATATATATATATATATATATATATATATATATATATATATATATATATATATATATATATATATATATATATATATATATATATATTAAGATAATATTGTCCATTTTTTGTTCCCAAGAGGCAAGAGAGGAAAACCTATGTCGCCTTTTACAACATTCACGGGGTGAAGCAGATATTTTCAGACAACCACTTCTTATTTTCATCAAAGAAACATTATTTCGTACACTCAGCATTACCTACGCGTTCACTTACAACGATCTTAAGTTAATTAAAATTCGAACTTTGTACGTCTGTCGCTTGGCATTAAATTAAATTTATATAATGAATTGAGTTATGTGATGTATGTAGAAAAGTTATACATGAAATTTGAAACGTCGGTTTGTGAAATCATTTTATCTTGGATATATTTAATTATTATTTCATCATCATCATCATAACAACCCTTCACAAGTTCACAAGTTCTCGCTGAACATTGGCTCCCCCCAAGAAATGCCACAGTAAATGATCTTGAACCACTTGCACAAATTGCTTTATTGCATTTCTTTGGAGGCAGGAGGAGCGACGAAGGAGCTGACGAAAAGAGGTAAAACAACGATGAGACCAGTGGTGAATGTTCGCTCGCATCAAAATTTATAATTATTTTGTACTTGTGTTTTTTCTTATTCGTCGTCATACCAATAAATTATTACATCAAGAAGACCAAATACATTTAACCATACCAGCAGCTATTGTCTTCAACACAGGTCACAGAAATGTTCACAGAAATGTTAAAACACATCTTATGCAATCCGAATTCGATAGATGGCAGTATTACAATTAGAGCACCTAGTACTCGATCTACGCTGGCACCAATTAAATTTTTGATGTTAATTTTACTACCTAATTATGCTTTACAGTATGCAGTTTATTAAAGGTTTTAAGGCTCTTATCTATATTTTATTAATTTAAAGTTGATTGGAGGTGAAATTAAAAGGAAGCCAATGACCAGCAATGGGAAGTATATAAAAGTAAATATTAAAAAGAAACATTTTTTACAAGGTTTATTTAGCTTTATTCACGCTCTATCATGTTAGTATAGATAAATGAAATGATAATTTCATGAAAAAAATCACGAAATTACTTAAACATAAAAGCAGCTGTGGAACTTCAGCTGATGGGGGTCAATGTATGCGCGACACCAAATACGCGCGGCTCATGAGTAATTTATGTACTCAATTGCGCGCCTCCGCAGCCTGCGATCATACCAATAACTAATTATATACAACATCTGTCTAAATAGGTACCTAAATTATTTACTTAAACTATTATTTTGCCAATGTGCTAGTCTCCACATAGCCACTTTAATTTGAATTCACAGGTTAAGTAAACCAAATGCCTGGTTCGATTCCCCGCTTATGAAAAATTAAATTAAATTATTTAGTTGGTATTTTTATTATTCTGATGTATTCAGTTATGTACCTATTCAGATCAGATCAGTACTAAGTTATTTAAAAACAAAGCTATGACACAGCTTACCGACCAAAATCCGTAAATAAACCTGCCCATACGTTAACACACCATCGGGTCTGGTGCTCGGTTTACGCTTTTACACCTTATTAACTCTCCAGTATGACACTCTTGTTCCATCCCGGTGCCTTAACAATTTAGCGATACGTTATAAAATTGTAAATTGTAAATTCGTAATGTACGCGAAGCATTACCGCGAACTTGTCCAAGCCTCTTTAACATATTCACGAGCACTATAAATGTAAGCATTAGGCATTATTAAAACAAAACAAGAAACACAAAACGTAACAAGTAATGACAAGTAATAACAGCAAAATTTTGATAAACAAAACGTTTGAACTCTCGCTCGACGCACACGTCAACACAGAACTGTCTCAAAAACTAATTTCGGCGTTTATTGCCGTGTAGTGGCGGTTAAGAATATCCACTACCCCATATCTTCCCGTGGGTGTCGTAAGAGGCGACAGAGGGAGACAGGCAGGAGATGGGCAGCAGCATCTTCCTGATGACAACTGTGACGTAATAAAAAACTGCGGTTGCCAACCCGCTCGCCAAGCGTGGCAACTACGGCAAATACCCCCCAATGAACAAATACACAAAAAGACGGCCCCCAGTCCCCGGCGGTCCCGCTATTCCTGGCTACGGTGGCGACCATGGTAACGGCGGGGCAGGGGGTGCTAAGAATCTCCGGTGGAGGTTCGGTTGCCACCTACGACGACTCGACCTGGCAACATATAACGCACGCACCCTGAGGACTGACGAGAAGATACTGGAGCTGGAAGAAGAGGTAGACAAGTTGCGCTGGCATATTATTGGATTATCCGAGGTCCGAAGAGAGGGGGAGGACACGGCAATCCTCGAGTCCGGCAACTTGTTCTATCACCGGGAGGGCGACCATCTGTCCCAAGGAGGTGTCGGATTTATCGTCCACAAGTCTCTCGTCAACAACGTTGTAAAGATTGGGAGTGTGTCGACGAGGGTCGCGTACCTGATACTCAGAATCACCAAACGGTATTCGCTGAAGGTCATTCAGGTTTACGCACCAACCTCGGCACACCCCGATGAGGAGGTGGAGGAAATGTATGAGGATATTTCCAGAGCCATACATTCCTCCAAAACCCACTACACGGTGTTGATGGGAGACTTCAACGCAAAACTAGGCACAAGAGAAAGCGGTGAGCTGAAGGTAGGGAAATTTGGAGTAGGGCAACGAAACCGAAGGGGCCAGCAGCTGGCCGACTTTATGGAGAAAGAGGGACTCTTTATGATGAACTCTTTCTTCCAGAAGCGGCCCCACAGGAAGTGGACCTGGTCGAGCCCCGACGGTTCGACAAAAAATGAGATTGACTTCATTATGACGACCAGACGCCAACTGTTCAGTGATGTCTCAGTGATCGCAAGGGTGAAAACTGGCAGTGATCACCGAATGGTTAGAGGCACACTGAACCTAAACGTTAAGTTGGAGAGGTCTCGTCTAATGAAGTCAACGCTCCGTCCCCCTCGTGCTCTAATCCAGAATCCCGAAACCTTTCAGCTCGAGTTACGTAACCGCTTCCAGTGCCTAGAAGATTGCAATGCAGTGGACGATATGAACGACAAACTCGTGGAAACTGTCCATGCGGTCGGAGCTAAGTTCTGCAAGACCCGCCGCAGAAGAACACAAAAACTCTCCGATCACACTCTTAATCTCATGGCTGTTAGACGGAAGATGAGGCTGCAACCGTCAACAGATTTGACAGCATACAGGCAACTGAACAGACAGATCTCCAAATGCATGCGGCGAGACTTACGCAACTTTAATACTTCTCGTATTAAAGAAGCGATCGAGCGGAACCAGGGCTCCAAAGTCTTTGCCAGAGATCTGTCTGCCAGAAAGAGCCAACTGTCAAAGCTGAAGACTGAGTGTGGTAACATCGTTTCCGGGACACCTGAGATTTTGAGTGAGATTGAGAGGTTCTATGGGCAGCTGTACACATCATCGTTGGAGCCACACGCAAGTGTGAGTAACGATCCAAGAGCAAGTCTTATCCGACACTATTCCGATGATATCCCGGACGTCAGTCTAAGCGAGATTAGAATGGCTCTCCAGCACCTTAAAAACGGCAGGGCCCCAGGCGAGGATGGAATTACAGCGGAGCTTCTGAAAGCGGGTGGAACACCGGTACTTGTAGTCCTTCAGAAGCTCTTCAATTCCGTCCTCCATGGTGGCACTACTCCAGAGGCGTGGAGCAGAAGTGCGGTGGTCTTGTTCTTTAAGAAAGGCGACAACGCTCTCTTAAAGAACTACAGACCGATTTCCCTTCTGAGCCGCGTCTACGTGCTGTTTTCGAGAGTCATTACGAATCGTCTCGCACGCAGACTTGACGACTTCCAGCCTCCCGAACAAGCCGGTTTCCGAAAAGGCTTCAGTACCATAGACCACATACATACCCTGCGGCAGATTGTACAGAAGACTGAAGAGTACAATCTGCCACTTTGCCTGGCGTATGTGGACTATGAGAAAGCCTTTGATTCCGTCGAAATTTGGGCGGTGCTACAGTCCCTTCAGCGGTGCCAAGTTGACTGTCGGTATATCGAAGTGCTGAAGTGTTTGTACAGTAGGGCTACGATGGCTATCCGAGTACAGAACCAGAGCTCAAAACCTATCCAACTGCAGAGAGGTGTAAGACAGGGTGACGTTATATCCCCGAAACTCTTCACCGCTGCATTGGAAGACGTTTTCAAGCTACTGGACTGGAAAGGATACGGTAATTACATCAATGGCGAGTACATCACTCACCTTCGATTTGCCGACGATATAGTCCTTATGGCAGAATCGCTGGAGGACTTAAGCACTATGCTCAATGACCTCAATAGTGCCTCCCAACGGATAGGTCTTAAGATGAACATGGACAAAACAAAGATCATGTTCAATGTCCATGTCACACCTATGCCGGTAGTTGTTGGGAGCACTATGCTCGAAGTTGTTGACGAGTACGTTTACCTGGGACAAATAGTCCGACTAGGTAAGTCCAACTTCGACCGAGAGGTCAATCGACGGATTCAACTCGGCTGGGCAGCGTTCGGGAAATTACGACATATCTTTTCGTCAGGTATACCTCAATCTCTAAAAACTAGATTGTACAACCAGTGCGTGTTGCCAGTGATGACTTATGGATCTGAGACGTGGTCCTTCACTGCTGGCCGTATGAGGACGCTTAAGGTCGCTCAGCGAGCTATGGAGAGGGCTATGCTCGGAGTTTCTCTGCGTGATAGACTCAGAAATGAGGATATCCGCAGTAAAACCAGAGTGACCGACATAGCCCAACGGATTAGTAAGCTGAAGTGGCAATGGGCCGGCCATATAGCTCGAAGAACCGATAACCGATGGGGAAGAAAGGTTCTCGAGTGGCAGCCTCGTACCGGTAGGCGTAGTGTAGGGCGACCCCCCACTAGATGGAGTGACGACCTGGTAAGACATGCAGGAAGTCGATGGATGCAGGTGGCTCAGGACCGTGCTTTGTGGCATTACTTGGGGGAGGCCTATGTTCAGCAGTGGACTTGTGAAAGGCTGTAATGATGATGATGATGATGAAAAAAATGTTAGACTTGGCCCAGAAAATCCCCGCATAAAAACAATCCTCTAAAAATCTCCAGTTAATTTCCAATTCCCCGTAATTTGGGAAATCCCCTCATGTTGGCAACGCTGAAGAGGTGTAAATTTCGAGGCGATACGAGTCGGTCAGGAACAGGCCCCAGTGCGTGTGTGAAAGGGAAGGGCAGATTGAACGTAAATACAGTAATACCTATTGCGTTGTTTCGCATCGAATAGATAAAAAGAGTTCAGCGTCCGAGCGTTTTTTCACTCATCAGCTGAATTCAGGTTTAGTTTTCACTGCTGGTTTAATTTCAACTATTGTTCATGTACTCTCAGTTTCGACTCCTGATTCTTTCCAAAATTAATTAGTGGGTTATTGTGTAAAGTAATTTTCAGTAGGAACCGAAAGTCAAAATGTTGGTAGTATTTCATTACTGTGCCACGGCAAGACGTTGATCCTGACTGATCAATATTCCGTCATATAGACTATAAGGGTGTGGGCAATTGAAAGTGCACCTCTACATACCTATATGGTCGTGCACAATAATCCTGTCCTGCGCTGGTTTAATCCTATACTGTCGTGATCAAAATTTGGTCTGGAGAATATTTTCTGTTCTATGACTGTATTTGGTACTCAATTAGAAATAAATTAATGCATTAAATGTGAATATTACTGACAAACATATCACCACGCTTCAAACTAAGCTAAGTTACCTACTTTATCAGAAACTGATTGAATTATCTTCATAGACTCTGTGTATCGCTTCAACGTACATTCAATTTCTGAGAAAATGAATTTGGTGAACAACTAAATATATGTGTGTTTGATGTTTTAATATAAAGGGTAGTGGAATACAATTGTCTGACGGACATATAATAAATTTTACTACTTCTTCTGTTGTATCATCAGTCCTTAAAACCAAAAACATGACCTTAAATTTGTGTCATTGTATTAACCAGAATGAACACAAGCACGATAGCCTCATAAAAAAGTTCGCACGCACACAAGCGCGGAGTTCTCCTTCAGTTGCCGAATGAGCGAATAGGGCGACATTTTATGCTGCACTGCATTAAGTCGATTCTATTGAACGTTAGCACTAAAGGGGGTTTGATTCAAACACGTAGATTTTGGTTTGAGTCAAACCAGTCTGATCGTTTACGCTGTTGGCATGTCAGGTTATCAAATCATCAAACATTACGTGTTTGAAGCTCGTTTGATGGAAATTTATATTTCGGTTTTGTTTGAACCGCCATTTGTCGGAATTTAATTAAGTCTTGTACGGAATTTTGAATTGAAACGTTCTATGTGGTTTCCTAATTTAATTTTAATTTCCCATTTCTTCTTTGCCGTGTAGTGGCGGTTGAGAATATCCACTACCCCATATCTTCCCGTGGGTGTCGTAAAAAGCGACAGAGGGAGACAGGCAGAAGATGAGCAGCAGCATCTTCCGGATAACAACTGTGATATAAAAAAAACCGCGGTTGCTAACCCGCTTGTCAAGCGTGGCAACTATGGCAAACATCCCCCCATGAGTAACGACGCAAACAGACGGCCCCCAGTCCCTGGCGGCCCCGCTATTCCTAGCTAAGGTGACGACCATGGTAATAGCAGGGGGTGCTAAGAATCTCCGGTGGAGGTGCGGTTGCCACCTACGAAGACTCGACCTGGCAACATATAGCGCACGCACCCTGAGGGCTGACGAGAAGATACTGGAGCTGGAAGAAGAGGTAGACAAGTTGCGCTGACATATTATTGGATTATCCCAGGTCTGAAGAGAGGGGGAGGACACGGCAATCCTCGAGTCCGGCAACTTGTTCTAACACCGGGAGGGCAACCATCTGTCCCAAGGAGGTGTCGGATTTATCGTCCACAAGTCTCTCGTCAACAACGTTGTAAAGATTGGGAGTGTGTCGATGAGGGTCGCGTAGCTGATACTCAGAATTACCAAACGGTATTCGCTGAAGGTCATACAGGTTTACGCACCAACCTCGGCACATCCCGATGTGGAGGTGGAGGAAATGTATGAGGATATTTCCAGAGCCATGCATTTCTCCAAAACCCACTACATGGTGTTGATGATGATGATGGGAGACTTCAACGCAAAACTAGGCACAAGAGAAAGCGGTGAGCTGAAGGTAGGGAAATTTGGAGTAGGGCAACGGAACCGAAGGGGCCAGCAGCTGGCCGACTTTACGGAGAAAGAGAGAGTCTTTATGATGAACTCTTTTTTCCAGAAGTGGCCGCACGGGAAGTGGACCCGGTGAGCCCCGACGGTTCGATAAAAAATGAAATTGACTTCATGATGACGACCAGACGCCAACTGTTCAGTGATGTCTCAGTGATCGCAATGGTAAAAACTGGCAGCGATCACCGAATGGTTAGAGGCACACTGAACCTAAACGTTAAGTTGGAGAGGTCTCATCTAATGAAGTCAACGCTCCGTCCCCCTCGTGCTCTAATCCAGAATCCCGAAAACTTTCAGTTCGAGTTACGTAACCGCTTTCAGTGCCTACAAGATTGCAATGCAGTGGACGATATGAATGACAAGCTCGTGGAAACTGTCCATGCGGTCGTAGCTAAGTTCTGCAAGACCTGCCGCAGAAGAACACAAAAACTCTTCGATTACACTCTTAATCTCATGTCTGTTAGACGGGAGATGAGGCTGCAATCGTCAACAGATTTAACAGCATACAGGCAACTTTACAGACAGATCTCCAAATGCATGCGGCGAGACTTACGCAACTTTAATACTGCTCGTATCAAAGAAGCGACCGAGCGGAACCAGGGCTCCAAAGTCTTTGCCAGAGATCTGTCTGCCAGAAAGAGCCAACTGTCAAAGCTGAAGACTGAGTGTGGCAACATCGTTTCCGGGACATCTGAGATTCTGAGTGAAATTGAGAGGTTCTATGGGCAGCTGTACACATCATCGTTGGAGCCACACGCAAGTGTAAGTGACGATCCAAGAGCAAGTCTTATCCGACACCATTCCGATAATATCTCAGACGTCAGTCTGAGCGAGATTAGAATGGCTCTCCACCACCTTAAAACCGGCAAGGCCCCGGGCGAGGATGGAATTACACCGGAGCTCCTGAAAACGGGTGGACCACCGGTACTTGAAGTCCTTCAGAAGCTCTTCAATTCCGTTCTTCATGGTGGCACTACTCCGGAGGCGTGGAGCAGAAAATTTGTTCTTTAAGAAAGGCGACAACGCTCTCTTGAAGAACTACAGACAGATTTCCCTTCTAAGCCGCGTCTACATGCTATTTTCGGGAGTCATTACGAATCGTCTCGCACGCCAGCCTCTCGAATAAGCCGGTTTTCGGAAAGGCTTCAGTACCATAGACCACATACATACCCTGCGGCAGATTGTACAGAAGACTTAAGAGTACAATCTGCCACTTTGCCTGGCTAATGTGGACTATGAGAAAGCCTTTGATTCCGTCGAAATTTGGGCGGTGCTACAGTCCCGTCAGCGGTGCCAAGTTGACTGTCGGTATATCGAAGTGCTTAAGTGTTTATACAGTAGGGCTACAATGGCTATCCGAGTACAAAATCAGAGTTCGAAACCTATCCAACTGCAGAGACAGGGTGTAAGACAGGGTGAGGTTATATCCCGAAACTCTTCACCGCTGCGTTGGAAGACGTTTTCAAGCTACTGGACTGGAAAGGATACGGTATTAACATCAATGGCGAGTATATCACTTACCTTCTATTTGTCGACGATATAGTTTTTATGGCAGAATCGCTGGAGGACCTTAGCACTATGCTCAATGACCTTAATGGTGTCTCCCAGCGGATAGGTTTTAAGATGAACATGGACAAAACAAAGATCATGTTTAATGTCCATGTCACACCTATGCCGGTAGTTGTTGGGAGCAATATGCTTGAAGTTGTTGACTAGTAGGCTTACCTGGTACAAATAGTCCGACTAGGTAAACTTCGACCGAGAGGTCAATCAACGGATTCAACTCGGCTGGGCAGCGTTCGGGAAATTACGACACATCTTCTCGTCAGGTATACCTTAATCTCTGAAAACTAAAGTGTATAACCAGTGCGTGTTGCCAGGGATGACCTACGGATCTGAGACTTGGTCCTTCAGTGCTGGCCGTATGAGGACGCTCAAGATCGCTCAGCGAGCTATGGAGAGGGCTATGCTCGAAGTTTCTCTGCGTGATAAACTTGTAAATGAGGATATCCGCAGTAGAACCAGAGTGACCGACATAGCCCAACGGATTAGTAAGCTGAACTGGCCATATAGCTCGATTAAGAATATATATGTATATATATATCTATATCTATATCTATATATATATATATATATATATATATATATATATATATATATATATATATATATATATATATATATATATATATATAGATTAATTAAGAATTTTTACGAAGATATGGGGAAGAAAGGTTCTCGAGTGGCAGCCTCGTACCGGTAAGCGTAGTGTGAGGCGACCTTCCACTAGATGGAGTGACGACCTGATAAGACATGCAGGAAGTTGATGAATGCAGGTGGCTCAGGATCGTGCTTTGTGGCGTTACTTGGGGGAGGCCTATGTTCAGCAGTGGACAGTGGACTTGTGTAGGGCTGTAATGATGATGATGATTATGATGTGGTTTCCAAAATGACAGACGAAGATGAAATAGACATTGAAAACGCCTCAACATCATTACGACACGGTTTGTCGTTTGAAGTGACTGTATCCAATAACTGTATAGAACGATATCTTAATTTGTAACAATCCAAACCAAATTCTTTTTCTTTTTTTCATTATTTAAGCAAGACATTAATACAATAAACGCAAGAAAATCTTTATACATAGCCGACGGCATTTTTTGAGATCACAATAGGACTTTCTTGTTTAAACTTTGAAGCTACACTGCGCGCTTCTGTTTGGTACAATTTCAAAGCAAAATAAAATTGTTTGGTCAAACACGTGAGGTTTGAATCAAACCGTTTGACCGTCTTGGGGCCCCTTGACTTTCACTCTGCCCCAACTGTTGTGATAGATTGGTTGCTTATAAAAATCTGCTACAATTTTAATACTTGTAGCCTATATAGCCTATAAATAATACTTGTATCATAATTACAGCCCTTTACAAGTCCACTGCTACGGTCACCCTAGGGCCAAAGTATGCCAAAAAGTACGGTCCTGAGCCACCTGCATGCTTCGACTTCCTGCATATCTCACCAGGCCGTTACTCCATCTAGTGGGGGACTGCTCTAAAGTTCCCCTACCGATACAAGTTTGTCACTTTAAAAACTTTCTTCCCCATCCTTTGTCAATTATAATATCTAATTGTCTTTATGCTATACAGCCCGTCCATTCCCACTTCAGTTTACCCATCAGTTGGGCTATGTCGGTTACCCTGGTTCTACTGCGAATATGCTCATTTCTAAGTTTATCAAGCCGAGAAACCCCGACTATAGTATTTTCCATAGCTCACTCAGGGTCTTGAGCGTTCTCATATGGCCAGCAGTGAAGGGCTACGTGGTCCTCCACTGTCGGTGACTATGATGTTAAGAAATTATTGTTTGTATAAAAGCACTTTAAAATGTACAACTACGTATACGTATGTGCAATTACGTATACATGTATTGTTACGTTTAGGATTATTTAGCAGTTATCATGACCTATATTTTGATACGTTGCAAAGGATTGGAAATTTGAACTGCACACAGCTTCAGCGATTCGAAATGATTCCGACGTGCATACAATGGCAATTTCACACGCCATCGATCAAAATGATAAGGCTAACGTCCACTGATGTTTACCGGGTAACGGTAAACGGGTGCTTCCGTTATTTATATAAACGAATATTAAGTTTTAAATTTAATTTTATTCTCCACGCGAAATAAGCAACAGGGCCAACAATATTGAAAATACGCAAACAATTTTGAAAAACACCAAGTTGACATTTGAATATGGATACGGGCTGAAACATATTATTACAAATTATTATAATAAGAGGTATTAGAAATTGCAATTAGTTGGGTCACAGATTCCAGAATCAAATATCGACTAGAGCTATTATCAAAAATAGATTAAAAAATATGTTGAGGTTTCACAAATGAAATGGTGATATCTTGAATTAATTAACGACTTCAAGGGTGATATGTCGTCCCTTCTGTTGTGGTATTAGGAGTGGTAGTGCTGGGATTGGTGGTGACGGGGATGATAATGCAAGCAATTGAAGGAAGGTGGGAGGTATTCTTCAAAGTGCACAACACACTTCATTATAATTCTTACACAGAAATAAGAAAATAAGTTCTAACAACTTCAGTATAATAGATTTCCACAAAGTAACGCCTAATTATATTAATTGGAAGAATTAGGTCTTATTATTATCACAGCGCCAGAATAACGGTCGGTCGATGGAGAAGAAAGGTTCTAGAGTGGCAGTCTCGTAATGGTAAGCGGATTGTAGGACGTAACCCCAATAGACGGAGGGAAGACCTGGTGATATGCAGGTAGCCCACGATCATTCATTGATAAGGACTTCTTACTTCCACTAGGTTTTAAACTATATTAAAGAAAGATTGTATAAAATGGACAATCATAATATTAAGGAATTTATATGGATGATACCGACCACTGAGTTTCGTATGTTAAAGCCGAATACGACGCGAATGACCTTGCTCGTTTCGCAGCAAACCACACGCTGCCGGTACGCTTTGTTTATATAGACATGTATAATACCTATAATCAAAGCCCTACGGGCTTTGATTATATTACATTTGACCGTGCTAGCTCAGTATGCAGAGTAATGAACAACACAGAGAGCATTGCTTACTTCTTAAATAATTTTTTTTTAATAATTTTATTATATTAGTTCCTATAGATTATAAATTATGTACTTTATTCATTATAAAATATTGTTCGAAAAGTTATTGAATTGATAACGATTTTTTTTTCTTAATTGGTGCATCGTACGTAAAGAACCTCATATAACCGAAAATATTTGTTCTTGTGATTCTTACAAGATGCCGTAATGCAAATTGCATAAATAATAAAGAGAAAAAAAAAACTAAAAAGTCAGTGATTGCCCCATAGTGGGGATAGGTACTGTGTATGTAAATTCTCACAAGACTACTCCGACTGGTCAATCACTTCACATCCGAAGTATTTCGGTTTTTCTTAATTATGTACTTAGGTACCCCACGCTTTCGGACAATACATTGACTATGACACTATTTGTGGTCTCTGTGCTTGCACTACTCTGTACATTCTTTTTCGACTGGGTCTTGATATATACATTTTTAGTGTTTCTTACTTGAAACTAGAAAAGTATAACTGATCAGTTTGGCTAATGTAAATGAGTAAAAATGCAACCTATTAGGCAGCCTAAAACAAAAAATTACCTTACAAAAATATAAGTATTAACCTCAAAATACAACATTCGAGCAGCGTTCATGCGATAAACTCTCTTTGTTTTACCACTTGGGTAACATTTATTTCTTTTCCCACCCATATTTACATTTATAGTCACTTAAACGCGTATAAAACACTAAATTAACGTTTTTGGCTACAGACACATCGACTGTTGTTACCTTACGTCACACGTCGAAGCGCCTGGTAGTTTATTACGGCAAACTTTTATCTGGCAATATACGATATTATTATTAGGTGTTTTTAATTAAAACGAATTATGTTAATAAATAATATTTTGTATCGAAAATAAAGATAACAGGTACCTTCGGAATCACAACACAAAAATTTTTACGTAAAAGAATTTTTCCTAAATTAAAATTCACAGAGTTTTGGAAGAACAATAATTTTATATATCATTTCTTAACATTTTTTATTTGTTGGTATATTCATTTATTTTAAAATTTTAAAATGACGGTCACCTTGTGAAGGACCCGAACAAACCTACAAAAATGTTTTAAAGCTTAGAATTACTTCAGGTCAAAGTTCTAGTCAAGAGAAATACATTAATTTTCGCCAGTTCTCTTCGCATTCGGCCTTAAGGTAACTTTAAGAATTGAAAACTGTTATTTTTATAAATTAATGCTGGGTTTCTGGCTGAATCTTTCCAGGACACAGGAATTTCTGCACCAGTGGTTTTTTTAGGATAGGGTGACAAACGAGCACACAGTCCACCTGATGGTAAGTGGTTGCTGTGGCCCATAGACATCTACATCTATCCTCGATTACGAATCAAAATGCAGATGCATTGTCACCCGTGGTTAATTAAATATTTCAACACTTTGGCTACCTCTCATCTCAAGGGTACCTCTTTTAGAGCCGGGGCGGCATTAGAGGCAGCCGAATTTAGTAAATGGCGCAAATATGAGTCTTTGAGAAATGACTGCATAATTGTGCCATTTGGTGTAGAGACTATCGATCGACGGGGTCCATGTGCAGTGAAGTTCCTAAAGGAACTGTACACACGGCTGGTCGTCGCTGCTGGTGAAAAGAGGGCTGGTTCTTTCCTCGCTCAAAGTCTAAATATAGCTATTCAGTGAGGAAACGCAGCCAGCGTTCATGGCACTATACCAAGGGGAGCAGGTCTTTTTGACTATTAAAATTTTTAGTGTTAGTTTTTCTATATTATAGTTTCTTTCTTTATACTGTGTATAATCAGTATTAATTGTAAATATTATAATTTTAATTATTTGAGATATGAAATTAATGATTTCAACTAAATTGGCGATATATTGAAAGGCCAGATCAAGAGTACTTTTAACCGACGAGCACGTATGCGTAAGTATATTCTTGTACGGAAGCAGAGAGAACCGTAATATGACCAAGTGCTTATGTAACGTTATTTATGTTAACATATCAACAAGATCTACTTTCAGAAAGTATAATCTATGTTGAATAACAAATTTTATATTTACATATTATAGACCTTCGTTCTGCTTTGTATTAATTTGTGTTCATTAAAAGTTGCAGTATCTAAAAACAAAGTCTAAAATTATAAACAGTAAATGCTGAGAATGTTAACGGAGAGATTTTGATACGGACTGAAGTAAATACCAATCATAGTGATGGCACTAATCCGCCGGAAAGCCGTATATCAGCATAATTGAAACAAACCGCTAAAAGCTTCAGCACAAATGAAACACGTATTTTATTAACGTATGAATATGCGTTTTGTGTGTTTAATTTTAACTGTAAGTAATATATAAAATGATCGTTTCACGACCCACTCCCTCTCAACCCCACACTCGGGCCATCACAATGATTTTGTCACAATTTAACCTAATCTAATTAATACAATAAGTTAAGGTTACACGGTTACAAGGTTATACATTTAAAAAAATTAAAATGGCATGATAAATATATACTAAATATAAGTTTTACGTGCAACAAGCGTGTGTGCGCGTGTGTACAATATATAAACGGATAACTATGATCTAAATATTGAAAAATCTTTTACGTATTATCTTCTTAAGTCACGCGAGAAAAAAAGACAGAAAAAAGAGTCAATGTCAAAATATATTTATTCAAAATGGACGTTAAATATTACTTTTTAATATTATAAGAATAGGGACCATATACTCACTTATAGACTATTTTTCATCAAACAGTTTAAAAAATCTAGTTCTATGAACAAATTGTTGAATTGTTTCACTGTTATATCTAGGCAAGTCATTATTTAATTGATGATATACTTTTGACTCAAGATTTCACTATTATCGAAAGAACTATTGCTTCATTAAAAGCCTTTTCATTTTGTTTTAGCGGATAAAGGATTTTAATTTAGATTATAGCTACAAGGAGTGATCGAAGGAACGGATTAATTGCAGTAGGTCAACAGTGTAGTTGCTTGTATGTCCGGTTCCTCAGAATCGCTTTTTGTATCAACAGAGATTTCGATCAGGCTTTGGTTGCAGAAAGTTATTTCAAATAGATATTTTAATTAAGGAAATAAGCCACAATTTTCGCCCACGTTAAAAATCTTACGAGGTTTCGATATACCAATTTATGCATTAGAAAATTTATAATTCAATTTTTGATTTAAATCAATTGACTATAAATTAACTTTTGTGTAACAAACTACAATACAAACTAAAACTACAGACCCAATTTTGCTATATAAAATGATTTAGTTCTTTGTAGTTCCTTAAAGTCGACTTTTACATTTTTAAAGTTTTCTTTAAAATGCCATGAATGGACTAGGAAATATCACAACATCAACGTAACCTAAAACTAAATCTTTATTATTTATCTTTATCACATATTAAAAACTTTATTTCCTATTTTACCACCTTTGTTTTTTCATAATATTATCAAAATCGTTCTACTCCTTCTTTTTTTAAATCGGATAAAATGGTGTGTCTTACCTAGTTCGAAAAACACCTCAATTCCCTACGCATACACTAACTACAAGTTATTAACTATTACTGCTTATTATGCTCATTATTACTAGTTATAAGAAATGCACATATAATTGTATTAATTTACGTGGAAATGTGTTAAACTATTTTGTTTACTGCGTTTGCGTTGTGACAGCAGACGTTAAATGTAACTTGTGAGCTAAACGGGTTAGGTGCTTAATAATAATGATGTTTGTTCATGGGAAATATTAATGTTTCTTGAACTTTCGAATTAAATAAGGTTGGACGAAATAAACCTTTTATCGTTAAAAGTAATTATTCATTCCTACTCTCAAATAGATAGAGTCCCGACCTGGTAAGACATACAGCAAGTGTGTGGTTGCAATTAACTCATAAATTAATACTTTAAAAATCACAGAGGAGGCGTACTCGTATTTTGCAGCTTTGGGGTTGGGGACATGTTATGACGATGGTAAAGATGTAAATGACTAGATTTGTGCTTGTGTACTGTTTCATAATGATATTTTATTTAATTTTATTGAAGCAAGGATGACAAATACCTCATCACACCCACATCCACTAAAGACTGAAATATGGAATGCCACGTTACCAGCACGAAAACGTATTTGGTTCCTTACACTTGCTACACAAACGACAGCAGTGTTGCTCTTTTTGCTTTAGCCATAACAAATCTGCAGTTCAGCTTATGGTTTTATTCATCTTTAAAAAATAAAGTTTATCAAAAGTCTAGTGCTGAACATAATCCTACTCATTAGATTGATTTATAGGTTAGGATCTTGAACGTTAGAATATATTTGCCAATATTTGCGAGTTGTTTCCAGGTTTGCAACCACACTTTCTTATTATTTTGATGGTTCCTTCTCTCGTAGTATTTCCTTCTGATGCATCTTGTGACATCTACAGGAAGATACATACAGCGAGCAGTGGATTTACTTACACTGCCACTACACGGCACGCCATGTTACAATATACTCTTTTTCTATACAGAGTATATAAGGTAACTAAAACCAAATAGAGGTAATATTTATATTATTAAGTAAAATATATGAAATTAAATGAGTGATTAATAAATAAAAAAGGAATTTATTTGTTTATTAATTGTAGATATTCGTGACGTATTACAAAATGTAGCTTAAAAATTTATGAAGGTGTTATCGCATTGAACAGCAGTTTGGCGAGATTTATGCACGACCGGATTATCGATTGCTTTGTAATGCCACGTCTGGTGCTGGCGTATGGTGTGTGATGTAACTTATATAATTGCAGTGTGCAATTGTATTAAAAAAATATTTTAACTTTGGAAGTAATCGACGGGTCAAGATAAATTACAGTGACATATTATGTGTTGCCACATAAAGGCTTTTATTGAAGAATTAAAACACAATTATCTAAGATTCGAGTGAAAATAAAATTGTGTCAAATTATGGCCAAAACTCCATTTAAAATAAAAAGTGAAGTGAATTAGCAGCCTATATACTCGTACATCCCACAGCTGGGTTGAGGCCTCTAGTCTATGTTGTATCAATTGCCATTTCAAATGGATTATGAAACGAAATGTCCGCCACGCTACCTCGATGCGCGTTGGCAAACTTCACATGTCTCCGAATTATTGTTTCCTTATTTCCTAGATATGCAGGTTTCCTCACGATGTTTTTAACCAACAAGCAGGTGGTAAACTATAGCACTTTAAATTGCCATTAACAATTTAATTGCTGCCGATGAAGATCGAACCCGAGTTGCTGGGTTCTATGAAATATACAGCGAGCGCTTAACCCCTCAGCTACCACGGCTCTGACTCAATTTAGTAAATATTAAAATAAAAGAAATGTTTTATTAGGCGAGAATTAAGTTTGCTCTTTACTTTTTAACCAAAACATACTAACGTACTTTTTATAGGAAAAGGGTGATATGCGAGCACACAGTCCACCTGATGAAAAGATGGTATGCTATATCCCATAGACATGTGAATTGAAAACCAAAGTGCAGATGCGTTGCCACCTCTGATTCAGTTCTCCGATTGAGCTAACCCATTTGTGCTACAACCATAAGATAGCTCCAGCGTGGCTCTACCAGTAAAAATAATCTTCTTGCCACCTATTCAGATGCATGTATATTTATTTAATATTTATTAAAATAGAGAGACAATTACGTTGTTAAGTTTCAGAAGCGGTGCTGAAGATTTTTGAAAACTATAATTGAGTCATGGTTTTCTATAAAAATATACTTCATAATATGTTTACGAGTAATCCAATATTAAAAGCTTAGTCGGGAAAAATCATAATCAAGATGTTGTTGTGAAATTATCACTACTTGCAAATATCGGATTATTAATGCTGGTGAGATTTTACGGCTACTTCTAGAATGCATATACGTTTATTTCAAGTGATACCGTAACAAAGACGAAATCATGTTCAACTTTTTGTAAGAACACGCGCTCACGCACAAATATGCATCGGAAATGATATAAAACTAACAACACGGTTTTAAGTGCACAATATATGTGCGTTCAACAGTGAACTTCTACGGGCTGATAATAAAATAAAAAATCGAGTTTTATTAAAGAACAGTTGAAAGTTAAGGAATAGAGTTACTGCGTCGCTTAGAATGCACGTAGAAAGGTATCTGTCTATATTTCTTTGATGGTATGTGGTTTAAATATTGATTTTAAATTGGGCTTGGATACTTTTAATTTGTATTGACTTAAATTTCACAACAAAATTACATGGTCATAATTAAAAATAATTTAACTAATAGATTTATCCTTGTACGTCGTAAGTGAAGAAAAAAGTCATCACTAAGCATGAGTTGCGGCGAGACTACAACGTCGATTTCCGTGATTACCGAAACCTAAAATTTTCTAATATTCTTTATTTATAATTGTATCCACCAAGACATGACCGAATTTCAAATAAAAATTATGTACATAATAAAACTAAGAGCTTGGACCTTCTCCGGTCAAGCCAACGCATTCTCAGTGCAGGCAAGATATAGGACTACCACGGAAAATGCTTTGATAATACTTACTATTTGGTCATTTTCAAATAAAACGAAGTGATATAACGAACCGATATCCCACTCGAATGTAAGCGGCTAATGACGTTGACAGACATCTGTAACCAATTTCAAACAAAAAAAGACGTGTGGCACTCGGGGACTGCCGCGGTAAAGCTATTGCATAGCATTTTGTATCAACTTATGCAATTATAATTATTTATTTATTTTATTTATGCAGTATTTCTTTTTCTTTGATATTAATTCAAATTACACTTTTTGAGCGTGGTGACCGATAAGAAAACAATTTTTTTCTTTTATTAAATAAATAAATAATTAATGCATTTTGTTCATTCATATTCAAAACACTCCAGCTATTCACTGTTGTACATAAATACCTACACACCTACATACTTTCTCATAAACAGCTGCTTATGTATTCGTCCGATTTCAGAGCAGCTCGTCTCGATTCGTGCGAGCTTCGTAGAGTCGTACAATACGTCTAGTTGCACGCACACAAACACCGTGTCGAAGACTGCCGAAAAGAAACGACGTTAGACAATGCACGGCCTTCAAGCCACACCTCGTGCGTGAGGTTTTTTCGTAACGGAATAAATTTCTGGATTCGGTCCCCGCGCTCAAGGCCCGCGATAGAAGCTATGCAATAGCTTAAAAAAATGCCTTACAGCTAGTATTTATACTGACTCTTTATTCCTAACAGGAACAAAGTAGCGCAAGTACTGCTTTTTGGCAACTGAAAAAGGTAGGAAGATGGTAAACACCCAGACAGAATTCTAGGCAGAAATGATCATAGCGCCTAGGTAAATCATACATTAATCATACAATTACGGTAATATTTGCTCTATGTGGTAGCTTTCCAATATAACATTTGAGTAATTCGATCCGTTAGGACAGCCATGTAATCCATAAAAAAGACAAAAGCTGATTCAATTGATATTTATGAATTATGTCATTTATTCTGAGTAGGACCGAAATTTAAAATCTTATTCTCGATGTGCATGTACAATTCAGTCATATTATTCTATTATATCTGGTATAACGTATATATAGGAGATAGATAACACATATATTACAAGAGCTTATTATAGCGTGCATCCTGCATGGTTCATTAAAACCAAGGGTGTTAGTGTATCGCAAACTAAATTAAGGCCTAGAAATTAGTTTACCGTCGGCTCCTCCACCGCTATAACTGCGTAAGAGCACGCACAATATTAAAGTAGCGTTAAGAACAAACTGTTATAGATGAAATATGAAAAATGAAAATGAAATGAAAAATGATTTATTGATTTACAACGATACATTTTAAACCAGTTGCAAGGGCCCCTGTACTAGAGGAACCTGTATTACTGGGTACCCCGCTCATCCACAAAGACAATACAATGTTAATCAATAAATTTATCTCAAATATGTGAGTTGGTCGCTCAAATTCTAAGTATAATAATAAAAAGTTCACATAAGGTTGCAGACACTATACCGCGGGGAGTAGGACAGTATGATAAATTAGGTTTTAGTTTTTTCATTATATAATAATATTGTATACATTATTAACGCTAACAAATTACTTCACAATATTTAGAAAATATAAAGTAAATGTGACATATAAATAATATATGACAGCTTATTATAGTTAACAAGCAACCTTCCAATAGGACTATCATAAGTTGGTGAAGAAGGGGATATACAGTATACCATATACGGCATACGATAATATACAGTATATTAGATACAGTCTAATTCGTTAGACCATAATTGGAGTACCAAACTGTCTCTCAGAAATTGCATTCATTTATTATAACTACTAGCGATATGCCCCGGCTTCGCTCGGGTGTTTTCTAAGTCTCAAACCGCGCCACCTATCGGATCCAATTGTGAACCTAAACTATCAAAAGACCCACTCAAATACAACAAACATTCATCAAAACCATTTCAGCCGTTCGTATTCGCAGTGATTTTTATTTATATAGATTACAATAATAATTTTTGACGTACATTGTTGGATTTGGCAATGTATGATAATCGTCCTCATGACAGCCCATCACAAGTGCATTGTATAACATAGACCTCTCCCAAAGAACGTCATAAACACGATCATCACTCCATCTAATCGAGGCCGCGCTACACTTCATTTACTGGTACAACGCTGTCATTTGAGAATATTTTTTTCCCAATGTAACCGAACACGAAGTGTAAGAAGAAGATTTTGTATTATTATATTTTATTTCTGTTACTTACACTTGTATATTTGGGCTGCGTATTTAGCAGGGATGGGAGATATGATAAGGATATAGAACGACGAGTGAATGCGGGAAATAGAGTAAATGGGGCCTTGCACTCTATTGTGAAGAGTCAAAATGTGTCGAAAAAGGCACGTATGGCAATTCACAATGCTGTGTTGGTCCCTACTTTAACGTATGGTAGTGAAAGTTCGGTGTGGCAGAAGAAGCACGAGAGTAGAATAAACGCAGTAGAAATGCGGTCGTTAAGGAGTATGTTAGGGCTGAATCTGAATGACAGGGTAAGGAATTGTGTAATAAGAGAAGAGTGTGGTTTGCAAGATGATGTGGTGACCAGGATTAAGAAAGGAATGCTTCGGTGGTTTGGTCATGTGGAAAAAATGATTGAGGAAAGAGTGACAAAGAAAATTTATGGTGCAGAAGTGAATGGCAGAGTCGGAAAGGGACGTCCTAGGCGAAAATTTATCGACCAAATTAGCCATTTATTGAAAACGGGCCAAATTAGGAGTACCTTTAATCGACGAGCATGTATGCGTAGGTGTATGGATGTGAAGGAGGCAAGAGAGGTGTGTCAGGATCGTGCCAAATGGAAGTCTGTAGTCTCTGCCTACCCCTCTGAGTGACAGGCGTGAGTGTTTATGTATGTTTATTACACTTATAGATAGATAGATTGTAACCATAAGATGTTGAATTATTACTACACGAGGATATTAGTTAGTGTTAAAAAATACATTTGTTAAACTTTGTGTTTATAACACGGCTATGGTTGTGACAAACCTTAAAGATAATAAAACTAGGTTGAGGTGTATTTTTAGGTGATTTTGTGTTCTGGTTTTTAATAGTTGATTTTTTGATGTTTGTTTTATTTTACTTTTAATTTTGCTTGTAACAATACTCTGAAACCCTATGATCTCATCAAAGTGTACATTTTAAGTATAACAAAACTTTTTTGAAGTGGAATTTAAGTTTTATGTTCTCGCTTTTTATAACTCTATCAAATACATTTTATAAACCCTTTCATAATTTTAGACGTGTAATTTTGACGGTTGTTGTAATCATTAAAACTTTTGAAAATATTAAGTATATTTACTAGTTTTATAACCGCTGCTCAGTGAACGAAATTCAGACCAAGTTGCTTGTTCAGTTTGAATTTTTTAAATAAATATTGATTAAAATAAAGAGACTTTCATTACGAAACAATTACTTGATAGGTAAAATGGAAATAATTTTAACATTGCAACCTTATTTCATTCGTAATAAAAGTGACATTTATTCAAAAGTGTCTTTTATTATTAAATATTTGATGGAAAAATATGATGAATAAATTAAAAATATATATCATATGTGTGCTAAGTATAAAAGCCGCATATGGCTTGTTGCGCCTTTTTTACTTAGTTGGAGGTGATTCGTATAATTTTTGGTGCTAAAATAAAACGCTTTTTTTAGGTTTTTTTATAAAAATTAATACAATTAAAAAAATCCAATACATTCGTATAATAAAAAAAGTGTACCAAATAATACCATACATTAACACTATGAAAAAAAATTACTAAACAACAGGCCTTTTCCTGTTTTGTCACTTCAAGAATTTTTTCCTCAAAATTTACTTTTTGTTGGATGCGACCTTTTAACTAACTGGGGCAGAGTTATACAGCTCACGCCACTATTTTCGGCTAAAACCTTATTAGAGCATGGTTCTTTGACAGTCAAGCCGTGCCATTAGTGCTGCAACCATACTTCTCTGACGTGCTGCTCATAGTAAGACTTTTGATGAAATGAAAATTAATTTAAGGAACAAAAACTTAAAAGTGATATGTAAATTATGTATGGATTATATACATAATTAACATACACAAATCACCATTGTGTTGGTAAAACAATTGTTAACGACATATCTGAATCCGCATTCTGATCGCTGGGAATTCTCTCTGCCTAATGAATTGAATTAAAACGAGAAGCGGCGCGCGTGTGCATAATACTATTTAACAATGTAATTGATGCGCGACCCCCCATTATATTGCATTTTGGTTTTGATATATTTTGTAAGAGTATTTAGTTTGAATAATAGTTACAGTTCAAGAATGCTATATTGTGGTTTAAAAACTGACCACGTAATGACTGTGTAAGAAAATCCACTAAATAATAATAATAATAATATTACCGTAGTGTCATAAGAGGCGACAGAGGGAAACTGATACAGGAGAAAGCCACAGCAACTTTCCAATACAAATAAAACAATTGAAAAATACGGTTGCCAATCCACGCATGACAATTATGGTCAATAACTCCCCCCTCCTTTCCATATGTTTTGCAGTGAACTTTTATTAGGCTGTAAAGTTTTAACAGTGTTAGAGCCACGCGGCAGCTTTTGCTATTGCACTTATGGGCGGGCTTGAACCGGGGTGGTACCACGATCTCATAGAGGACACCGTGAAGTAGAAGCTCTGCTTCTGTATTGAGCCTGATTGTCCCCCCCCCCTCTTAACATGGTAGCGGAGTTAAATAGAACACTACCCCAAGAGGATACCAGCACCTTTGGTGTCACACAAGCCCAAGCCACCTTACTATGGTTTAACCGATCATGCGGTTAGATCTGTTTACGACTTTGCTTTAGCATGTGGTCAGACACAACTGGTTACCTCGCATACGCGGATGCCAGATGTGGAAGATCATGTACCTTCCCTGTTGGATTTTCTGCTGACTTCTCATTCGGATGGAAACCACTTGATTTCCGTCCGGACGATAACCGTTTTCACTCTTCGGACCGTTGTCTGATCCGAAATACGGTGTCACGCACACTCCCATCGCGGTTACGTTCTGCAGGTTGCCGCCGTGTTTGGTTTCATAGGTCAGCTAATTGCGACGAGCCGAAAGTAGAGAGATCTTTTATTGCATCCTTTCCTTGAGGGCGAGTTTGTTTCTTCCCGGATGATCCCAGCGTTGTAGCTGATTCTGTCGCTGATGTGGTGCTACAAGAGATGTGGAACTTTTTATTCCATTATCTGTGGTACCTCTCGGAGGCTAAATCCAGACATGGTTTGGTTGCTCCTGCAAAATTACATTACGCGTAAGCAGGAGTGCTACCAGGCCCGGGTTCACACATCTTATCTCATCTCATGATGCAAATACCAGCGCTTTGAAAAAGAAGTACAATTTCGCCTCCAGGTCCTTAAAAATGTCATTGCCAATGCAAAATCAGAGCACATCGGCAGGATTGGCGAGAAACAATTTAGTTTTAATTTAATCACACGTGCATTCTGGTCTCTCTTCAAGGCAGTCCAAGAAAACTTCTGTCAATCAACTCCCCTATATCTGTAAAGGGAAGACGACTCGATGGCTCATGCCGCAAAGGACAAAGCTGGTCTTCTGGGCTCTCTATTTGCGTCCAACTCGACGTTTGTCGACGGAGGAACACACCGCCGAGCATCCCACGGTGTGAATGCTCCATTTAGGACTTGCTGCCTACCCAGCGCTCGGTGTGCAGAGCACACCTCTACCTGGACATCAACAAGTCGAGTGGGCCTAATAGCGTCACTCCAATTCCACTGAAGACGTGGTTTCGGAGTTAGCCCTGTTTTTAACGCATCTTTTCCGATACTCCTACACCCAAGGAACAGTCCCGAAATCATGGAAGATGGGTTTGATGCACACGATCCCTAAAAAAGGCGACCGCTTAGATTCATCTTACAACAAGCCTATCGCTATCACCTCCTTGTTCTCCAAAATAAAGGAATCTATTATAAACTGCCAGCTCATAAGGTACCTTAAGGATCACTCAGCTGATTAGTAACCGCCAGAACAGTTTCCATCGGGTTCGCTCAGCTGGTAATCTTCTGGTTACCCAACTCTTAGATGGGCGGAGTCAGTAAAGTCCAAGGGGGAGGTGTTGACCAAAAGTTCGGACATATCGAAAGCCTTCGATCGTGTTCGGCACAAAGCGCTTCTTACGAAGCTTCCTTCCTAAGGTCTTCCTGAAAAATTGTGCAATTGGATCATCAGTTTTTCTGAAGAAGAATCATTTGTTCTTTTGCGCGCCTAAGTTGACGTCATGTACACGACACTAGCGCCATCTAGTGTCGGGGACGAGAGCGAGGGGAGGTTTCCAGAAAATGACATCACTAATCTTTCAACCGACAGCGCCATCTAGTATCGAAACGAAGAACTAAGCTTCTAGAAGCCGACACTCGAACTTTCGATGCCTTGTCGATTGGTGCGCGTATTTACTTGAATATTCTCGATGTTTCGGTGATAATGTGTATTTATAGGCGCTGCAAGATGCGATCGGGGAAGTATTGAATTCGGCGAGACAAGTAAAGTTTCGGAGCGAAATAAAGTGAATCAGTGTGATTAATTATTAGTGTTTTAACTTTAATTAGTGTAAAGTGAATAAAAGAGTTATTTTTAGTAATTCTATCGGCAGTTTTTATTGTCACGAACTCTAAGCTCGTAACAATTGGTGTCAGAAGTGGGATCAAATCATGTCGATTTTACCGAAGGAGGAATCGGAGGGTGTTCGTACCCGAAGTCACGCCAGCAGGAGACGGACCAGAGGAGATTTGGTGGTGCAACGTCGCAGACGTCGGAGGGTCAACTGCCAGCCACGGAGGCTGCGGGCCCGTCAGTAGCTCCTACATCTGCAGCGCCTGACTTAGGTGCTCTGATGGCGATGCTACAGGAGCAGCTGCAGCGTGGACGAGAGGAATAGGCCTGTCTGTTGAAAGAGCAGCAGGAGTAACAGGCTCGCCAACAGGAAGAACAGGCTCGCTGACAGAAGGAACAGGCTCGCCGACAGGAGGAACAGGTCCGTCAGTTGAAAGAGCAGCAGGAGGAACAGGCCCACCGACAGGAAGAGCAGATGCTCCTCGTGAAGGACATTCACGCTAACTTCGAGAAAGAGATAAGGGAGGTGAAGGATGGGGTTGCTCAAAATGAAAACCGCCTGTCGGAAGCTGAAACCCAAGTCAAGGAAGCTAAAACCCAAATCGACCAAGTGGACAGTCGAGTTTATTACGTGATGGCTGACGTCAAGAAAACGCAGGACGAACACAAACTTGGGGATGGAACTACAACTCCCGTAGTAGCTACTACACCTTCGCTACGTGGGTTCAAGGTGCCACCGTTCGACGTGACTTCTTCCTGGTCAGCCTACAAAATCCAGTTCGAGGCTGTTATGAAGGCGAATGGCTGGAATAAAAGTCAGGCCATGACTGCTCTCACACTAGGCCTGCGCGACCAGGCCTTAACAGTTCTAGAAGCTCTCGGTGAGGAAGTGACTTATGAGCAACTCCTTGAGGCATTGTGGGCGAGATATGGTGACGCCTACCTGGAACACGTCTTTCGTTCGCAGCTTAAAGATCGCGAGCAGCGCATCAACGAAAACCTGCAGCAGTGGGCTCTAGAGGTGGAGAAGCTGGTGCGAAAAGCATACCGGTCTGTACCTGCGCTTATTGAAGGAAACCTGGTGCAGACATTCATCGTAGGCATCCGCGACCTGGAAGTCAGAGCTGCTGTGAGGCTCAGGCACCACAAGACGCTTAAGGACGCCTTGGCTCATGCACTGGATGTGGAAGCCATGTGAAAGGATCATCGTTCTCATCGCGTCAGGGAGGTTGCAGCAGCTACAGTTCGTGATTGCAACAAAAAATACAGCCCTAGGTGCTATGGCTGTGGGGAAAGGGGCCATCTTCGATCCAGCTGCCCTAAGCGAACCCTAGAAAGGGAAGGTGAACGATCTCAGGAGGGTAATGCGGCCAACAGCACTGCCCAGCAGCAGCAGGGAAACGAGTAAAAGCCAGAACTGCGGGGCGGGTGCTGGCTGATGTTAAAAGAGCCCCAAGGATCTCGATCTCACAAACACATGATGGGAACAGTCTAATCATCAAGGGCGACTCTGCATACAACCGAGAACGCATTAATTTGGTAACAGCCACCGGTCAGCGTATACCCGTCCGTGGAGAGAAGGAGATGGAGTTGAAGCTAGGCAACGTGATCTACCTGCATAATGTCATCGTGGCTGATATAATGGACGACTGCATCCTGGGCCTAGACTTTATGAGGGATAATTGTTGTGAGAGCGACGTTAAGTAAGGTCTTTTGAAATGTGGACAGGAGGAACTTTTTATGGAAGGTGCGTTACCAGGGAACGTGTACAGCATTAAGAAGATTGTTCTTCCGCCGAGATCGGAAACGATTGTGTCGGTTAGTCTTCCTCGAAACGCTGGCCAAGCTCACCGTTGCGTACTTGTGGAAAGGGTAAACAATGACCTTCCATGGAAAGTAGCTCGAACCTTGGTCAGAACCACTGACATCTCAGGAGTACGTGTGCTGAACCTTTGTGACCGGGAACAGATTATAGAAAAAGGCACGCTGGTTGGTACTTGTGAGGAAGTGGATTGGTTACGTCGGTACCAGTATTTATCGAGTGAGACCTTCAGCAAGGATGCACAAACGAGAGTGACCACACTTTTGGATGACTGTCGCAGCGTTCTCTCCCCGACCGAAATGGTCAAGGCGAAGAAGTTGTTAATCAAGTATGCCGATGTATTCTCTTCAAACGATGCTGACATAAGAAAGACTGGTTTAGTTCAACACAAAATAAAGACAGGAGAAGAATTGCCTATCCGTCAGCGGCCAAGAAGATTGCCGGTAGCACGTGAAAAGGAAGTGGAAACCATCATTGAAGGAATGGTGAAGAATGGTGTTATTGAAACTTCCTCTAGTCCATGGTGTTCACCAGTGGTGCTGGTAAAGAAGAAGGATGGCAGCATGCGGTTTTGTATTGACTACCGCCGTCTGAACGACATTACGAAGAAGGACAGCTATCCCTTGCCAAGAATTGATGACACGCTGGACATGCTTACAGGAGTAAAGTGGTTTAGCACGCTGGACCTAAAAAGTGGCTACTAGCAAGTTGAAATTGACCCTAAGGACAAGGAGAAAACTGCGTTCTCGACGGGAAAGGGTCTGTGGCAATTTAAAGTAATGCCGTTTGGGTTGTGCAATGCTCCAGCAACGTTTGAAAGGCTGATGGAACTTGTACTTACCGGGCTAATTGGCGATGCCTGTCTGGTCTACTCGGATGACATCAGTAGGCCGTACGTTTGAGGAACACCTTCAAAACCTGGAACGAGTGCTCATGAAGATTCAGAGTGCCAACCTCAAGTTAAGTCCGAAGAAATGTTCACTATTAAAACGGCAAGTCAACTTTTTGGGGTATGTAGTATCGGAAGAAGGTATCCGCACGGATCCAGAAAAAATCGCCGCTGTCTAGGATTGGCCGTTTTCAAAAGACAAGACGCAGGTTAGAGCATTTTTTGGTTTGTGCTCTTATTACCGGCGATTTGTGAAGAACTTTGCAGATATAGCCAAACCTCTGCATAAGCTAACCGAGGAGAAGCGACATTTCTGCTGGGATGAAAGTTGCAACATCGCATTCCATGAGCTCAAGGACCGTCTGTGCAAAACACCTATTTTGTGATACCCTGATGCAAGCAAGAAATTTATAGTTGACACAGACGCAAGTGATATAGGACTTGGTGGTGTGTTGTCTCAACGGAATGGTGACCAAGAGGTCGTGATAGCGTACTTCAGCAAGTCGTTGTCAAAACCGGAAAGGACCTATTGTGTCACAAGACGCACATTGCTAGCTGTGGTAAAGTCGTTGCAGCATTTTAGCAAATATCTTCTGGGACGAAAATTTTACTTACGTACTGACCATGCTGCACTAAAATGGCTATTGCAGTTTAAAAATCCAGAGGATTTTTAAACTGCAATAGCGATGCGAGGTGGATTGAACTACTGCAGGAATACAACTTTAAGATCGAACATCGCAGCGGGAAATCTCATGGCAACGCAGATGCATTGCCAAGAAGACCTTGTCCTGAAGATTGCAAACATTGTACTAGGCAAGAGAGTAAGAAAGTGGTATCCGTGAGGATGCTCAGGGCAGACCACCTCAGCAACGAGTGGAAGGACAGCTTAAAACATGCGCGGCAGGAAGACCCGGACATCAAGTCGATTCTGGAATGGATGAAGGCCAGTGTTCCCAAGCCCAAGTGGAGCGACGTCCCAGCGATGAGTTCGACCACTAAAAGCTATTGAGACCAGTGGGACAGCTTGCTGCTTCAGGATGGAGTTCTGTGCCGTAAATGGGAAAATGTTCGGGGAGACGGCTGTCATTTGCAAATGGTCGTCCCTAAAGCTAGAGTACCGGATGTTCTACAGCTGTACCATAATGATTGTTCAGGAGGCCATCTGGGAGTTAAACGAACTCTACTAAAGATCCGAGAACAGTTTTACTGGGTCCAATGTCGAAACGACGTCGAGGACTGGTGTCGCGAATGTACAAGTTGTGCGGCTGTAAAGGGACCTCAGACTCGCAGTAGAGGTGCGTTGAAGTTGTACAATGTTGGTGCGACATGGGAGAGAATAGCCATTGACGTGGCGGGGCCGTTTCCGGAGAGTGAAAGCGGTAACAAGTATTTCATGGCTGTGATGGATTACTTCACTAAGTGGCCAGAAGTCTTCGCCATTCCAAATCAAGAAGCTTCAACAGTTGTAGGTAAACTGGTTCATGAAGTCTTCTGTCGTTTGGAGTACCTTTAGAGATTCACAGCGATCAAGGAAGGAATATTGAGTCTCAAATATTCCAGGAAACTTGCCGAGTTATGGATACTCATAAAACAAGAACGACTTCTTATCACACTAACTATGACATTGGGACGTCACACAATGAGATGTGTGACGTCCCAATGTCATAGTTAGTTTAGCTACTTCTGTTTTGGAATATTAATTTTTGGTTCGATCAACGCACAACAAGCTTATAGTATCTTGAAGTCTTGCAGTGGTTTGCTTAGATTTGGATTTTATTTTGCTAAATACATAGTACCAAGCAGATGGCAACATTCATCCATTTTCTCTGTTGAAATTAGGATGTTTTTTAATTTAAAAATAGGAAAATTAAACGCAATAAAATCCGTAAAAATCATTTTATTTAATGTATAGTATTCACGTAAATATAATAAACTATTAAGAGCATTTGCGTAAAGTCAAATTAGGTCCCTGTTTCAGCTATCTGCTGCTGTTCTAAATGACAGCAGGGCTGACTTACAAATAGAGCTCGATATTTACTTTCCGGGCGAATATTTATATAATACGATGCCTTAATTGAAAATGTTCTTAGCTATGTTTCAAAAATATGTTAAGCCGTTTGATGATCCTCAGCGCTCTTTATTTCAGGTTTTTTTTTTTTAATTTAAGTTCGTTATCTCAATTTCCTTTCAAATATAGTCTTAATAGTTGAAGTCTTATGCTTGAATACTATATTGAAAAACGATACTTCTCTATAACAATCTGATTTGCTACATGCGAGGTGCATACACAATCAGTTTAATTTACAAACTATTCATTCAAGAACTTACTGATGTGTTAAAATGAAAATTGACTGACGAAAAGAAACTATTTATAAAACTTCAAACTGTTCACTAATAATTAAACTGACATTTATTAAAAAAAGGTTTTTCATGCACTTTATTTACTCAAAAATGAATTGTAAAAGAAATCGTAGCGTTTTTAAATATAGAAACCAGTTCGTCGAAGTCAAGCATGCAATGCATACATACGCTGTTTCATCTTCAGGGGGCTCTGGTAACTTTGAATTCACTATCTGAAAGATACCAAAAAATGATAACTAACTCTTAGTAGACCTCCGCTACACTAAGATGAATTTACAATATTCATCAATCTAAAGAAATGGTTTACATTAATTTAGTCAAATTACAATGTTGGTAATATTAAATAAATTTACATACATACATATAATCACGCCTCTTTCCCGTAGGGGTAGGCAGAGACCACTTCTTTCCACTTGCTACGATCCTTACATACTTGTTTCGCTTCGTCCACTTTCATTATTCCCTTCATACATGCTCTACGGTTTAGGGTACTCTTAACCTGGCCTTTTTTCAAGACGTCCCTAATTTGGTCTAGAAAAGTCCGCCTAGGTCTACCCCTTCCAGCACTTCCATTCACACTCGCCTTATACACTTTTTTCGTCAATCGTTCTTCATTCATTCTCTCGATGTGGCCAAACCATCTCAGCATACCTTTCTCAATTTTTGTCACTACATCTTCTTTCAAGCCACAACGTTTCCTTATCTCACTATTTCTTACCCTGTCACTCAGTTTAACTCCTATCATACTTCTTAATGCTCTCATCTCAACTGCATTTATTCTACTTTCATGTTTCTTCTGCCATACCCAACTTTCACTTCCGTACATGAGTGTCGGAACCAACACCCCCTCATGCACAGCCAAACGAGCCTTGTTAGACACCTTCCGACTGTTCATAAAGGAGTGCAAAGCTCCATTCACCATGTTTCCTGCATTCACTCTTCTTTCGATATCACTCTCACACTTTCCATCTCTTGTAAACTTTGACCCCAGATACACAAACTCTTTCACCTGTTCAATTTGTTCATCTTCAATCACGATATTGCAGTCTGTCACTGCCTCATCTTTTTCAAACACCATCACTTTCGTTTTCCTTACATTCATCTTCATTCCCTTTCTAACAAATGCTCCACTCATAGCAGTTACCATCTCCTGCAACTCCTCGGCCGAAGACGCAAGTAATACTTGGTCATCAGCATAGAGAAGACATTTGACGAGTAACTCATTCATTCTCAACCCACTTTCATTCACTTTTAAATCTGTCAAACAATTGTCCATGAACAGATTAAACAGCCACGGTGACGCTACACATCCCTGTCTAACACCTTTTTCGATATTAAACCATTCAGTGTATGCCCCGTTTATCCTTACACAAGCACTAGAATCCCTATCAAGAGATTGCAATGCTCGTATGAGGACACTGCTCACACCGTACACGGACAGTGCTGACCACAATTCATTCCTCACCACTCTATCATAGGCCTTTTCTAGATCTACGAAGGCGCAGTAGACTTTCTTGTTTTTAGCCAAACACTTTTCGGCTATGCACCGCAAAGAAAAGACCTGATCCGTACATCCCATTCCCTTTCTAAATCCCGTTTGTACATCCCATATTTTCTCGTCTGTTTCATTCACAACCCTTTCAATCAACACTTTCGCATACAATTTACCGACGACGCTAAGAAGGCTTATACCACGGTAATTTATGCAGTCCTGCCGTGACCCTTTTCCCTTATACAATGGCACGATTACGGCTTTGCACCAGTCTCCCGGCACTTGCCCATTTCGCCAGCACAGATTGAAAAGGCGGTACAGCTGACTAGCCACCAGGCCCTGTCCAGCCCTCAGCATCTCGCCGGTAATCCTGTCATACCCTGCAGCCTTACCTAATCTCATACTTTTCAACGCTTTCACTATTTCATCCATGCTTATCTCATTTTCATCAACATTTATATTCGTTTCCGTGGAAGGTGGCAGATGCTGTACCTGCACTTCCTCTCTTTCAAACAAACTTTCAAAATACTCTTTCCATCTCTTTAACACACATTCTTCTCCTTTTATAATGCTTAAATAAATTTAATGTATAATATTACAGCAAATTAATTAAAGTAAATAGTTAGTGCGGCTTCAGGCTTTGATCCGGCTTAAATTGCCTTTTCGTCTTTATTAACGACGAAACCCTCAAATAATTTCGGGAGAATTTATACGAGACGTTGTTTAAATATGAATCCCAATTTACAAGATTACAAATAAGGTAATACAATCAGTCATATTTACTAAGGTTTACTATTAGGTAGTTGTCAGGTATTACTTTGCAAAAATATATAAGTAGTTAAAAAAAGATTATAATTAATTGTAGTGGCGTTTGAGAATACAACGACACATGTCATCGTGGGTATTGTAAGATGTAACAGGAGACGAGCAGTAGCATCATCCTGATATCTGCTCAAAGTTGTCAACCTGCTTGCAACGCCAGGCAACTATAGCAAAAATTCCCCACATGTAATGAAGAAATGATTAGTCATAATTTTGTTCGCTGGCACTTGAAAGAAGAAGGAAGAAATAAAGATAACTTTATTTGACATGCCAAAGAATGAAACATAAACTAGTTACAAGAAATAAAAGATAATTTTTGAATAAAACTGTGTTTACGGATTTTATCGCGTTTAGTTATTTCATTTTTTGATTCGTGCGCTTTACAGCACCCGTGGTTACGGGGGAAATGAGATGTGTGACGTCCCAATGTCATAGTTAGTTTAGCTACTTCTGTTTTGGAATATTAATTTTTGGTTCGATCAACGCACAACAAGCTTATAGTATCTTGAAGTCTTGCAGTGGTTTGCTTAGATTCGGATTTTATTTTGCTAAATACATAGTACCAAGCAGATGGCAACATTCATCCATTTTCTCTGTTGAAATTAGGATGTTTTTTAATTTAAAAATAGGAAAATTAAACGCAATAAAATCCGTAAAAATCATTTTATTTAATGTATAGTATTAACGTAAATATAATAAACTATTAAGAGCATTTGCGTAAAGTCAAATTAGGTCCCTGTTTCAGCTATCTGCTGCTGTTCTAAATGACAGCAGGGCTGACTTACAAATAGAGCTCGATATTTACTTTCCGGGCGAATATTTATATAATACCTACAGCGTACATAAATAAAAAAACACTCAAATAAGCGAATACTTGAAGTAGATTTGTTTCACTAATGAAAATGTCACTCCACTTAAATTTCTACAATAGTCGACTTCGTTATGAGGATATCCGCATTAGATTCCAATTAACGCAGTGATAAGTGACCAACAACAAGAAAAATGCAGGGTGTCGATGGTAAAAGTACCTTGGTCTCATAATGCAGGACCTGAGTGTAAATCTCAGCCCGAATCAATTTTATGTTTTATCTAGCACCTAACTACCCGTATATAGACGTTTTTAAAAATAAATTAAAATTTAAAAACTCTTTAATAAAAGTTCAGGATATCAGTATTTTCCCATAGAATTTCAAAATATCAATTTTACCACAAAACTACTAGCTTTTACACGTATTTCGTAAAACTACGCAAAGAAAATATCATATAATTTCTCGGTGTCATATAAATGTGTAAGTAATTAAGCGTACATCCCTGGTCCATTTAAATGATTACAAAAACCACATTATCAATAACTGCATTGAAATGAGTAGAGGAAAGTGTCTGTAATAGTGAATTCATTTCATTAATTAAAATAAATTTATATTAGATCCTTGCCTACGTAATTGTCGTTTTCTAACATCTTTACTGACTGTGAAGAAAAAAAAAGATTAGTGCCAATATTCTACTAAAAATAGAAAACTGTCAGTATTCATTTTTCTCTTTTAGTTTCATATGCAAAATAATACAGCGGATTTCTAAATTTTTATTTGCCTGCAAAAGTTCATTGCTTGATCTAGGCTTCTGTATGTTGTAGGGATTTGTATTAATCGTCACACTTGGCAAGCAGACTGATAATCGAAGTACCAAACGTCTCGCACTTTTGTTTCTGCTATTTGTCGCTGGTCTGAGTATTTTGCGTCTGACGTAAACGAGACGTTTATAACGCCATCTTTTGGCTCTAAATAAGATCTTAGTGTCATTTACCAAAGCCATCCTTTAAAAATTTAAGTATAGGAATTTATAGGGTAACGAATATCCATATCCCATACGCACCAATGATATATAAGTTGCGTAAATAATTGAAATTTAAACTTAATATACACATAAAATAATACTTGCCTTAATTTTAGTATTCAACTCTCACACTCATAACCTCGGGGTTCACTCTGCGTGAATATTTAATTTATACCCAAAAGCGTTTGGTTCATTGTTTACTCCCACTACTCCGTACTAATGTTTGAAATAACATTGGGACATGTTTATGTTTAATACGGTTTAAAACGTCTCTTTCGTTGAACTACGTTTGCTAAGTACTTTATATTGTTAAAAAATATCCTAATACTACGTAAAAGTTAATTTTTGTTTTCCTTAGGTCTACATACTCCATTCTACACTTTCTTTCCAAAATTTTAGAATCCTGTGTTTACAAGCAAATTTCCACTTTTATTTCGAAACATAACCTACTGAGTATATATCAGTCTGGGTTTCGTCCTGGTCATAGTACCACTACTGCATTAATTAATGTTATTGATAATATTAAACAAGGCATGGAAGAAAAAAAATAACAGTACTGGTACTAGTTGATTTCTCAAATGCTTTCAACACAGTTGATCATGAAATCCTTCTTTCCATACTCTCTCATCTGAATTTTGGCCCTACTGAATTGGATTGGATTGCATCTTATCTTCGCGGTCGACAGCAGTCAGTCAGTGTGGGGCAACTGTCCTCAGCTTGGGCTGATGTGGATGCTGGTGTGCCGCAAGGCGGTATTCTTTCTCCTATAATGTTTTCAATTTTTTAAACTTTATTACCTCCATCATCGAATGCTCGTACCATTTGTATGCCGATGACCTTCAGCTTTATGTGCAAACTGAGATTGGGGATATCCATAATGGGACCAAAAACCTTAACGGCAACTTAGCAGCTATCAAGGATTGGTCTACTCGTTATGGAGTTTTAGTCAATCCTTTGAAATGCCAAGCTATACTATTGGGTAGCTCAAGGATGCTGGCTAAGATCAATCTGACAGACTTACCTCCTATTTACTATGATAATACTACAATTCCTTTCAGTAATTCTGTTAGAAATCTTGGCCTTCACATCGACAGCACGCTGAATTGGAGAACTCAGGTTTCAGATGTGAGTCGTAAAGTTAAACGATACAGAGAGCATAACGTAACATTTTCTTCCCACAAAATCTAAGATCATGCTTGTCCAATCACTTATATTACCCATAATTGATTATGCAGATGTGTGTTACTCAGACCTGTCCCAAGATCTTCTGAACAAGCTGGAACGCCTACTCAATAACTGTATAAAATTTATCTTTGGGCTTCGTAAGTATGATCATATTTCTCAATACAGATCTAAGCTAAATTGGCTTACAATCCGGCAGAGGCGCAACTCCAGAATATTACTTGTACTTTTTTCCATATTAAATGATCCATCTTCGCCTTCTTATCTTAAGAGTAAATTTCATTATCTTTCTTCATCTCATGATAGGGTCCTACGCTCTTCTTCTAACAACAAAATCTGTACTCCAGTTCACTTCACCGAGTTCTATGGTAACTCCTTCACAGTTCAGGCTACACGCCTTTGGAACTCCTTGCCCGATGACATCAGAAAAGCTCCCAATAAGTACGCTTTTAAAAGTTGGTCCGTGATCATTTATTAGGCCATTGAATTTTACATGACTCATCAATTTAGTATGTATTGCCAAACAGACGTATATATTCATAGTCATTTGTACATACTAATTATGTATGTATTTAAATATATATATACTTGTACGTATATCCATTTATTTATATATTTGTATATATGTAAGGACAGATTGTATATATTATGTAGTTAATTATCATTTGTATAGTGTTCTCTTATTGCCACACCCACATCAAATTCTCACCACTCCATGGGTTGACTGGTAGAGAATGCCTCAAGGCATTAAGTCCGCTCTTTGTATTCTTTTGTTTAAGGATGCAATAAAGAATAAAATAAATAAATTCATGCATTTTTTATAAAATCAAGTGTGAAGAACAAGCTTAAAATCTAGCTGCTGGTTTATAGATACTGCGATCATTTGACCACCTCATTTATTTGATCGTGATTCGGAATTTATGATTTATAAGGTTTTTCTATCAAAAATAGTATCAGTCTCATCTGTAGTAGCTCGAAGTTTTCTTAGTAGCATACCTGTGCTTAGTACGCCGTAAATCCGTTGATCCTGCGCTTAAGCACTTTCAATCGGTCGGATTTCCATGTCATCAGACTATGTGAGTGAAAGAATAGTGAGAGAATCTGTTCTGCGCAAATAACTTACTATGTAAAATGTTCTAATAGCTTCTTGAGTCAATTCTTTATTACTTTACACCGTCTTCGCACCGATTTCTAAAGCTATTACGTTTAGTACCTATCTTGAAGACGGCTTTTAGTTTTAGTTACAAAAATGTTGTGCCCTGGTGTTTGCATTAAAGAACATTGATACACAGCCCAGTCCTAGTAGCAATCCTGTTGATCGCGTTATGTCATTTATCAGAGACAACAGATATATATATATATATATATATATATATATATATATATATATATATATATATATATATATATCACCTTTTCTACCAGTGGTAGAAAAGGTGAGAGGAAGCAGATTGGCATGGTTTGGGCATGTGATGCGGAGGAATGAAAGTCATGTCACAAAACGAGTGTTGAATATGAATGTGGAGGGACACACGGGCAGAGGAAGGCCGAATAAAAGATGGATCGATTGTGTGAAGAGTGATATGAGAATGAAAGGAGTAAGTATGTAAATGACGGCTGATAGAGAGGAATGGAACAAGAAGGTTTACTGCGCCGACCCCAGATAATGGGAAATGGTTTAGAGAATGAAAATGATATATATATATATATATATATATATATATATGTGTGTATTTAATCTTGAGAAAAATACTACTGACGACTCTTCAAAAAAGGGAAAGACGTTAGAAAGGGTTTGCTTCAATCCTCATGCTTGACAGGTAGGTCATTTTACGCCTGACTCAATTGATATAGTTAAACCGTCACCTTAGTTTGCGACATATTTTATTACTAATTTACACGAAGTACAGCTTTGCTGCATATAGTTGTAGCACTAATAACTTGGTTAGACTAGAGAAAGACAACGCTCTCACAGAATACTAGCTTAAAATAATAATTTAATGCTAGTGTATTTTAAATGGCGTGTATAGAGAACTGGAGACCCATTTTACTAGAAACATGGCATTTCATATAAGTACTCAGGGGTAACGAC
The DNA here is from genome assembly GCA_036936625.1 of Parnassius smintheus behrii. Classification (NCBI taxonomy): domain Eukaryota; kingdom Metazoa; phylum Arthropoda; class Insecta; order Lepidoptera; family Papilionidae; genus Parnassius; species Parnassius smintheus. Next base: position 61,283,509 of record JAUPFT010000002.1, on the reverse strand, counting down.
ACGTTTGAGTTTCGATTAAGTGAGGATAGATGCAGATGTCAATGGGTCATAGCATTCACTTGCCATCATGTGGATATTTGCTCGTCTGTTACTTTTATTCTGTAAAAAAACTGCAGTAGAAGTAGAATAACTAACATAATACAACCAATCAGTGAGCAGAAGTGATACAGGGCTGGCCATAAAGCTCGAAGAATTGACAACCGATGGAGCTGATGAAAGATGGTTATCGTGTATCGTGTAAAGATCTTCGTATTGGTAAATTGATTGTAGGGGACTAGAGTGACAATCTGGAAAGACATGAAGGAAATCTATTGATACAGGTTGCAACGAATCATGTTTTGGGACATGCCTTTAAAGAATGCTTTATACAATACGGGACTTGAAAGGGCGTGACGTGGTTATAATGAGCAATTTTGATTGACGTTCAACTAAAGTAACAAAATTCTAATAATCTCATGTCGGTGTGAGATTTATTGTTCTTATGTTTATGTGAAACTTACAACAAAGAAGAACATACAGGCTATCACTTTCCTCGCTTTTTTCATCTATTATATACCTTTTTTACTAATAAAGGCAGGCCTCAGTGGCTTGCTTATCATTGGAATCAGTCTCTCCTCCCCTCAGGTATAACTTATAAATAATTTATAAGTAGAAAGAACATGTACATTATTCGAGTGCATTTATACATGTTTGTAAGGTATAATATGGTAGGTACTGTTGTATGGCTCTTTAATGATTCGTTGCATTTGACGAAAACTTAAATAACAATGGACGCTTAGTTCACATTCAAATGAGTATCCTTTCAGAGATACACAATGCAAAAGCTATACTTATTTAGATTTTAGTATCTTTGTTTGAATCGGCAGAATAAATGGATGCTTTGCTTGATGGACTTGTTTATAGAAATGTATACTGTCTCTGCCAACTGTCTCATCTATTTCATATTGTAACAGTACAAAAATGAAAAGATTTATTACTTAAAAAAAAACTGAAAACTGAAAGTGACTAACAAGCTTACAGTCCACCTGATGGTAAGTGACTACTGCAGTCCAAAGACACCTGCACCCGACTTTATATAAAGAAAATTATAGATGCCTTGCAAAGGTGTGAACCTTGTAGTGATGGTGTAAAAATATTCACTACTCCGTGTTATAAAAAAAACGACAGCACCCTAATGACAGGGTGCGAACCGCAAACTTAAAAGGTCGTGGGTTTGAATCTGAACTTTGACCACTTTCATGAACTACTCCACAAGCTTACGAGAAGTAGTAAAAGGGAATATAAGTTATATTATAATAGAATTTCTAGTATTTTACAAAAAAAAAATATCCTCCACACATGCAAACGTTATCAGACTATACATTAAACTAACTTCGGAGAAAAAAAACGAGAAATAAGCAGCAGCGGCTTCCTAATAATAACGAAAAAAAGTGTACAGTTCAGACGCGATAGAAGTGAAATCTTCAAATGAAACGAAATATAAAATAAAAATATTTTCACGGCTTTTTTATTTTTTAGTTTTTTAGCGGTTTTATCTCTTATTTTACACGGAGCAGGAGGTGGATAGTGAAGATGAAGAGTTTATTCGTTCGAAGGAAAATCGAAATTTGGCCAACAGAGGTTATTTGTTGCGGAAAAATGGTACCCAGTGGTCCACTGTACCGGAAAGGCCTAATGTTCGTACATTAAGCCGTAGACCAGATCAGAAAACATTATTTTCTGATGACATTTTGCAAGAAATATTGGTTTACACAAATAATCGACTTAGTCTCAAGCTAGTTGCATGCTAAAATAGTCGTGTCACCAAATATGTGATGGTAGAAGCAACAATAACAGAATTGACAGCATTTATTGGTCTGTTGTACCTAGCTGGGCGTTTTAAATCGAATCATTTTAATTTGAAAGATCTACGAAGGAGTAATGAAACTTGTATCGAGATTTTTAAGGTGAAATTAACAAAACTAAGAATTTATTATAATTAATCAGCATTTTAAGAAATCTTTTTTAATGTAATGACATTAGATATAGTAAGTTTCTAGGGCAGGCGGAAAAAAGTACATTGACCTTTTACGATATCATCGGGGTAGGCAATTAAAAAAAATGAACCTAAACAAAAAAACTTTTTGTTTAGGTTCATTTTTTAAATCTTTTTATTATTACATACATCATCAGAGTGAAACATAAGGGTGCCGAGTGCGAAGTTCTTTGCAGGCCTTATGTCTATTATTATATAATAAAGAGAGAAGATTATCCTACATGAATTAAAAAGCAAATTAATATTAATTTAATTTTATTATTTATATATCATGAGTTATTACAATTTTCATTATTAAGTTATTAGTAAGTAAGTACTTTAATAAGTAGGTAGTTGTATAAAACATAACTACTTCTTGGCAGTCAGGTTAAAAAGACTAACTTTTAATGCTAAGCATTCTTAAGCAGCCAACCTTGAAGCATGCATAAAACTTCTCATAATAAATTGTCAGATACACTTGACAGGCTATTCATCTGTATCTATTTCAGAATCATTTTATGATGACGAAGACGTTGAAGAGTCCGTCACATTGATTATAACCTAAAATATCGGCAGTCTTCTTTTTCATATTCATTTTGGATGGATATACGTTATACGTCACTAGACTACGTTTTTTTTACATATTTATAGATGTTTACAATAATTATTTTTTCGGTTTCCAAAATATGCGATACTTTCCGCTTCTTTCGTGGTGACATAAAGTCTTTATGAGATTTTCATGTCGATGGACTCGATTTCATACCAGTGATAATAAGCAAAACCTCACAAAACAATAATAAAAACTTTAATACAAAACGTAATAACACAACTAACAAAACAAATTTAATAAAAATTAAAGCAACTAATATAACGGAAATTTTTAAATCTCAAACTATCTACACGTAGGCGCATCCCAAAGCAGTATGAGGAATGAGTTCTGCTCCATCCGCTTTCTTAAATACGCACGGCGTGAGACCTATCGCAAATCGTGTCAAAACAGGTTTATTATCTCTGAATGACCGCTTTCTTCACCCTACCTCGTACCATGAGACACACTTAGACGATAAACGATACCTAATCTAAAAAGAAATGTATGGAAGCATTAACTATCGTTTTGTTTTGATGCTAACATAATACTTGAGGTTAATGTACTTTTTTCCGCCTGCCTTAGAAACGTACTATAGTAACAAATATTGCAAGTATAAGGTGATAGTCAAGGATTTAGAGTAAAGTAGAATATTATTGTTATTAACACAACATCTGTTATATTAAATTCAGGTTTCTTTATTATGTTTTCTTATGCGAGTGCTTGAAAAATCATGCAAATCAATTGACTGATTGCTACATAATTTGAGTGGTGCTGGCGTTAGTAGAAATCAAACCGACAGAGAAATTTCGATGCACGGAAGTAAGCAATAATCTTTGCATTACCAAGATCACTTTAGTAAATGAAGTAAAAGAACAACAAATGGCAAATATTGAGTCTCTCATTACTATCCGACAGCTGGCCTATTCACCGCACACCATTGAAATTTGCTTCTCTGTAATCAGGTCGATTGCTTATTTAATTATTGGAAATTCCTCTTCCATGAGTTTTCTTTTTTATTATAAAATCACTTTTTATTAATTACCTTTATTGTTTATAATTCCCAACTGGTGGTAAGGGCTGATGAAACACTTCGTGGTAAATCTCTCAGTTTTAGTGTAATAATAGCCTATTTACTCACGCTTTTAAAATACACATACTCGGAGATGGGAAAATAGACGCTTGAAAATTATTTTATTGCTTTTACTTATGCAAGACTGTGGGTTGCGTAGGTGAAATAAAAATGTGACTCACAGTCTTTTGGTATTTATTTACTCCGAATTTCAACGCAACACTATATACATACAGAAGGAGTATAGCACAAGCACAGATAGTTTGCAAGAAAGTATACAGTACAGAGAAGAAGTAGAGAAAGTTCACAATAATAATTTAAGACTAAGAACAATAATACGTAAGCGGAAAATTCTAAAGCGGTTAGTATCGAGCGACATACACTTCGCGTCAGGAGCAGGTTCCGACTGGCCGGAGCGGGAGGTCCGTAAAACTCGGACGATGCGCATGAGTCTAACGAGGTGGCGAAAACAAAAGAACCGGTCCCGGTATGTTTGTTTCCATTTGCGATATACGTCACGAAGGCGTGCTGGCTGAGTGCAATAACGTATTGTGTGTTAATATAAAACTAATGTGTAAATACATATACATAATATTTTATATAAATATTATAGACATAAAATGAATACTGTTTAATATTAATAAATAAATATAATAGTATGATGCTAAATAATAAATGTTATAAATATATAATTTTACAAGTGTAGGAGAATAGCCTATATCACTCCCCCCCCCCCGCGCAGACCATCCTATGGGCGATAATAGTCCGGAAACTGAACTCGGCGTCCAGAGCGTGTTACACGTTGTGTAGAAACACAACGTGTAACTGTGCGGTGTTGGTGTGGGAATGACCGGATTATGTGGTCTGTGTAGAGTGTGTTTGTTTGTGAGTATAGAGAAGATGTATCCAGAAGCTTAAACACTTTGTTACCGCGTGTGAGTACTTTATGTGGACCGGTGTAGGCAGGTTGTAAAGAACTTCGCAAAGCATCCTCGCGAAGAAAAACATAGCCGCAAGAATTTAGATCCTTAAAAACAAATGTCTTCTTGGTGTTGTGCCGAGTTGTTGGTACCGGTTTCAAGGTCTTGGCGATATTACGGAGTCGTGCAGTGAACTCAGTGATGTCCACAGGGCCATCTGTACTGGGTTCAAAGAATTCGCCAGGCAATCGAAGAGGCTCGCCGTATACGAGTTCTGCGGAAGAAGTTTGCTGATCAGCCCTAAAAGCACTGCGTATGCCAAATAGGACCCATGACAGTGATTCAGTCCAACCGCTGTCAGCATGACACATAATAGCTGCTTTTAACTGTCGATGAAATCGTTCGACTATTCCATCGGACGCAGGATGATAAGCTGTTGTGTGCTTATGTTGAAAGCCAGCAGTTCTTGATAGGTGTCGAAACAGGGCTGATTCAAATTGTCGTCCTCGGTCTGTGACAATTTCCTCAGGACAACCATAGCGAGCGATCCAATGGAATAGCAACGCTTGTGCAACACTTTCGGCTGTAATGTCGGCTATTGGTACTACTTCAGGCCATCGTGTAAAACGGTCGATTGCGGTGAGGCAGTAGCAGTAGCCTTTTGATAATGGAAGTGGACCTATGAGGTCTATATGGACTTGCCTAAAACGCGTGCAAGGTAAGGCGAAAGTATCCCAAGGTCAGGATACGTGTCGGCTTACCTTGGAACGCTGACAGGCAATGCAAGTTTTAGCCCAGTCTTGACAGTCCTTCCTGGCCAGACGTAGCGTTCTGCTACAATTTGAGCAGGGGCATTTGCTCCAGGATGGCTCAGGAAATGAAGACTGTCAAAGACTTGTTTGCGAAGAGTTTTGGGCTCAAAAGGTCTACGGATTGGTGTACTTATGTCACAGTACAATGTAGTACTGTAACCAGGAATGTTGTACTGTTTAAAGCGGAGTGACGACGAATCAGTTTTCGTAAGCTGAGCAAGTTCTTCGTCATTGGCTTGAAATTCAGCTAAGGTGGTGAGATCGATGGACGCTTCCAGTTCCTCAACGCGACTTAAGGTGTCGGCAACAATGTTATCTTTGCCAGATATATGCCTTATGTCGGTTATGAAGTCTAACTGTCTATACTGACGAGGCGAGCGGTTGTCTTTCCTTTTATGGAATGCAAAACTGATCGGTTTATGGTCAGTATAGATGTTAAAGTGTCTCGCCTCCACCATATGACGAAAGTATTTAATAGCTTCATATATAGCTAACAACTCTCTGTCATATGGTGAATACCTCTAGGGAGGTTGTTAAGAGGCGCTTGTATTTGGGCGGCATTGGGCAGATATCGTCTATAAAAATTAACGATACCCAAAAATCTCCTCAACTGACGTACCTCCTTGGGTTGTGGGTACTCAAGAATAACCTGTACCTTTTCTTCAAGGGGCTTGGTGCCACTTTCCGAAATACGGTAACCAAGGAAAATGACTTCGTCAACACCAAAAATACACTTAGATGTGTTTATAAGCATCTCATATCTCTTGAGTCTGCTAAATACTTCGCGAAGATGTTTCTCGTGTTCCTCTTCGTTTCGTGAAAATATTAGAAAGTCGTCAAGGTAACAGTAACAAAATTCTAAGCCTTTGGTCATCACATCCACGAATCGTTGGAAGGTTTGCGCTGAGTTGCATAAACCGAACGATATGTAAGGGAACTCATAAAGTCCAAACGGTGTGGTAATTGCAGTTTTCGGGATGTCGCACTCACTGACAGGTATTTGGTTATACGCCTTAACCAGATCGATAGTGCTGAAGACCTTACAACCAGCCGTACTATGGGTAAAGTCGTGTATATGTCTGATTGGATACCTGTCAGGGATCGTGCGAGCGTTGAGCATTCTATAATCCCCGCACGGGTGCCAACCGTTGTCTTTTTTCGGTGCGAGATGAAGAGGCGATGTGCTTTCTGAAGGCCTAGCTGTACCATTGGCTAACATGGATTCGAATTCTTGTCGGGCAATTTTGAGCTTTTCGGGTGCTAAGCGTCTTGGGGAAGAAGTTACTGGTGGGCCTGGTGTCGTGCAAATGTGGTGTACAGTGTGATATCGTGTGTTGTGTACCAGCGGGTCGTGTGATTTCAGGAAATTCACCTAACATTTTATGATACCGCGAGCTGCCAGTCGAAACCTTCACAGATGGAACAGAATCTGGATGAAAAATTAAAGATAAATTAGTAACTAAAGTAGTTGTACTATCTATTAATCTTTGGTTTCGACAATCAACAATTAGGTTATAAAAAGATAAGAAATCAACACCAATTATAGCTTTCGTAACATTAACTACCACAAAACGCCACTTAAAACTACGTCGCAGTCCAAGATCTAGGCTAAGGTGGGCATAGCCGTAAGTCTTTATGGTACTCCCGTTGGCTGCACAGAGTTCGTAATTGGTGGCTGCACGACGATCACGAATTAAGGACCTTGGAAAAACACAGAGGTCGCTTCCTGTGCCGACCAAAAATTGTATTTTTGAGGTGCGGTCCGTGACGAATAGGCGACCAGTAGTGTTAGGACAGTCGTCAGTCGCCATTAATGACCGTCCTGTAAGTTTCCCGCCTTAAAATCACACGGTGGCAGGCATTTATGTGCGTGGCCACCATATTTGGCGTGATACCAGCAAAGTGGGAATTTTTTATAACGAGACTGCGATCTTGATGAAGAACACCCACGCTGTTGGTGTCCGCTCCTGGAACGGGACCTCCTATTTACCTGAGATGATAGTCTTTGCAGTTGCTTACGAAGTTCGGCAACTTCCCTTTTAAAGCATCGCAGCTGGGACCGGGTTTGGATGTACTTGCCGGGCAAGTAGAGGCGACTTGCGGTGAAGACGGTACAATATCCTATATCCGATCTGCCAAATCTGCCAGCACTTCCAATGACGCGCTGGGTTGCGCGGCTAGCACTGTCTGGATGCCCCTCGGCAAACGGCTGGTCCAAATAGTCTGCAGGAAATCGTCAGATACTTGGGGTCCTGCTAGGCTCTGAAGTTGTCGCAAGAACTTTGAAGTCTTCCTGTCACCCAGTTCTTCGTGCATAAGAAATTGCTTCACCTTCTTTTCGTGTGAGGTACTCAAACGCTTTATGAGCTCTGTTTTAAGTTTTATATATTTATCACTGGCTGGTGGGTTGATAATAATATCTTTGAACTCTTTGGAAAATTGATGGTCTAGTTGGCCGATGACGTAACTAAATTTTGTAAAATCGTTCGTGATACCAGAAATAGCAAATTGGCCCTCAACCTGTGCAAACCATATTTCTGGTTCTTCCGGCCAAAAAGTTGGTACACGCACTCCTACCTTAAAAACTTCGGATGACGTATCGGAGGCGTCAGTGGAAGCGCGCTCTCCGCTTACCCCCTGTTTAGATTGTTGGGTGTGGCTGCCGCTGCTTGCATCTTCGAATTTATCTCTGCGATTCATTATTTTGGTATTCAAAGCGGGGTCACCAAAGTGGGTTGCGTAGGTGAAATAAAAATGTGACTCACAGTCTTTTGGTATTTATTTAGTCCGAATTTCAACGCAACACTATATACATAATATATAAGATATATAAGAAGGAGTATAGCACAAGCACAGATAGTTTGTAAGAAAGTATACAGTACAGAGAAGAAGTAGAGAAAGTTCACAATAATAATTTAACACTAAGAACAATAATACGTAAGCGGAAAATTCTAAAGCGGTTAGTATCGAGCGACATACACTTCGCGTCAGGAGCAGGTTCCGACTGGCCGGAGCGGGAGGTCCGTAAACTCGGACGATGCGCGTGAGTCGAACGAGGTGGCGAAAACAAAAGAACCGGTCTCGGTATGTTTGTTTCCATTTGCGATATACGTCACGACGGCGTGCTGGCTGAGTGTAATAACGTATTGTGTGTTAATATAAAACTATTGTATAAATACATATACATAATATTTTATATTAATATTATAGATACAAAATTAATACTGTTTAATATTAATAAATAAATATAATAGTATGATATGATGCTAAATAATAAATGTTATAAATATATAATTTTTTAAATGTAGGAGAATAGCCTACAAGACAAAACATGAAGCAAACCGTTTAGTTCGAATATGATCTCGAATCGAATAATGGAATACTGATAACGAAGGTATGGAGATCCTAAAAATCTTCATTAACAAAAAGCTTTTATACGTCCCTACTGCTCTCAGACCTTAAGTTTTGAGGTGGTTATCGATCACTTAATCTGGACAAATATTTGGCAGCTAATAAAACATCATATGTTATGCTGACGTGAAAGAAATGAACACCATTTTAGTAAAATTCTTAACGCGGCATATGCTTAACTAAAGTAAAATTAAATGAGGTAAAACAAAGTAAAGTAAGTAATTTTTTTTTTCAAAAATGAGCAGTAGCATCTTCGGGATAACAATTCAAAATTTAAAAAAACTACAGTTGCCAGCCCAGCTGTCAAGCGTGGCAACTATGGCAAATTTCACTCTATGAGATAATTTATGGGGAGGACCATGTTCAGTAGTGGACTTCAATAAGCTGTAATGATGATGATGAAAATGTACACAACTTTAAGAATAGCTTGAAAGTTTTAACCCCCCCCCCCCCCTTATGGCTTGGAAATCACGTGAAGCCGTTGGTCCTGCACCTGGTCACTCTCGAATAGGACTTTAAGTGTAAGGGGAATAGAGAGTGCACCTGTGCTTGCATATACACTTGGACACAAAATTTCTTTCCAGCGCAGGACAGGACAAGTCTTCAGATCGGACTGGCCACCTTGACCGAAATTTGGTTTGGATGACATTATTATTTAGTACCAGATTTTTCGCACATTTGATGCTGCTTCCCGTCGCTGATCTGAGTATTTAAGACTTGTTTTAAGAGAGGAAGTGGTATACCGTCGTAGCTAATCCCGTTAACCTGCCTCCTTTGGTTTGTAAACTTACGAAAAAAATCAATAAGTGATAATAAAACGAATAATTTTTTCACGATTTTTATCGATAATTTTTACAATAAATGTTCGAATTGTCGACCTCTTGCTCTAATACAGGCGAGGCATCCTCATAAGAAAGAACGTGTTATAGGCCGCTTCAATATTCTGTTATTTGATTGTTGAAAAAATTCGATTATCTTTTGTTGAAGCTCTGCAATGAAAATGCAGGATTGTTTTCTTTTCTTTTAGATATCTCCAATAAAAAAATCCAATGGATATAAGTCCGGTGACCGTGCTGGCCATAAAAAAGGCCCCATGCGACCTATCCATTTTCCTGGGAAATGATCATTTAAAAAGTTCCTTACCGGCAAGTCGTAATAGGTGGGGCAACCTTCATTCTGTAACCACATATCTCGTAAAAGTGCTGGTAATAAGTTTTCTAATAAAATAGGCAGGTCTCTTCTTAAAAATTCCAGGTAGACCTGCCCATTTAGTGCTTCGGGAAATTCTAAAGGTCCGATTAAGCGCCCGTTAATAATACCGGTCCACAGATTTACTTTGAATCGATGGTGAGACCTTTTTCGTGCATTAAATGCGGTTTCACCATACTCAAGCTATGTATTTTGTGCATGTTCATAAATCCATCTTTCTTAAAAGTGCTTTCATCCGTCCATAAAATATTATTTAGAAAATTCGGGTTAAAATCGGGTATAATCTCGTGGCAAAAGAGCCTGCACTTATTGATAGTGGTAGGCGTGGTTAGAGTACCCTATGTACAGTTAACTTAGGTATTCCTGTCAATTTTGCAATGTTAAGAACATAAGTTCGCGGATAATTTCGAACCTGCTCCAAAACTTCGTCTTCAATGTAAAAGTCTTCTCTACCACGTGCAGATACTACTTTCTATGGATATTAGGTCTTAAATCCGCCGAAACAGCGTGTAAACGAATTATTTTTCTAAACATTAATCGAACGGACGAATCATTAAAAAAATATCTAATTGAGTAGTTTGCACAAAATCTTCCCTCTGCCAGAAAAAAATTATACCACAGAAAGATGAAGTAAAAGTACCAAGTTAGATACTATTTTGAAATCTACATGAATTGCGCCAACTTTTGAAAATAGTTGCCAGATCCAAGTGCGTACATTTTCTTTACAGTAAGAGGGGTCCAACTTGCTCCATAAAACTTTGATGTTACATTTTTACACTTTTACGAACATTTATGTATTTATTTCTAACAAACTGTAAAAGGCACTGAAAAATAAAATAGTAGGTATAGTAGGCATATTATTGGGCTGAACAAAACAGAAAAAAAAATAAAATCGGTCCTCATTTGCAGATGCAACATCAAAAATATTGACACAAAGGCTGATTTTCTGGAAAATTTAGAAATCAGCCATTATCTTTTAAACCACACAATTTTCGTAATATTATTTCGAACAGTTCTTCCATGGTCTACAACCCCCTTTTGTTTGATCGTTACGTTCTGTGACATCTTATATAGTAGATGAGACAAGTGGTAATTTAAAGGCCGTGACGACTGTGGAGTGTATAGGCAAGGGAGACGTTAAGGTACCGAAAATAAAAGACGGTACATACTGTGTCTTTAGAGAAGAGTGTAGTTTGTACCCAGGAAGGATACAATAAGTTAGACCCTTACAAGTCTCTGTGCTCCAAAAAAACTTTTTAGGAGGCTGGTTTCGGCCCTCTAAAGCTGAAATATGTTAAATCAATAAGGCCAATATAGTGAGTGTTTTACAAGAGCAACAGTTATGCAAAAAAGGCGGACAACTTTTTATTGAAAATGACATTTTTTTCGTGCAATGGGGTGAATGATTTTGTTTAAAAAATTGTTTAAGAAAATATTACTTACAATTACGATTTTCATTTTGATCTCATTCGATATCCAAATAAACGTACATTTATTGTGTTAAACGCGACTTTGCTACTTTATCTAATGTAATAAATAATTATAAAAAAATCTCGAACTTTTTTTTCCACCAACTTGGTCCACCTTGATTCACAAGGCAAGACCAAGTTATTTATAATATTACGTTACCTTAGATGCCATTTTAATAGATTAGATTTTTTTAAATAAAAATCCGTCATCTAATTTCACTCAAACGTTAAAATATTGAATTATTGTAGGTTTTAACATTCTAAAAAGTTTAGATTTAAAGTTACCCAAAACTCACGATAACTCTGAATTTGACTTTTAGAGGAATTTCTATGTAGTTCTGTTGTTTTTCCCGTAAATTAATTGTGTTGGAAAAATATACTATTTCGAAAGACACTAATTATTCAATAAAATAAACGTGTATATATAAAATATCACAAATACTTTAAAAATCGTTTAAAGTTACCCAAATCGACTGTAGTTTGTCAATTTATTCTATAAAAAAATAATAACGACGCCCCATACTGAGCACAACTCCATCTAAGAAATTTGCATTTTCCGTTGTTAATAAAGTCTTTTAACGCGATATTTACGGCAATTGCATAGATTTAGATCTCTGCCACGGTTCACTAGATACATAAATTAATAACAAAACAATATATATATATATATATATATATATTTGTATATATATATATATATATATATATATATATATATATATATATATATATATATATATATATATATATATATATATATATATATGATTTGAGTGAATGAGCTTCCAAAATAACCCAAATAGTTGGCTTACTTATAACAAGGACACGATCAGAGTTCCAGTTTGTGTAGTTTGAATATTTATTCGGTTGACAGTGTCTTTGTTAAGGCTGGCCCAGTAACTTTAGAATCTTGTTAGCTTAGCATTGGGATAATCCTATAAACATTTCAAATTTAAATAATTTATACTCTATAAATTATTATATATTAAACCTGTGAAAAGCTTAATCGGACAAATCAAATATATTTATTCCTATATTTACATGATAATATTATATTAATTTTTATTTTGTATTCCGGGCAATGGTTCACTACTACGCTGGATTATGGTAGACGACGCTTTTTCTAATCGTCAATATTTTGTTTATTAACACCTCATAAATTTCGGAGGTCATTGTATTTATACATATTATATTGCATTGGGGGTCATTGTAGAAGCGTGCTCGTCGCGACCCCTGCCAGCCCTTTTCAGGGCTGCAATTCTACACAGCTGCGCACCCATGCAAACGAGGGTTAGGGCGTCGCCCCAAGGCGACGCACACCAGCTCGTCCCCGTTGGTGTGGAATGCAGCGCACAAAGTGGCGATGGGGACCGCCACCCGTCACGCACAGTCCGACACGGCGGAAGGTGGAGGACGGAGTGCAGAGTTGGCACGTGAAATGTTAGAGGGGGCATGACAGATAAGACGAATGAGTTGATCGAAAGTGGGAAGTGTGGGAAAGTGGAGTGAACCTCATCAAACCACCTACCGGAAAGTGCAGAACTATGTCTGCCTGGCCAGCTAGTAAGATTATTTTTTATTCATTTTATTATTCAGTGTTTCGTTGGTCTAGTATTCGTAAATGTATTGCTGGTCTTGAGGTCCTGGGCCCAAATCCCGGGCCGGACAAAATTCATTTATTGAGTTTTCTGACAAGAAGTTATTAGTAGCAGCCCGGAATTAGGTAATTTTTTGGCGCTCTTTCAGCCCCGAGCTTTAGAAAGTAGATAAAGTCGTTGGTCCTGTGTTTGATCTCTCTAAGGTCCTGTTTGATGACCATCCCCTTGGACTATACCGGTAAGAGTTTACTCGTCCTTGATCATACACTCAGCAATTATAATCCTATTTTGCGTAGTTGTTCACTGTAACCGAAATTTCGTCTGAATAACATGATTGTTATAATAATATTTAATAGACATATAAAATCTTAATACTCTTTTAAAAAGATTTCGGCACAATTTAACTTCACGTACACAGATTATAAAAGACCAGTACTATATAGCACCTGATGCTAAAAAGTACAAACGGCCTATACACGTTTGTCAGAAGAGACGTGAGACGGCGGACAGTGTCGTGGAATTTAATTTCAGTGAAGCATTCATGTCTCAAATACGGAACGGTACGTCGGCATTTGTTCCAGGTACCTCCGTTTCGATGATTAGATATTTCAATAGGGTAACGCTAAAATTGTATACAGTTACCGTAGCCCGACACCGTAATGTAAACTATCATCATTCTAGGTTTTAAAATTAGTACCGTTACACTTAATATGGTATGTGTGGTAGTGAACGTTAGAGGATCAGTTAGAGATTGTCTAATTTTAAACACTTTACACCTTCTATGTATTTTTAATCACTTTTATTATGTAAATTTATTCCAAATGTAAAAATTTTATTAATTTCTCACAATAGAAAGGGCGAGAATATTTAGATTTAATGTATAGTAAATGCGATAAAATCTACCTAAATACAATGGTTCGTCTAGGAAATGATAGGATAAATACATGACAGTGTAACCATCTCATTTACGACATAAATATTTTATGTCTGTCGTGAATTTTTCTGTGTAGAACAGACTTAACGATCTGTACCAGAAACTCATTTATCGTGTTAATAATATGCTAAGAATTATCATAACCATCATCATCATTTTCATAACAGCCGTTCACAAGTTCACCGATATACATAAACCTCTTCTCCCAAAGCTATAAAACTGGTAGAGCCATTTTGCAGCATATGTTGCGGGAATGAGTCGGCTCAACCGAGGTAGGACCACGCTCTGAATGAATATCAACATATCACCTTTATGCTGCTGTGTTTCATATGGTGAGTGTAGAGATTTGGAGGCCCTTTTTACTGAAAACGCTTGAACTGAAATAATTTTTGCAAGGATCTTAGCTGATTTATTTTTCTAACATCTTTCTTAAAATGGATTTCTGTAAGATAACGCCTGATGATATTATAATTAATTATCAGATTATATTCTTTTGTTACTTCAGTTTTGAAAATTTGCCGTAGTTGCCTCGATTGGTTAGTACGAAGGCAGCTACAGATTTTTTACTTCCAGATTATCAAGAAGAAGCTGCCTCTTATGTTTAATTTCCTTCTGATACATCTTACGACACCAAGGCGACAATATGGGGTAGTGGGTACTCTTACACTGCCTGTATGTTGAATAGTCTTATATTCTAACATGATAGTACGAACTTAAATTATTTCTGATTTTTCAAAATTTGATGAATTATCTATATGTGTTGCCATGTAATTAAAGATTAAATTTGAGTCATGTTTTCGAAAGGCAAAACGGTACATATATATTGTTGGTACGCAACGGCAATTTCACATGGCGTCTGTCAAAGGAGAACAACTTATAAAATCTCTGTTTACTGAACGTTTTATTAACTGTTCGAACTATTGAGAAATTATTATTTACGTGTAGTAGTAATAATAATAGAGAGATATAGCAAGAAATAGCAGAGATGCCTTTGACAGAAATTTACCCATAAAATTGACGTGTATGTATGCATAAATCATGGAAGACAGCCCTCGTGCACCAAAACCTTAAAAAGGTAGCCGCTCTGATCCATCCAACTATAGACCTATCACCATCACCTCCTTGTTCTCTAAAATAATAGAATCCATTATTAATAGCCAGCTCATGCGGTACATTGAAGATCACCAGTTGATTAGTGACCGCCAGTAGCGTTTCAGTCGCGGTCGTTCGGCTGTCCATCTTCTGGGTTGCCTAATTCATAAATGGGCGAAAACAGTAGAGTCCAAGGGGGAGGCATTGGCCGTTAGTTTGGACATAGCGAAGGCCATCGATCAGGTATGACACAAAGCGCTTCTTACGAAGCTTCCTTCCCGTGGGCTTCCCGAGATATTGTGCAATTGGATCACCAGTTTTCTTGCTGATCGGAGTATCAAGGTCATAGTGGACGGTGCATGCTTGCATTACAAGCTCAATGACAGCACTGGTGATGATTTATACACCGGCCGTGCTAATATTTCTCGAGAAAACGTCGCTGAGTACTGGGACAAACTTGTGTCTGAAGTCGAAACTTTGTTGAACAAAGTCTCAGACTGGTGGCGACTATGTGACTACGTGGTCACTTGGAAGAGAATGCCAAATTGGCCTTTTTAAAAGCTTGACGTGTTCAACAGAGTGGGACAGACGAAGCTCCCCAGTGCTACCTCCTTCTCTTTCATCGCATCAAATGCAGAGCTGTTCGAATCGTCGGCGATCGAGCTCTTTCTGATCGACTTGACTCACTGGCACTGTGAAGAGATGTTGCATCTCTTTGCTTGTTTTGTCGCATCTACCACGAGGAGTACTCTAAGAAATTGTTCTGAATAATTCCAGCCGCAAAATTTCAGCATCGCACCTCGCGACAAAACTTGCGATACTATTCATACCATCTGGATGACTGGCGGTCCACCACCACGCGATTTAAAAGAAGTTTTCTATTTCGCACAACTTGCTTGTGGCATCGACTACCACCAGAGATTTTTCAGGACCGATACGACTTAGGGACCTTTAAGAAAAGAGAATAAAATTTCGGGAATCAAGGAAGTGACACAATATTACTATTTAAAAATGTATATATTGCTTTTCGAAGTATTCTCCGAGAAATTTGACACATTTTTCCATACGATGGAACCAATCATTAAAGCAACCATTCCATACGGAAGTTGGGGTCTCCAAAATGGCCGTTTTGTAGGCGTCCACAGCTTCTTCAGGTGATAAAAATCTCTGTCCACGCAATTTATTCTTTATTTTAGGGAAAGTATAGAAACCATTAGGGCTTGGGTCGGGGCTGTACGGCGGATGGTCTAATAATTCAACGTTTTCTTGCTCTAAAAACTCTTTTGTTCTGTGTGCGGTGTGAGAACTTGCATTGTCGTGATGGAGGATGATGCGGCGGTTGCAGTTCTCTTTACGGAGTTCAGAAACGACCTGTGGCAAACAAATGCTAGCAAACCATTCTGCATTAACCGTTCTTTGTCCCTCAAGAGGAGTAACAGTAACAGGGCCGCTTTTGGAGACAATTGTGGCCACCATTTTTTTTGCAACACTCCGTGAACGAACAATTTTGGTTGGCTTTAACTTATTTTCGAAAACCCAAACTCGTGACTAGTTTTGTTTCGGGTTCGTACGCATATATTCAGGATTCGTCACCTGATACGATGTTGTATACAGCATTCGAGGATCCTGCGTGGAATCTTTCGAGAGTTCTGACGCATCAAGTGACGCGAGCCGTTTTTTGCTCTTCACAGAGCGAATGCGGTATCCATCGGGGAAACAACTTTTTCACCTAATTGTTCATGCAAAATTATTTGTATTTGACTCATGGCAATGTCTAAAGTTGCCTGAATTTCGCGGTATGTCACATGTCGATCTTTCTCAATCAGCTTACGCACAGCATCAACGTTTTCTTGGGTGACTGCAGTTTTTGGGCGACCTTGACGGGGATCATCACTGAGCTTGACACGTCTACGTTGAAATTCAGCAAACCAGCGATAAATTGACGACTCCGTGGCGTAGTGGCTTAGCAACGAGTGGCTGCGTTGGAGGTCGCGGGTTCGAATCCCGCACGGAACAAGTATTTGTATACAAATAATTTGTATAAAAAACCTACAAATAATTGTTCCGGGTCTGGATGTTTGTCCTTGTGCAATTTATGTTTGTAAACTGTAGGGTAAGGTTAAAAAAATTATGGTTTTGGATGGGGCTTCATTACCAAATGCAGTAATCATCCAGTCAATACACTGTTTATGTGTTAAACCACTTTGAAAGTCATAGTAAATCATCGCTCTTGAATTTTTCGAGTCAATTCCATTTTCTCAAC
Organism: Parnassius smintheus behrii; assembly: GCA_036936625.1. NCBI lineage: Eukaryota > Metazoa > Arthropoda > Insecta > Lepidoptera > Papilionidae > Parnassius > Parnassius smintheus. The sequence continues at coordinate 61,266,129 of JAUPFT010000002.1, read as the reverse complement.
GACTAAACAAGTTTGACAAAACCTTGTGACAAGACCGAGAATCTTTTTTTAAATGAATAAACGGTATTCGATTTTTAAAACCAAGGAGTTTTCAATTAAAAAGATTTTAATATCACGGACGTCAATCTAAGCCAGATTAGAATGGCTAGGCGGCAACGGCAGGCGAGAGTGGAATTACAGCGGAGCTTTTGAAAGTGGGTGGAACACCGGTACTTGAAGTCCTTCAGAAGCTCTTCAATTCCGCCCTCCATGGTGGCACTACTCCAGAGGCGTGGAGCAGAAGTGCGGTGGTCTCGTTCTTTAAGAAAGGCGACAACGCTCTCTTAAAGAACTATAGACCGATTTCCCTTCTGAGCCGCGTCTACGTGCTGTTTTCGAGAGTCATTACTAAACTTCCAGCCTCCCGAACAAGCCGGTTTCCGAAAAGGCTTCAGTACCATAGACCACATACATACCCTGCGGCAGATTGTACAGAAGACTGAAGAGTACAATCTGCTACTATGCCTGGCGTATGTGGACTATGAGAAAGCCATTGATTCCGTCGGAATTTGGGCGGTGCTACAGTCCTTTCAGCGGTGCCAGGTTGACTGTCGGTATATCGAAGTGCTGAAGTGTTTGTACAGTAGGGCTATGATGGCTATCCGAGTACAGAACCAGAGCTCGAAACCTATCCAACTGCAGAGAGGTGTAAGACAGGGTGACGTTATATCCCCGAAACTCTTCACCGCTGCATTTTAAGACGTTTTCGAGCTACTGGACTGGAAAGGATACGGTATTAACATAAATGGCGAGTACATCACTCACCTTCGATTTGCCGACGATATAGTCCTTATGGCAGAATCGCTGGAGGACTTAAGCACTATGCTCAATGACCTCAATAGTGCCTCCCAACGGATAGGTCTTAAGATGAACATGGACAAAACAAAGATCATGTTTAACGTCCATGTCACACCTATGCCGGTAGTTGTTGGGAGCACTATGCTTGAAGTTGTTGACGAGTACGTTTACCTGGGACAAATAGTCCGACTAGGTAAGTCCAACTTCGACCGAGAGGTCAATCGACGGATTCAACTCGGCTGGGCAGCGTTCGGGAAATTACGACATATCTTCTCGTCAGGTATACCTCAATCTCTAAAAACTAGATTGTACAACCAGTGCGTGTTTCCAGTGATGACTTATGGATCTGAGACGTGGTCCTTCACTGCTGGCCGTATGAGGACGCTCAAGGTCGCTCAGCGAGCTATGGAGAGGGCTATGCTCGAGTTTCTCTGCGTGATAGACTCAGAAATGAGGATATCCGCAGTAAAACCAGAGTGACCGACATAGCCCAACGAATTAGTAAGCTGAAGTGGCAATGGGCCGGCCATATAGCTCGAATAACCGATAACCGATGGGGAAGGAAGGTTCTCGAGTGGCAGCCTCGTACCGGTAGGCGTAGTGTAGGGCGACCCCCCACTAGATGGAGTGACGACCTGGTAAGATATGCAGGAAGTCGATGGATGCAGGAGGCTCAGGACCGTGCTTTGCGGCATTACTTGGGGGAGGCCTATGTTCAGCAGTGGACTTGTGAAGTGCTGTAATGATGATAATGATGATAATATGACAGGAACAGTGGAAATATTCCATTCCCGATACTTTTAGTGCAGCCTAGTACTCCCTCCGTAGTAACTCCCCTTTGAAAGGCCGGCAACGCATTTGCAATTCCCATCATGGTATCGTGGTAATCACTTACCATCAAGTGAGCCGTATGCTCGTTTGCCTCTCTCCTATAAAAATACATGAATGTGAAAAAAGCAAGAGATGTGTGTCAGGATCATGCCCAATGAAAGCTACGGGCTTTCATAGGGCACGATCTCTCTGCATACCTTGATGGGTAGTTAAAGTTTATATTTTATAGAAACTCCACAGCACGAGAGAAATTCCTACAGTCAATTTTTATACGTGGTACTGCCATGTTACAGCAATATTGTGATTGTAGAATGAACGGGTAAGCTGGATTGTGGAAGGCCCACGCTCTCACGGAATACCAGCGTTAAAAGGAGCTTAATGCTGTTATATTTTGTATGGTAATGGTAGTAAATTGAAAACCCTTTTCACTGGAAATGAGGTATTCCATTTTAGTCTATGGCTCACAATATCTACTTCTGTGTGTTCATTTGTCATCCTTATTTTATAAAAAAGATAGATTTTTTTTAACTTAAGGATATTTCTTAAATAAAATTAATTATAATTGAACTTATATATTATAACGTGTGTACAGAAATGCTAAAACTTAGCAAAATCACTTCAGATTTGTGTAAGACATAAACCAAGTTAACCGCTACAACTTGCGCTAGATCCAAACTTAGCAAAGCCGCAAGCTAAAAGTCGGCTTTGCTTTATCAAGAATGTCAAATGTTAGTACTTTGTTGTTTGTTTAAATTAAATTTTTACGAATTTTACCTTTAAACGGGAAAAGGGTAGCATTTTTCAGATAGTCCTGTCAAATGTGGCAACAATGGCAGATATCTATATAATGCAACCTGGATGGTGTGACGGCTCAATATTATTATTAATAATTAAATTCAATATAAAGGGGCGTCAAAAATAGTTTTAAAACATATATATTAAGCAATAAAGTTAAATTAATAAACATAAAGTTAATATATTTCAGACATTATCCCAATAACATAGCAAATTAAAGGCAAAATTATTGTTTCTCGTAATAGGTAAATTTATTATAAAAAACTTGTAAAAATATTTAAAATAAAATAAATAATAGAAATAATAGAAATACAAGTCAAAAAATATTATAAAATTAAGTTAAATAACGTTTATAAGATAATTAGAAAATTTGTTAAAAATTGTTTAAGTCATGGGAGGTGTTCGTGTATAAAAGAAAATTTTTCTAAGTTGTGGAGGGAGTTCACGTATAGATGAAATTTTCTAAGTTGTTGAAGGAGTTCATGTATTAAAGAAAATTTTCCTAAGTTATGGAAGGTGTTCACGTATAGACGTCTTGTATGGATGGGGTGCCGGAGATACATACCTGCAGTTGTACATATATATGGGGTGGTCGGGAGCCCGACTGCCTGAAGTACTGTAGCACAATGACTAGTCCTATATTAGGGACTTATGATATTAAACTCAATGATACAAAAGCAATACTATAGAAGGTCTCCATGATGAATTTGCATTACAATAGTAGGGTCGTGGGTTCGAACCCTATATATGAATGACTTATGAACGTAAGGTCTATGATTCAAAAGCAATACTATAGAAGGTCTCCGTGATGAATTTGCATTACAATAGTAGGGTCGTGGGTTCGAACCCTATATATGAATGACTTATGAAAGTAAGGTCTATGATTCAAAAGCAATACTATAGAAGGTCTCTGTGATTAATATGCATTACAATAGTAGGGTCGTGGGTTCGAACCCTATATATGAATGACTTATGAAAGTGAGGTCTATGATTCAAAAGCAATACTATAGAAGGTCTCTGTGATTAATATGCATTACAATAGTAGGGTCGTGGGTTCGAACCCTATATATGAATGACTTATGAAAGTAAGGTCTACGATTCAAAAGCAATACTATAGAAGGTCTCTATGATTAATATGCATTACAATAGTAGGGTCGTGGGTTCGAATCCTATATATACATGACTTATGAAAGTAAAGTCTATGATACAAAAGCAATATTATAGGAGGTCTCCTTGATGCATAAGCATTGTATGGGGTGGTCGGGTGACTGACTGCTCCTAGTACTGTAGCAAAATGACTAGTCCTTATTAGGGACTTGAAAAGGAATATTATGGTGGCGTGTGTGCTGCTTCACGAGCAATTGGTCCGAGGTAAACTTGGACTCGCTAACCGATGTGTCCTAGACATATCATCTTAGTGCCGGTGGTAAGCGGGTTTGTTGTAGCAATACGGCTTTCCCGTGGACATCGCACACCCGTACCGTTTGTGGGCGGCGTAGTAGCGCATAGCGATGCGTCGTCTATCTTTCGGATGGGGATGTTGAGTGTGTTTGGTAGCACTTTTAAGTGTAACAGGCATACTCAGCTTCATGTCTTAGTGCATTAGCGCTATGATACGTGGAGTTTTGCGTTGGATGCTTGTTGCGTTCTGCAGCATTACGTCTCTGCGATGGTTGTTTGGTGGGACGCTATTCTCAATGGCGCTCTCTGCGTCTTGGTTTGACTCACGCCTAAGTAGCTTTGCCCAAAGTCGGGTCCCTTCATTGCGGGGCTGCAGACTGTCTGCCCTCCACGATGTTTTATATAACAACATAATATTATATCTCTGTAACTTTCCCACCTTTGAATGTTTGAAGGCAACTTGTTGGTGGGTGAGACAAACATGATCGAAAATGCATTTACTCAACGTCAGTAACACAAACCCTTTCTGATGGCGAATTATTACTCTTATCTTATAACTGCCTTTTGGCTATATCTGCCGTTGTATTGGTTAGTGGAGCATATGTGTCGACCTCATGCGGGTGGTAGCTGGCGGGAGGATCTGAGGAGACTCTCAAGGCTGCGGCCGAAAGCCGCACAACGTGGGACCCCATTCCCTTGAGGTGAGCAGTATACTCATGACACGCTCTGCGGCTAGTAGCCGTGCTGATCATGCAATTGGTGGTGATGCCATACACTTACATCACGTCTGCAGGAGCGGCGGTCTGGCAGGTGGTGGCGCTCACGGAGGGTTTACGGCCAGTGTGCCTATTTGCCCAAACCGTGTGACGTACATTCACTGTGGCTGGATTCGTTCGTATTCTGTATGGCGTTTACACGCATTGACATGCGCGACTTCGGTCGATGTTTGTGCTTACGCACTAACAAGGGGCCAAGCCTCTTTTACTGGTTCGCCAGTTATTTTGCTGTGGACTACGGTCCAGTTCCCGAATTAGCGTTCCCTTCGGGGGGAGTGCATCAAAATGGTTGGCACTCACCGTGCACGGCGTGTGTGGGGCCGTGTACCTCCCCTACATTTTTTTTTAAATAAATGTAGGAGTGTTGTGAGCCTTTTCCAAGCGGGAAGGGATAAATAATAATAAATTAATAATGTCAACCTGATACAAGTGGAATAAAGACGTTTCATGTTCTTAACCTTTCTCGAGCCCTGTCTTCGTGAACGGGGTTCACTTAGCTTATAAGGCACTACCAACAGCTTTCAATTGCTCCAGTGAATATTCATTCTTCCAAAGGACACCTAAAAGAACTAAGTTACTAAACAAACACAACGTAAATAAGGGTCCTAACTAAGACGATCACGCCAAATTATTACAAACGGCCTATTACTAAACCTTTAGAAAGATCATTTAGAAAGATCAAAACATAATTTATTAATCCTGGTCTCATATATATAAGTTTTATTATAAAGGGGAATTAATTATATTTATTTTAATAATAATATTCTTATATAGAGTGGGGGGGGGGGGGTATCGTTACAATGGCAATGAACAAAAAACTTCATCCATGCATATAAATAAAATTACAATGTCGTTCTGTAATATTAAATTGAGCTCAGTGTGTTATTTTTGCTATTAGTAGCATAAAAATAACACACTGAGCTCAATTGACTGAATCTAAGAACCGGTTGTGATGAAATAATACGAACAGATAAAGAATAATGTCAGGAGGGATCTGGGTGATATTTCATCTGAAACACTTAAAGATTTCTTATAAAAAACGAAACTTTGTTAAAATGTATGAACTTTGATCGTCTTAAAACTAAATAACGCCACAAAAATACCTAGTTCCCATTCAGGCGAAACTTTGGCGGGTCGATAGATGAATAACAAAATCTAGATTTTACGCTTTGATTTAATATTATTCAAGCTCATTGGAACAAGGTATTGTTTTATTCTTTTTATATTTACCTTTTTTAAGTATGATCGATTAAAAAATATTTAATAATATATTTGCTATGCAAATATAAATAAATATTGTTTAGCAGTAACATGAGTACATACAAATAATTAAGAAAATTATCACATATTATAGTGTTACGAGCTTGAGGTTCGTGGCAATAAAAATTGCCGATAGAATTACCTAAATTAACACTTTAATTTACTTTACACAAATTAGAGTTAAAAACACTAATAATTAAACACACTAATTCACTTAATTCCGCTCCGAAGCTTCGCTTGTGTCGCCGAGTTCAACTCTGCCCCGATCGCATCTTGCAGCGCCTATTTATTTAAATTAGCAAAGAAACATCCCGAATATTCAGGTAAATGCGCGCAAAGGGACGAGTGTGCGAGTATAGACTTTCCAGAAACTTAGTTCTTCGGATGGCGCTGTCGGTTGAGAGATCTGTGATGTCATTCTCTGCAAAGCTCCCCTCGCTCTCGTTCCTGACACTACATGGCGCTAGTTGACTTATTCACACAACACTGCCCCCTCCTAAGACATGCTCGTCCCGAGCATTATCGGTCCCATAATAACGCGCCAAGCGATCCACATGGACGATCTTAGGAGTCCCTCTTGAGCCTTTCTGTATCCGGTAGGTCACATCGTTGATCCTGGTTACAATCCGGTACGGGCCGTCCCATTTAGCTTAAAGCTTGGGAGATTTCCCTTTGCTGCGGACTGGATTGTGCAACCACACTAATGAACCTTCGTTAAAACCTTTATTGTTCATTTTGCGGTCATACCGGGTTTTCATTTTCTCAGAAATTTGCTGGCCCGATTGTCTGACGTGCTCATAAATGTCATTCATTTTGTTCCGCAAGTCATTTGCATAATCGGTTATACTGCGTGGGGCATCAGGTGGTATCCCAGTGATCAGGTCTGCAGGCAGCCGTAATTCTCTTCCAAAGTTTGCGAAAGCTAATGTCACTGCTGTACTTTCGTGAACAGAACTTCGATATGACAACAAAAACGGTTGTATGTGCTTGTCCCAATCTCGTTGCCGATTGTCTACAACTTTTGCTAGGTACCTCTCCAATGTCTGATTAAATCGTTCCACCATTCCATCAGATTGCGGGTGATAAGAAGTCGTTCTTGTTTTATGAGTACCCATAACTCGGCAAGTTTCCTGGAATATTTGAGACTCAAAATTCCTTCCTTGATCGCTGTGAATCTCTAAAGGTACTCCAAATGACAGAAGACTTCATGAACTAGTTTATCTGCAACTGTTGAAGCTTCTTGATTTGGAATGGCGAAGACTTCTGGCCACTTAGTGATGTAATCCATCACAACCATGAAATACTTGTTACCGCTTTCACTCTCCGGAAACGGCCCCGCCACGTCAATGGCTGTTCTCTCCCATGGTGCACCAACATTGTACAACTTCAATGCACCTCTACTACGAGTCTGAGGTCCCTTTACAGCCGCACAACTTGTACATTTGCGACACCAGTCCTCGACATCGTTTCGACAGTGGACCCAGTAAAACCGTTCTCGGATCTTCAGTTGAGTTCGTTTAACTCCCAGATGGCCTCCTGAATAATCATTATGGTACAGCTGTAGAACATCCGGTACTTTAGCTTTAGGGACAACCATTTGTAACTGACAGCTGTCTCCCAGAACATTTTCCCATTTACGGCACAGAACTCCATCCTGAAGCAGCAAGCTATCCCACTGGGCCCAATAGCTTTTAGTGGTCGAACTCATCGCTGAGACGTCGCTCCACTTGGGCTTGGGAGCACTGGCCTTCACCCATTCCAGGATCGGCTTGATGTCCGGATCTTCCTGCTGTGCACGTTGTAAGCTGTCCTTCCACTCGTTGCTGAGGTGGTCTGCCCTGAGCATCCTCACAGATACCACTTCCTTACTCTCTTGCCTAATACAATGTTTGCAATCTTCAGGACAAAGTCTTCTTGACAATGCATCTGCGTTGCCATGAGATTTCCCGTTGCGATGTTCGATCTCAAAGTCGTGTTCCTGCAGTAGTTCAATCCACCTCGCAACTTGTCCTTCTCGATTTTTAAACTGCAATAGCCATTTTAGTGCAGCATGGTCAGTTCGTAAGTGAAATTTTCGCCCCAGAAGATATTTGCTAAAATGCTGCAACGACTTTACCACAGCTAGCAATTCGCGTCTTGTGACACAGTAGTTCCTTTCCGGTTTTGACAACGACTTGCTGAAGTACGCTATCACGACCTCTTGGTCACTATTACGTTGAGACAACATACCGCCAAGTCCTATATCACTTGCGTCTGTGTCAACTATAAATTCTTTGCTTGCATCAGGGTATCCCAAAATAGGTGTTTTGCACAGACGGTCCCTGAGCTCCTGGAATGCGATATTGCAACTTTCATCCCAGCAGAAATGTCGCTTCTCCTCGGTTAGCTTGTGCAGAGGTTTGGCTATATCTGCAAAGTTCCTCACAAATCACCGGTAATAGGAGCACAAACCCAAAAATGCTCTAAACTGCGTCTTGTCTTTTGGAACCGGCCAATCCTTGACAGCTGCGATTTTCTCCGGATCCGTGCGGATACCTTCTTCCGACACTACATACCCCAAAAAGTTGACTTGCAGTTTGAATAGTGAACATTTCTTCGGACTCAGCTTGAGATTGGCACTCTGAATCTTCATGAGCACGCGTCCCAGGTTTTCAAGGTGTTCCTCAAACGTACGGCCCACGATGATGATGTCATCCAAGTAGACCAGACAGGCATCGCCAATTAGCCCGGTAAGTACAAGTTCCATCAGCCTTTCAAACGTTGCTGGAGCATTGCACAAACCAAACGGCATTACTTTGAATTGCCACAGACCCTTTCCCGTCGAGAACGCAGTTTTCTCCTTGTCCTTAGGGTCAATTTCAACTTGCCAGTAGCCACCTTTTAGATCCAGCGTGCTAAACCACTTTACTCCTGTAAGCATGTCCAACGTGTCATCAATTCTTGGCAAGGGGTAGCTGTCCTTCTTTGTAACGTCGTTCAGACGGCGGTAATCAACACAGAACCGCATGCTGCCATCCTTTTTCTTTACCAGCACCACGGGTGAACACCATGGACTAGATGAAGGTTCAATAACATCATCCTTCACCATTCCCTCAATCATGGTTTCCACTTCCTTTTCACGTGCTACCGGCAATCTTCTTGGCCGCTGACGGATAGGCAATTCCTCTCCTGTGTTTATTTTGTGTTGAACTAAGCCAGTCTTTCCTATGTCAGCATCGTTTGACGAGAATACATCGGCGTACTTGAGTAACAACTTCTTCGCCTTGACCAATTCGTTCGGGGAGAGAACACTGCGACAGTCTTCCAAAAGTGTGACAGAAACGAGAGTGACCGTTTCTGAATCCTTGCTGGGGGTCCCACTCGATATATATTGGCACCGACGTAACCAATCCACTTCCTCACAAGTGCCAACCAGTGTGCCTTTTTCTTTAATCTGTTCCCGGTCGCAAAGGTTCAGCACACGTATTCTTGAGATGTCAGTGGTTCTGACCAAGGTTCGAGCTACTTTCCATGGAAGGTCATTGTTTACCCTTTCCACAAGTACACAACGGTGAGCTTGCCCAGCGTTTCGGGGAAGACTAGCCGGAACAATCGTTTCCGATCTCGGCGGAAAAACAATCTTCTTAATGCTGTACACGTTTCCTGGTAATGCACCTTCCATAAAAAGTTCCTCCTGTCCACATTTCAAAACACCTTGCTTAACGTCGATCTCACAACAATTATTCCTCATAAAGTCTAGGCCTAGGATGCAGTCGTCCATTATATCAGCCACGATGACAGTATGCAGGTAGATCACGTTGCCAAGCTTCAACTCCATCTCCTTCTCTCCACGGACGAGTATACGCTGACCGGTAGCTGTTACCAAATTAATGTGTTCACGGTTGTATGCGGAGTCCCCAAGGAACTGACTTATAAGTTGGGAACTAACAACCGTACGAGAGGCTCCAGTGTCTATGGTCAGTTTACACGGCATTCCGTAGACCTCGCCCTTGATGATTAGACTGTTCCCATCATGGTTTTGTGCGATCGAGATCCTTGGGGCTCTTTTAACGTCAGCCAGCACCCGCCCCACAGTTCTGGCTTTTACTCTGTTCCCTGCTGCTGCTGGGCGGTGCTGTTGGCCGCACTACACTACCCTCCTGGGATCGTTCACCTTCCCTTTCTAGGGTTCGCTTAGGGCAGCTTGATCGAATATGGCCCTTTTCCCCACAGCCATAGCACCTTGGGCTGTATCCTTTGTTGCGGTCGCGTGTTGTAGCTGCTGCAACCTCCCTGACGTGATGGGAACGATGATCCTGCTTCCACCTCCAGTGCATGGGCCAAGTCGTCCTTAAGCGTCACGTGATGCTCGAGCCTCACAGCAGCTCTGACTTCCAGGTCGCGGATGCTGTCGATGAATGTCTGCACCAGGTTCCCTTCAATGAGCGCAAGTACAGACCGGTATGCTTTTCGCACCAGCTTCTCCACCTCTAGAGCCCACTGCTGCGGGTTTTCGTTGATGCGCTGCACGCGATCTTTAAGCTGCGCACGAAAGACGTGTTCCAGGTGAGCGTCGCCATATCTCGCCTCCAATGCCCCAAGGAGTTGCTCATAAGTCACTTCCTCACCGAGAGCTTCCAGAACTGTTAAGACCTGGTCGCGCAGGCCTAGTGTGAGAGCAGTCATGGCCTGACTTTTATTCCAGCCGTTCGCTTTCATAACAGCCTCGAACTGGATTTTGCAGGCTGACCAGGAAGAAGTCCCGTCGAACGGTGGCACCTTGAACCCACGTAGCGAAGGTGCTGAAGCTACTACGGGAGCTGTAGTTCCATCCCCAAGTTTGAGTTCGTTCAGCGTTTTCTTCACGTCAGCCATCACGTTGTCAACCCGATTGTTCACATGGTTGATTCGGGTTTCATGTTCTTCGATTCGGGTTTCAGCTTCCGACAGACGGTTGTCGTGTTGAGCAACCCTACCCTTCACCTGCCTTATCTCTTTCCCAAAGGTAGCGTGAAGGTCCTTCATGAGGAGCATCTGTTCTTCCGACCGACGAGCCTGTTCCGCCTGCTGACGGGCCTGTTCCACCTGCTGACGGGCCTGTTCCTCCTGTCCGCTCTGCAGCTGCTCTTTCAACTGACGGACCTGTTTCGCCTGTTGGCGAGCCTGCTCCTCCTGTCGGCGAGCCTGCTCCTGCAGCATCACCATCAGGGCGCCTAAATCAGATACTGCAGAAGCAGGAGCTACTGACGGACCGGCATCCGTTGCCGGCCGCTGGCCCTCGGACGTCTGCGGCGTTGCACCACCAAATCTTCGTTGGTCCGTCTCCTGCTGGCGTTGACTTCGGGTACGGACACCCTCCGTTTCCTCCTTAGGTAAAATCGGAATTATTTTATCCCACTTCTGACTCCAATTGTTACGAGCTTGAGGTTCGTGGCAATAAAAATTGCCGATAGAATTACCTAAATTAACACTTTAATTTACTTTACACAAATTAGAGTTAAAAACACTAATAATTAAACACACTAATTCACTTAATTCCGCTCCGAAGCTTCGCTTGTGTCGCCGAGTTCAACTCTGCTCTGTTGAGAGATCTGTGATGTCATTCTCTGCAAAGCTCCCCTCGCTCTCGTTCCTGACACTAGATGGCGCTAGTTGACTTATTCACACAAAAATAGCATTATCAGTTTGCACGACACAAGGCACGATGTTCAAATCAAGTATTCACAAATATCCAACTCGTTTTTTCAATAATATTTTCAAGAACACGTCCACGCAGTATAAGTGATACACAAACTGCAGTTGAAATGAATGTCGTCCCCTAAGGCTTTAATTTTGAATTAACATTTCCAAAGAAACAATACATTAGAACAAACATTTACGAGAACTAATTCAAAATGCTATTCCGTACAACTCATTCAAAATATAAGATTATTGTAAGGTACACGAAGTATCCTTAATAGTATAAAGAGATAGTTTTAAAACCGTGTTCGTTTAACAACATTGTAACTGTTTTAAAGTAAGGTAATAACCTGTGATTACCATTTATTTATTTATTTATTTATTTATACTTTTTTGTACACCACAATACAGAAACATCATTATAGTTAAACTAATTAAAGTATGTACAATATTCGGTCTTATCACTGAAAGTGATTTCTTCCAGACAACCTTTGCGTAGAGGAAAGATGCAAACAAAAGTTACAAATAGAGGGGGGCATACAAAATAATAATAATAAAAAATAAAATAAAAAATACAATAATACATACAGATAAAAGTAAGTGAAAGTTATATATAAAATATCATATAATAGATTAAATGAAAAGAGTAAGAGAAAGGTAAAGTAATTTATCTAATAGCGTTCTAAATAATACGATTTAACAAGAATTTTGAAAGAGTGAAGAGATTTAGCACGACGAATATGGAGAGGTAAGGAGTTCCACAATCGCACAGCGGTTACAGTGAAGGATTTCTTAAAAAAAGGAAGAAGAGTGCAAAGGTGTAGAGAGAGAAAGATTGATGGATGATCGAAGGAACCGATTATGGGTAAGAGAAAGATACTGGAAACGGTTTTTTAAATAAAGAGGAGTAGAAGGATTAAACAGCACACTATACAACGCGGAGAGAATGTGAGTATTCCTGCGAAGGCGGATCGGGAGCCATTTGAGCTGTTTCCGAAATTCGGAGATATGATCATATTTGCGAAGCCCAAATATAAATCTAATGCATAAATTTTGAATGCGCTCAAGCTTATTAAGCTGCTCCTCGGTAATGTCAAGATAGCAAATATCAGCATAGTCAAGGATAGGCAGAAGAAGAGACTGGGCGAGCGTAACTTTAGTTGCTGTGGGAAGGAAATTACGTTATCTACGTAAAGAGCTTAACGCAGCAAACATTCTTCTACTGACCTCATTAACCTGTGAGGTCCAAGACATCCAGGAGTCAAGATACAACCCCAGGTTTTTAACCTTGTCACTGTAAGGGATTAGAGTGCAGTCTAGTATAATAGGGGGTAGGGAAGACCAGTCAATTTTGCCAATTAATCTAGAACTACCGATGACAATGACCTGAGTTTTACCATAACATTTACTCCAATTCGAAATACAAGTCAGATCAGCGTTAATAGTGTCAACTGCTTTAGATAGATCTTCAAGAGAGGACTGAGTATAGATTTGGAGATCATCAGCTTACAAGTGGTAGGAAGAGGACAAATTGTGACTTATAGAGTTAATGAAAATTGCAAAAAGGAGAGGAGACAACACGCCACCTTGTGGTACACCAGCAGCTGTAGTAATCCAGGTGGAAAAAACCTCTTGCACCTGAATTCGCTGTCGGCGACCAAACAAGTAACTTCGAAACCAGTCAACTACAGTTGGAGATATGTTGAGAGAGCGTAGGATGCTTAACAAGATATCAAAATCTACGGTATTAAATGCGTTACTAAAATCAAGCAACGTGAGAATAGTAAGCTTTTGTTTCTCTATACCATACCGAATATCATCAGTGATTTGTAAAAGTGCAGTAGTCGTACTATGGCCAGGACGGAAACCGGACTGCAAGGGATTCAAAAGATTGTGTTTTGAAAGATAGGTGCTTAATTGATTGTGCACAAGACGTTCTAGAACTTTGGAAAAGAAAGGCAAAATAGAGATAGGTCTATAATCGGAAAAACTGGAGGGATTTGACTTTTTCGGAAGAGGAACTACAAATGCGTCTTTCCAATCTGAAGGGAAAAAAGCTGAATTCAGTGATTTATTCAGGATAGACGTGATTATAGGTAAAAGGAGATCAATGAGAGGGATGACCATTTTCCGACTAATGCAGTCACTACCAATCGAATTTGAATGGATGGACATTATGGCTCTCTTAACATCACAACTGTTAAATTGACTAAAATTAAAAGCAGGGGTGTCCGGAGTGGGAGCTTTTGAAAGAGAATCTAAAGTATTATGTTTTGCTTTATCGTTAATGCAAGACGAAGATGAGAAATGCAAATTAAGTTGATTGAGATCAAGGTTATGGTATGTGAGATTTTGTCGTAATTTCCCAACTCCTAAGGACTTAAGAAATTTCCAGACCCTAGCAGGATCAGGATCTTGTACTGATTCATGGATATGGCGTCGTTGTGCTTTTCTACGATTTTGCAACGATTCCGTACTAATCTATACTTCTCTCTATTCAAATCGCTAGGGACTGACTTGTATTTAGCTTTGGCACAATTTTTAATGTGGATGATTTTTTTTATATCATCGGTCAACCAAGGAGAGGGAGGATGCTTTACATGCACTGGACGAACAGGAGCATGAACGTCGTAAATCTGAATTAACAGAGAGTTGAACAAAGCAACCTGTTCATCAACAGTAGACGCATTGACGACTACACTCCAATCAATCTTTACAGCGTCATTTAAAAGCTGCTCCAAATCCAAGTCACAAAAGTTACGCTGAAGTAGTATCCTTGACTTAGCTTTAGGGGACGGATTTTGTACGACAAGTATAAAAGGTCGTGATAGGAAAAAGAATCAGCAGCATGTTGCCCAAATTTAAGAACATGGTCAGGTAATGACACAAACATTATGTCGTGAAGAGAAGGGGCACAGTTCGGGAAAAAGTGTGTGGCAGAAGTAGGAAGAAGTTTTAAATTTGCTGCTTTAATAATAGATTTAAGTTTTATTGATCTACCGTTTTTTTTTTTAAAGACAGGTATTAAAATCACCCATAATAATACTGTGACAATAGATAGGTGTAAGATTGTCAAGAATATTTTCTAACGTGGTGAAGTAGTCGACAGTGAGAGAGGGACTGTAAAAAACTCCAAGTAGTAATTTTGAATGACCAAGAAGAACTTCGATAAAGAGAAATTCAGCTTCGTTTCCAGTCTGCGAACCATTTGAAACTTGAATTACTGAAAAAGGTATATGTGAGCGCAGATAAATAGCAACACCACCACCGCCCCGATCGGTACGGTCGTTACGAATCAAATGAAAACCTGAAAGCGAGTAGGAAGTTGATGGAAGACATGGTTTTAACCACGACTCCGAAACAAGGATAGCGTGTATGTTTTTGCTATTAAAACTTGACAACATGTCGGGGTAATGAGCAGGAATACTTTGAACATTTATGTAAATAGCGTTAAAGTTTTTGCTAGATTCAGAAAAAGTTGAATCTAACATAATATTTAAGGGTTCAATACTTTCAAAGCTGTCAATACTGCTTAATCCATCAGAGGCAGAATCAAAGGCGAAGGAATTGGAACTCCGAACACTATCATCTGAAGAAATCATAGTAAATTATATCTGATTACTAAATATATGTAAAACTAAGTAAATATGTATTATTATATGTATGTATTATAATATATATATATATATATATATATAATAATAAAATAAATAATTTAAAAATAAATAAGTCATCAGTAAACTACCTGCCAGCATTATGGAAAAAAATGTTTAATTCACTTAACAATAAGTGAAGAAACGGAACGTTAACATACCATAGACACAAAAGTGAGAGGTGTTAATAACAGATGAGTCAAAGTGTCAAAGTTACAGTACGTTAACTAGCAATTATCTATCTTATAATATACTTTTATCACTAATACTAAACATTCCAAAGAAAGACTACAATAACAATTACCAACATACAAGAAAAATTATAACACTAAATAATAAACATTCCAAACAGAGATTATTAGTCATTACATTTTGCTATCTTATCTACAATTAACAAGGAGAAGTAATGAAGATATAATGATAAAAAGAAAACTAAAGTATGAAATCCAGAGAAAAGTTATAACAGAATTACAAAAATTAATAAAATATGAAATAAAATTATTTACGAAAAAAATCATTTTTTACCGACCCTCTTAGTACGCTGTGGTGCACCTTTATCTTCGGGGGCCTTATTTGCCTCAACCACAATAGGATAAACGGGTGAAGCAGAAGTTGACCCGTTGCATAATGCGTCAAGCTCAGACAAGGTCTCAAGTTGGTGCCTTGTGCCATCTGGAGTAAAGATATTGATAACTCCATCCCTGGTCCAACATTTGGTGATACCATACCTTCGCCTTGCTTCTAGAAAAACACTGTGGCGCCTCCTTGTTAGAAACTCAGACTGGGTTATACCTGTGCCCTTAAGTTTGGTTTTGGAATACCAAACCTTGTCTCGCATCACAGTATCGTTGAATTTGACAACTACAGGCCTGGAAGATTTATCAGAAGGGCGTCCCAGACGATGACAACGGCTTATGGATGTTTTACTGAAACCTGGGACTAGGAGTTTAGCGCTGATAAGTGTACTTATGACGGCGGTAGTATCCTCAGATTTTTCTTCAGGAACTCCATGGAGTAGGATCATCTTTCTGTGGCGACGCATTTCACTTCGATCCAGTTCTCTTCCCAAAAGATCTACTTGGTTATGCAAAGATGTTAAAGCAGCCGAGATGAATTTTCTAAAAGCATTAAAATCACCTGGTAGAGAAGATGAAGATGTGGCAGCAGAACTTGATTGTTGCAGTTCCCGCTGAAAGTTATCCATTTGACTTTGGAATGACTTTGACATCTCCATAAGTGAACCTTTCAGTGCTTCCATGGTGAAAGTAGTTGTAAAGTGCAGTGATGTTAGAGAAAATACTTGGAAATAAGAGCTGGTAGGTAGTAATTTCTTACATATAAATAATAAACATGAAATTCAAACTGTAACTATTTTTAAAATATATTTAAATCTAAGATGTCTAAAATGTGTACTACTCAATTAACCTACCCTTACATTTAGTCTCAGTGTAAGAATATCTAATATCTGTCTTGTTGGTATGGAAGAGGCGACAGAGGTAAACAAACCTTAAAATGGGCAGCTTCTTCTTAGTAACAATTAAAAATTAAAAACTGTGGTTGCCAACATACTATGAGGCTATCTATGGGGAAGGGTTGTGTTCTAGTACTATGTATGTTAACACTGAAATTTGGCTGTTCTTGTTAGAAAATTTTTGTGAAATACATATTGATGGGAAGCCAACCATTGAAATCATGGGGATTGAATTCAAAGCTACGACGCAGTAGACGATGGTTTAACGACAAGAATTAATACAAAATCTCGGAGCCCTCTCCGAAGTATACGCAATAGAAAATAAAAAAATGCAACGTCTAATGGCATGGTCAGATATATAAACCATACTATGCTATCTATTTGCTTACTTACTTACTTTACTTATTTATCGTCACGCACAATCCCTAACGGGGTAGCCAGAGAGAACAGATCGCCAAGTGTCACGATCCTTACATACCTCTTTCGCTTCTTTCAGGTTCATTAACTTCTTCATACATGCACGTCTAGGTATCCGAGTACTCTTGACCCTCCCCTCTTCGAGCAATTTGCTCACATGGTCTTCGAAAGTTAGTCTCGGTCTACCTCGACACCTTTTAATATTTACTTTCGCTCTATATATTTTCTTCACCATTCGGTCTTCACTCATTCGTTCAACGTGCCCAAACCATTGGAGTACGCCCCTATCAATTTTTGTGATAAGGTCATCTTTCAATCCTGCCATATTGCGAATCTCTTCGTTTCGCTTTCGGTCGGCTATGGTAACGCCACACATTTTACGAAGAGATCGCATCTCCACTGCATTCAACTTGCTTTTATGCTTCTTCTGGCATACCCAGGTTTCGCTGCCATATAACAAAGTCGGTACCAAAACTGCGTTATGTATTGCAAGGCGTGCACTCTTCACCACGCCTTGCCTTTTGACTAATGCATTCAGGGCACCATTGACTTTGTTTCCGGCAGCGACACGCCTATCCACATCTAAATCACATCTTCCATCCCGGCTGAAAGCACTCCCCAAGTATACAATTTCATTTACCAGGATCATGATATCTATTTGCAATATTTATTTTATGTATAAGGCGAATGCTATAGCCGTGATATTTAAACGATCCTTGGACTGTGATCCAGGATCATGATATTTATTGAACGTGTAGTATCAAGTATTGATG
The DNA here is from genome assembly GCA_036936625.1 of Parnassius smintheus behrii. Lineage (NCBI taxonomy): Eukaryota > Metazoa > Arthropoda > Insecta > Lepidoptera > Papilionidae > Parnassius > Parnassius smintheus. The sequence goes on along the minus strand of JAUPFT010000002.1, from coordinate 61,248,257 downwards.
GATCGCGATACGGATCATAAAATTTCTACAAAATCCATATGGCGATCCAAGGATCGTGATGAATATTGCGCGTGTAGTGTTGCTGCGATATGGGTCGCGTCATCTGCTCTAGAGAAGCGATGGTGGAGGATGACTTTTGCGGTGACGTGGGCTACATCGCAAACGAAAGCGAGAATTCTGTTTCAACGGGACCATCTACAATCCATCAAAAATATTTACAGGGTTTTATATTATGTTTGGAAACAATGCCCATATTATGAGACACATCGATGATTTTAAAACAATTGTAGGCGCATGAAGGCGCTTCAGATGTTCTTTACTACCAATTAATAAAAAAATAAAAAATGACGCTTCAATAGAAGATGTTAGAAAAATGTCGTTAAAATCGACACTTTCCTTTTTAATATTATTGCCATAATGATAGCCACATAAGCTTTTTCTACATTTCGGTCTATTTTAGGTATGTGTGCACTTAACAGTTTTGTGCCCAAGGATCGAGGCAGTAAATCATGCGAGAAAGAAAACTCCTGTAATAATTTCAGACACTCGCTGCCCGCAGTGCAATAAAATGGGGAAACAAGAGGCCGCCTGTTGCATTCTCTGTCGTACTTACGGGCGTTACGGCAGACATAGTGATCCTCAACTTTTGTGTCGATGGGTATATATAAAAAAGCAAAGAATGCGAAGTAAAAATAAAACTATTCAATAATTACATTTATTACTAATTACAAGTACATACTAAATAAACTAAATTTGTATATAGTTAAGTAACGCACCGCACATGTCTATCCCTAGCACACCGATGATTTATCGCGCCGCGAGTGTTTGAAATTAGTAGGTTTAGTAAAATGCACTGTGGTGGACTGTCAAGCATCCAAATGTTGTGGATGGTTTCGGCAGTTTTGTTGCAAAGTGCATTGGGGATAAATAGTAGTTGAGTAATATCTTCTTTAAAAAAAATAGAAAGATCTTGTTACTCCGACAAACACGGTTAAAAAAGGTTAATATACATTTATTTATATTGATATCCATTTTAATATTTGCAGTAGCAGAACTATGTGAACCGCTACGGGCGTTCATATTATGCGCTCGTTTGTAATGTTAATCATGTATTACGAACGTTTGCTCGATGGATTAAATACAAATAGTTGCATCGTAGCGTTCATATCTGCATTTATTTGCATTGTGAAATACAGATGCCGTAATACGTATGTCGTTTGACTAATGATGTCTTTTTGGCCAAAAAAAGGAGACGATTTACAATTCGGCTGTGCTTATTGAATAAAGGTGACAAAAAAGCAAACATTCCACGTAGCGATAAGTGGATGCTGTAGTCCATCGACATCTAAATGTATCCTTGAGTAAAAATCCTAATACAGATGCGTTGTCATCGTTTTAAAGGTGGAATGCCCCGTTTTCAGAAAAAAAGGGTCTCCGATTCTTTACGCTCATATTAAGAAATACAGCAAAATTGGGTTGCTATTTTACACTGGTACTCTTTGAAAGCGTGGTCCTTTTCCAGTCGAATCGATAAATTTGTGGTACAACTAATATAGCCGCAGCGTGTCATTAACACGTATGTGGTATGTGTGTTGTTTCGTAAGTATGGAACGCGATATCTACGTCAATTTTAAACCTTTTGATGATTATTATCTTTTAAATATATTATACTTCATTGGTGTTCCCATAGAAGAATATGAAGATATAATTAAATCTCTAAGGGTTGTAAAAAAGGGACTGAAGATTTTCGTAGAACTATTAATACGGCATTAATATTGTGATATTTGTTTGTATACCTACACAAAGGGGTAAAAAATAAATATTAATAAAAAAGACGTGTGGCACTCGGGGACTGCCGCGGTAAAGCTATTGCATAGCATTTTGTATCAACGTATGCAATTATAATTATTTATTTATTTTATTTATGCAGTATTTCTTTTTCTTTGATATTAATTCAAGCTACACTTTTTGAGCGTGGTGACCGATAAGAAAACAATTTTTTTTCTTTTATTAAATAAATAAGTAATAAATGTACTTTGTTCATTCATATTCAAAACACTTTATACACAAATTTTACAAGTACAGCTATTCACTGTTGTACATAAATACCTATACACCTATATACTTTCTTATAAACAGCTGCTTATGTATTCGTCCGATTTCGGAGCAGCTCGTCTCGATTCGTGCGAGCTTCGTAGAGTCGTACAATACGTCTAGTTGCACGCACACAAACACCGTGTCGAAGACTGTCGAAATGAAACGACGTTAGACAATGCACGGCCTTCAAGCTACACCTCCGTGCCCGTCGGAGTGAGGAGCGTGAGGTTTTTTCGTTACGGAATAAATTTCTGGATTCGGTCCCCGCGCTCAAGGCCCGCGATAGAAGCTATGCAATAGCTTAATAAAAATCGCCTTCAAAAAACTAGAAAGGTTAAAATATTTACACATTCTTGAACCCAAGCTTTATTCCATACATATTAATAAAATTTTCCGAATATATGCTTGCAACGGGATCCCCGACAGCCCTTGTTGAGTCCGTGTGAGTGGGAACCATCAGGTATTTAAAATTATCCAACAATTTAAAAAATATAGTTCTATGAACAAAATTATTGAATTGCTTCACTGTTATATCTAGGTTTTCTTTTACCTCATCATTGAATAATTGACACTTTACAAAAAAAATAATTTTGCTTTATTGCTTCATTGAACTTAGTAATTTTATTTTAGCGGATGAAGGATTTTAATTTAGATTGACTTCAGTCACAGCGGTGACACTCCCTGTATGTGAGAGCTTAAGCGCCGGTGACCTTGAAACGAAGCGTGTAACGCTAGGGTTAATATCGAACTGAATTGGAATATTATAGACTTGTACCAAAGAAGATACATAGTAGGTATATGTTATATATTATGTAAACTTATGTATTTGGGTAGTGAAATATACGTTCATGTTTAAATCAACTTTTATTAAATGAGGAATATTAAAACTTCTGACAAAACCAAATATGCACGACAGTTAATGATAATCTTAAATAATTAACTAACACTTAGTTTTTCAGTACGCAATAATCACTATTACCTACTGTCCTTTAAAAATAATTTACTCTTATATATTTTTGAATTTTTCGATAATTTTTTTAATTTTCATTATTATTTCTAACAGTTGCAAAAATTCGTAGCATACATATTTTTTTAGAAAATCCAAAGATATGCAGGTTTCCTGGGACATGGCGGCCAACAAATTGTTCACTATGTGTTGAGGAGATAAGTCATTTCCATTTCTAATTAAATAATCCATAAATACAATAATGAACAAATACAAAAACTCTTTATAGATATCTAAAATTTCTTGACTTTCTAGTGGTATTTTTAATAGTGTATATTTCAGTTAATGTAATATAATAAAATTATTGGCTATATATTAGTTTCATTGTCCTGGTATTTCCCCATAATTCTTGTTAAAATCATATCGACTTTCATTTAAATGAGTTCATATATTTTTAGGTATCATAAAACATTATTAAAAATTAAACTAACAAAACAAGGGCCCTTGTTTTGTGCAGTGGAATCTAATAAAAATCTAATCACTTAAAATCACTTTCAGTAATACTTATACGTATACTATTATATCATTTATTTAATAACAACATTAATATTTATCAAAGCACATAAACCTAGTATACACGGCTATAAAAACTTGACGAATATATTCATATTAACTAATACTGACAAATATCGGTATTACTACTAGCCCTCGGCCAGGGCAGTCGGCGACTGCCCGTTCCACGCCCCGCGCGCCTCTCAAGGCCCCCGCACACATCCTGACACCCACAGATAGCCGCAAGAGATTTTACGTGCACACATGCTTAAGTGTCGTTTCTTTTCGCGTAGTGCATATATTCTTTGCTTCAGTGTAATATATAGACAAGTCATAATTTATTAGATGGTTTACTTTTACCTCAAGATTTTACCATTACCGAAGGGTTTTGTACTATTGCTTCATTAAAAGCTTTTTGATTTTTTTTTAGTGGATAAATGATTTTAATTTAGATTATCGCTATAAGGAATGATTGAGAGAACGGATTAATTGCAGTAGGTCAACAGTGTAGTTGCTTACTGAATGTCTGGTTCCTCGGAATCACTTTTCATACCTACAGAGAATTCGATCAGGCTTCCACAACAAAATATGGATATCAGAACGTTATTTAAAATAGATATTTTGATTGATGAAATAAGCCACAGTTTTCGACCATGTAAGGTTAATCTTTTGAGGTTTCGATATACCAATTTACGCGTTAGAAAATGTCTAATTCCCTTTGTGATATAAACCAATTGACTAAAAATTAACTTTTGTGTGCTCAGATAGTTATTTTAAGAACTACAACTCCAATTTCGAAATATTTTTTTATAAGATAGGGTGACAAACGAGCACACAGTCCACTGGAAGGTAATTGGGTGCTGTGGCCCATAAAAATCTACATCTATCCTTGATTACGAATCAAAATGCAGATGTGTTGTCACTCGTCTCCGGTCTCCGGTTCCCTATACTCGCCATAAGAAACAAAGCAGCATTAAGCCGCTATTTTACACTGGTATACTGCGAGAGCGTGGGCCTTCTCTGGTCGAGCAGACCCATTTGTGCTACAACAATACTACTAATATAACTGCAGCATGGCTCTACCACGTATGATACAAATATAAAATGATTTAGTTCTTTCTAGTTCCTTAAAGTCGACTTTTACTTTGTTTTTTAAAGTTTTTTTTGAAATCCTATGAGTGGTCTAGGGAATATCACAACATCAACGTCACCTAAAACTAAATCTTTATTATTTATCTTTATACCCTATAAGAAACTGTATTCCCTATTTATTCCTCCCTTTTTTTAAGTCGGATAAAATGGTGTGTCTTACCTAGTTTGAAGAGCATCTCTCTACTTACACACTAACAGCAAGTTATTCACTATTACTGCTTATTATGCTTATTATTACTTGTTACAACAAATAAACACCACTATCCATAATACGACACGCGTTTTGCCTATAGACGAGGCATTATCAGAAGAAATAGAGTAGGTGTATTATTTGAAAAACAAGTAAATTACATATAAAATTATTCAAAATTTACAACGTTCTAACATATAGTCGTAAATTTGGTTATAATAATGTGTAAAAGTTTTGCTAAACTGTACAAATAATCGTATTATTTGAGGTGCCAATTTGTATTTTGTTAACTGCGCTTGCGTACCGATGGCAAACGTTCAACATGTAACTTGTGAGCTAAACGGGTTAGTTTAATAATAGTAATGTTTTTTCATGGGAAATATGAATGTATCTTGAACTTTCGAATAAAATAAGGTTGGACGAAGTAAACCTTTTACGGATAAAAGTAAATATTCGTTCAGACCCTCAAATAGATATGGTGATGATCCGGTAAAATATGCAGGGAATAAAACTAAAAAATAAGTAAAATCAGTTAAATAAACGCGATAAAATCCGTAAATTTAGTTTTAATTAATGTGCAGTGTTCGCTCAAATATAAGAAATCAACATGCAGGGAGTTGATGGTTGCAAGTAACTTTTAAATGTGCTTTAAAAAAATCTACAGAGAAGACCTATTTTCAGCTGCGGGCTTGGGGAAATGTTGTGACGATGTCAATGATGTTGTTGACTTTAGGGTTGTGCTTGTATACTGTTCCACAGTAATATTTCTTTTTTTATTGAACCAAGGGTGACCAATACCTCATCAAACCCACATCCACTACAGACTAAATGATGGAATGACACGTTGCCAGCAAAATCGTGGTCCTTCATATGTTTTTTTTTATGGGACAGGATGACAAACGAGCACACAGTCCACCTGATGGTGAGTGGTTGCTGTGGCCCATAGACATCTACATCTATCCTCGATTACGAATCAAAATGCAGACGCTTTGTCATCCGTTAGGACTTAGATGGAATGCCTCGTTTCCAGCAAAAAGAGTCTCCGGTTCTCTACACTCACCATACGAAACACAGTAGCATTAAGCTACTATTTGATGCTGGTATTCAGTGAGAGCGTGGTCCTTCCCCGGTCGAGCCGACCAATTCGTGCTACAACTATACTACTAATATAACTGTAGCATGGCTCTACCATGTAAAAAACATGTGCTATACAAAAAACAGCAATGTTGCTCTTCGTGCTGTAGCTATAACACAGCTGCAGTGCAGCTTATGGTTTTATTCATCTTCAGAAAATAAAGTTTATCAAAAGTCTACCGCTGAACATAATCCCACTCAATAGATTGATTTATAGGTTTTTGCAGGTTTACAACCACACTTTCTTATTATTTTGATGGTTATTTCTTCTGTTTTGTTTCCCTCTGTCGCATCTTGTGACATCTACTATCTATCACTAGATAGGGAGTAGTGGATTCAGTTACACTGCCGCTACACGGCACGGTATGTTAGATTGTGATTTTTAAACCAATTGGCATACTCCTTTTCTTTATATAGTATATAAGTTAACTAAAACCAAATAGAGGTAATATTTATATTAATAAGTAAAATTTATGAAATTAAATGAGTGATGAATAAATTAACGAGGAATTTATTTGTGTATTCGTAATGTGCTTCAAAATGGAGCTTAAAAATTTGTGAAGGTATTATCACATTGAACAGCAATTTGGCGAGATTTATGTACGACCGGACATTGGATTATCAATAGTTTTATCACAGCACGTCTGCTGCTGGTGTATAGTGTGTGATGTAAGAACTTATACAATTTTAGTGTGCCATTATATTAAATAAATATATTTTAACTTTGGAACTAATCAACGGGTCATGAGTTACCATATAAAGGCTTTAACTGAAGAATTAAAATACAATTGGCTAAATTTCGAGTGAAAATAAATTTGTGTATCTAAACCTACTTAACGGTTAGCCATCAAATGGCCTATTTCTGTTCGCTCGCTCAGAGGTAAAACTCGTGTCGTATTTTCAACTGTGTTTTGTCTTTTCTGATTAAGTGGTATTAATAACGCAATTATGTGGAGGAGGTGTTCTTTAAATTATGAAACACAAACCATTAGCATTTTTAACGTTTAACTTCTATAATTCTTTAATATAATGTAGTTACACGTGGTGACGTCTGACTATATTAATTGGAGCAACATACTCTTGCTCTTGCCCTTGCCTGAAGTAATACTTCCTCAATGATGGCCACTAGATCAATAGACTCTCATTTCTTTTACATGTGATAATCTAATTTGTATATAAGCCTCTCTTAAATTAGACAGTTGCAATAATTGTTTCTCTTAGTAGACGGTTAAGCGATTTTAGTACCCAGTAATAGACAATATATTTAAAAACTAGCACATTATGTGATTAATCACAATACTACATTAGAAAATGATTCACCGCATATTAAAGCAAAGTCATTGAACAGTTCACCAACTTGCGTCGATTCATTACTCAAACAGAATGTAAATAACTGTTTAAAAGAATTTTGATTTGAAATGGTATTACTACAAGATATTGTAAAATATTTCAAAACCCTTGAAGTTAAGAAAACTGTAGATTTATGGGGCACTTCCGTTACAGTTATTTCGCCCATAATATATTTAACTGCACCTCATCCTGCTATTATTTTAATATTAGTATCAAATCTAATATCTTTTCTAATTTAATAAAATATAGTAAAGTAATACCTCTATTTAAATCTGGTAGTTCATTGGACTCCGCTAATTTAAGACCTATTCTTGAACTACCCACTCTCAGTAAAATTTTTGAAAGGATAATTTAGATCAATTGTTAATTTTTTTTAAATAAATTACTGCACAAAAACTAATTTGTTTTCACAGGGGGTCGCTCGACGACTGACGCAGATGTCGGGCTTTTGAAATATATTTTTAATGCCTGGGAGTTAAAAGGAGAAAAAAATTAAACGCGATAAAATCCGTAAAAGTAGTTTCAATCAATGTGTAGTGTTCGCGTAAATATAAGAAATCATTACGCAAGTAGTTTTGTAGTGACTCGCTTAGTTTTACTTTATTCAGTGATAATTAATAAAAAAAAAATGAACGTTTTTTATGCGCTGCCATACCGTTCATTAGATTGCGGTTATACGAGTACTTTTTTAACTCATTGCTTGCAGTTGCGCGAAGGTTATAAGCATAGTTGGACCCCGTACGTGACGCATTGTGAAAAACCCAAATATCACCTGTGCGAAGCCGGGGCAGATATCTAGTCCTTTATAATTGTTTGATTCTAAATATCTTTAAAATAATGGTTTATGCTTCATATTATTTATATTTATATATTGACTGCCTCGTTGGTCTAGTGGTTGTAGTAGTGCGACTGCGGATCATGAGGTCCTGGGTTCGAAAAATCAATTTCGAGTTTTTCCGTCAAGAAATTCTCAATAACTGCTCGGAGTCAGGAAGTTGGCGGTGTCTCGCCCCCGTGCCTCGGAAAGCACGTAAAGCCGGTCTTGCGCCTGATCTCTATCCCGGTCCTGTCGGTTTACCGTCCCATCAAATTACGAGAGTGATGGAATAGAGAATGCACCTGTGCTTGCACATACACTTGGGCACTATAATCCTGTCCTGCGACGATGCCTAGCCTCCGTTGAGGCAGGCCGCTGTGGCCGAAATTCAGTCTGAAGGAAATTATTATTATTATAATGCTTCATATTGCAAAGTTTTTGGGAAGTGACAATTATATCTCAACGTGCCAAAAGAGACACAAAAACTCGCATAACCATGGGATCACTTGTTTCATCGCTTTCGCTACTAATTTACATGTGCGGACATTTAATACACATAATCGCACTGCTTTTACATTCCAAACCAATTCAATCTATTATAGCATCAAAAAAGGAGAAGAAATCCACTAGAAGTCAAGTTCAGGCCAAAACTCCATTTAAAGTAAAAAGTAAAGTAAAGTAACAGCCTATATACGTCCCACAGCTGGGCACAGGCCTCTTCTCATACGATGGCGGCACTGAAAATTTCGGGAATCAAGGAAGTGACACAACATTACTATTTAAAAATGTATTTATTGCTTTTCGAAGTATTCTCCACGAAATTTGACACATTTTCCATACGAGGGAACCAATAATTGAAGCAAACATTCCATTCGGAAGTTGGGGTCTCCAAAATGGCCGTTTTGTAGGCGTCCACAGCTTCTTCAGGTGATGAAAATCTCTGTCCACGCAATTTATTCTTCAGTTTAGCGAAAGTATAGAAATCATTAGGGCTTAGATCGGGGCTGTACGGCGGATGGTCTAACAATTATATGTTTTCTTGCTCTAAAAACTCTTTTGTTCTGTGTGCGGTGTAAGAACTCGCATTGTCGTGATGGAGGATGATGCGGCGGTTGCAGTTCTCTTTACGGAGTTCAGAAACGACCTGTGGCAAACAAATACTAGCATACCATTCTGCATTAACCGTTCTTTGTCCCTCAAGAGGAATAGTCGTAACATGGCCGGTTTTGGAGACAAACGTGGTCACCATTTTTTTTGCAACACTCCGTGAACGAACAATTTTTGTTGGCTTTAACTCAAACTCGTGACTGGTTTTATTGTTTCGAGTTCGTACGTATATATCGTGTTGTGGTTTTTGATGGGGCTTCATCACCAAATGTAGAAATCACCCAGTCAACACACTATTTTTGTGTTAAACCACTTCAAAAGTCATAATAAATCATCGCTCTTGAATTTTCTCGAGTCAATTCCATTTTCTCAACGACTAAACAAGTATGACAAAACCCTGTGACAAGACCGAGAATCTTTTTTTAAATAAATAAATGGTATTTGATTTTTAAAACCAAGGAGTTCTCAATTAAAAAGATTTTTATGTGACAGGAACAGTGGAAATATTCCATTCCCGATATTTTTAATGCAGCCTAGGTATCTGTTTTGTCATTTGCCATTTCTTCATGTGAATGGCAAGGAAATGTCCACCACGCTGCCCCAATGCGCGTTGGCAAACTTCACATGTCTTCGAAATATTGGTTTCTTATTTCTCAGACATGCCGCTTTCCTCATGATATTTTCCTTCACGGCTGAGCATGTGGTAAACCAGCACCTCAAATTACAATAGCAATTTTATTGCTGCGGTGGGGATTGAACCCGGGTTGCTGGCGTACTATGAAATTTACAGCGAGCGCTTAACCCCTGAGAAGAGAAGTTCCTCAATTTAGTAAATGTAAAAAAATGTTTAATTAATCAGAAAAAAACCAGAATTATATTTTCTCATTACTTTTTAATGCGGAACAAAGTAACGTACTTTTTTTCATAAAAAAAGGGTGACATGCGTGCACACATTCCACCTGATGTTAATTGGATGCTATAGCCCATAGACATGTTCATTTATTCTCGATTTAATATCAAAATTCAGGTGAGTTGTCATCACTAAGGGTTAAGATTACAATGCCTCGTCTCCAGTAAAAAAGATCTCCGGTTCTTTACATTCACCGTATGGAAGACAGCAGCATTGAGCAGCTATTTAACGCGGATACTCTGTGAGAGCGTGGTCCTTCTTCGATTGAGCTGACCCATTCCTATTACAACCATAATGTAGCTCCAGCATGGCTCTACTCCTCTATAAAGCCTCTTGCCTCCTATCAAGTTGCATGTATATTTATTTAGCAGACATCTATCAAAAGCTTTATGTGTTTGTTGTTTACATTCACAATACCGAACCAAAGTGAACAAAAGTAGTCAACAAGCGCCACTGTTTCCGAAGCATTACCTTGTAGAATTTATATGAAATGAAATCCCATTCAATTTTCCTTTATTTTCAGTGAAAAATGCATTTTGTTACCTTTTATTATTTCAGAGTGGAACCGGCGTACGTCATTTCCGAGATCAAACCGGAGTCAAAGTTTGTACAAAAATATATTGTTAAGTTCAATATTTATGTTAACATCACAGATCAACAAAGAAATAGAGAGAACTCTATGTAGTTAAGTTTAACAAGCGGTGCCATAAGTTTTTAAAAACCGTAATTGAGTCACAACCAGTGCGTGTTGCCAGTGATGACCCACGGAACCGAGATGTGGTCCTTCACTGCTAGCCCTATGAGGACGCTCAAAGTCGCTCAGCAACCTATGGAGAGGGCTATTCTCGGAGTTTCTCTGCGTGATAAACTTAGAAATGAGGTTATCCGCAGTAAAACCAGAGTGGCCGACATAGCCCAACGGATTAGTAATCTGAAGTGGCAATGGGCCGGCCATAGAGCTCAAAGAACCGACAACCGTTGGGGAAGAAGGGTTTTCGAGTGGCAGCCTCGTACCGGTAGGCGAAGTGTAGGGCGACCCCCCACTAGATAGAGTGACGACTTGGTAAGACATGCAGGAAGTCGATGGATGCAGGTGGCTTAGGACCGTGCTTTGTGGCATACCTTGAGGGAGGCCTATGTTCAGCAGTGGGCTTGTGAAGGGCTGTAATGATGATGATGATGATGAATTGAGTCAGGGTTTCCAATTTAATTACACTTCATGATATATTTACGAGTAGTAATAAAAATATTAAAAGCTTAGTCGGGACAAATCATGATCAAGATGTTGCTGTGAAATTATCGCTTCTTTCTCATATTAGATTATTGGTCATGATTATTTCGATCCACATGATGTAAAAATTTTGCGGCTACTTTTAGAATGCATATATGTACATTTCAAGTAACACTGTAACCAAGATGAAATCATGCTCAACTTATTGTAAGAACACTAACTCATGCACAGAAATGCATCTGAAATGATTTACAACTTACAACAAAGTTTTAAGTGCATAATACTCGTTTGTGTGCATTCAACAGTGAACTTCTACGGGCTGATAATAGAATAAACAATTACATTATTATTAAAGAATACTTGAATGTTAAGGGAAGGAATAGAGTTACTGCTTCGCTTAAAATGCCATAGGTAGTTTTCTGTCTATATTTGTTTGATGGTCTGTGGTTTACGTGTTGATTTTTGATTGGGCTTGGATACTTTTACTTGGTTTTGTCACAACGTACACAACAATATTACACATTCATAATTCAAAAGGAAATTAAATCAATAAGATTATATTTGTACGTCGTAAGTGCAAAAGGTCATCACTGAGCATGAATTGCGGTGAGCCTACAACGCCGATTACCGTGATGACGATAAACCTAAACTGTCACCTGTTCTTTATTTGAAACTGTAATACCAAGACATGACAATTTTTCAAATAAAAATTATAAACATAATAAAGCTAAGAGCTTGGTCCTTATCCGGTCAAGGCAACGCATTCTAAGTGCAGGCACAATATAGGTGGTAAAGCACTACCATGGAAAATGGATGGATAATATGTACTATGTGGTCATTTTTAAACAAACTGAAGTGTCACTGATAAATTTGGCTACATCTTGAAGCGGGCTTCTATTAGAACATTCTACAAGCCAACGAAGAAGATTAGTCCGTTCTTACCATCTGTCAAGTGTCATATTCCTCTATAAGGTGTAGAAGTTTACAAGCTTGATTATGAATGTCGTCTCTTATACATAGGTCAAACAAAAAGATCAATTAAAATCCGCGTAAAAGAACATATAGTAGACTTTAAGCATCAACTTTCCGGAAAGTCTGCAGCTTGGGACCCTATATAATCAATTAAATTAAAACTAAACCCAAGCATACCACTACAAGACTTCAAGACACAGTTAGTTTATTCTGCGTAGGTTGGACCATATACAATAATTAAAATCTGAAGGTACTGCGGGTTAACATTGACATCGGTACGTCAGTTACCTCAGGCCCCCATTACCGAAACGTCGGGAATTAAAAATCAAATAAATTACACGCGATAAAATCCGTTAAAGTAGTTGTAATCAATAAACCGAAGTGACACAACGGGTAGAGACATAACCATAGGTTACATTCCACTCGAAGGAAAGTGACTGTTGCAGTTAATAGACACTTGCAATTACTTCAAACAAAGAAATGCCTTACAGCCAGTAATTATACTGATTTTTTATTGGCTTCTAATTGGAACAAAGTAGTGCAAGTACTGCTGCTTTTTGACAATAGAAAAGCTAAGAAGGTGGTACACACTCAGACAGAATCCTAGGCAGAAATAGTCATAGTGTCTAGGTAAATCATACATTAATCATAAAACTACTGTAATATTTTGATAGGCGGTAGCTAAGATACTTATGTAATGGATGAAAGAGACAAAAAGTGATCCGATTGATCTTTATAAATTTTGTCATTTATTCTGTGTAGGACCACAATTTAAATTCTTATTCTCGATATGAATGTTTAATTCAGTCATATAGAGATGTAGGAGATAGATAGCATATATATACCGAAAGCAATATTACAAGAGCCTATTATAGCGTGCATCCTGCGAGGTTCATTAAACACAAGGGCGTTATTGCATCGCAAACTAAATTAAGGCCTTGAAATTGGTTTACCGTTAGCTCGTCGTCCGCCGCTATAACCACGTTAGATCGCACACAATATTATAGTAGCGTTAGAAACAAATTATTATTATGGATGAAATATGTGATTTCGTCGCTCAAATTCTAAGTATAGCTAATCAGCAAGTTAACGTTGCCAGCGTTCGCGTTACGTAGCACGCACTATACCGCGGGGAATAGGACAGTTCGATAAATTGAGTTTTAGTTTTTCATTATGTAATAATATTGTATATATTATTAACGATCAAAAAATTATTTCGCAATACGTAAAAAATATAAAGTTACTGTGACTTATAAATAATATATAAGTGAGAGCTTATTGTAGTTAACAAGCGACCCTCCCATGGGACAATTATGGGTTGGTGAAGAAGGGCATATACAGTATATCATATTCAACATACCATGTACCTACCATATTAAGTATATTAGGAACAATCTTAATAGACCATAATGTGAATACTAAACTATTTCTCAGTAATTGCATTCGTTTATTATAACTACTAGCGATCCGCCCCAGTTTTGCTCTGGTGATTTCTAGATCTCAAGCAGCGCCACATATCGGGTCCAATTATGAACCTGAACTATCAAGGGCCCCACTCAAATACAAAAAAAACCATCAAATTCATTCCAGCCGTTCTTATCATCATAATTATTACAGCCCATCACAAGTCCACTGCTGAACATAGCCCTGCCTTAAGAGGAATGTCACAAAGCCCGGTCCTGAGCCACCTGCATCCATCGACTTCCTGCATGTTTTACCAGGTCGTCACTCCATCTATTGGGGAGTCAAGAGTAGGCGTAGTGCTACCGACACGAGGCTGCTTTCTTGCTTTTCCCTATCGGTTCGGTTGTCGGTTCTTCGAGCTATATGGCTACTTCAGCTTAGAAATCCGTTGGGTAATGTCGGTCACTCTGATTCGATTGCAGAAATCTTTATTTCTAAGTTTATCACGCCGATAAACCCCGAAACTAGCCCTCTCCATAGCTCGCTGAGCTACCTTAAGCGTTCTTATATGGCCATAAGTAATCATTGACAACACGCACTAGTTGTATTTTTCAGTAACTTCCCGAACGCTGCCAAGCCGAGTTGAATTCGACGACTGACCTCTTGGTCGAAGTTAGACTTACTTAGTTGGACTATTGGTCACAGGTAAACCTACTCGTCAACAACTTCGAGCTTTGTGCCCCCAACAACTACCAGCATAGGTTTGACATGGACATTAAACATGATCTTTGTTTTGTCCATGTTTATCTTAAGACCTTTCCGTTAAAGTCATTGAGTATAGTGCATAGGTCCTCTAGCGTTTTTCCCATGAGTACTATATCGTCGGCAAATCGAAGGTTAGTGATATGTACTTGCTATTGATGTTAACACCGTATCCTTTCCATTCCAGTAGCTTAAAAACGTCTTCAAATGCAGAGGTGAAGAATTCACAGAGGTCAACCTGTATTACACCTCTCTCTAGTAGGGTAGGTTTTGAACTGTGGTGACAAGGATCAATGACGTAACCTATCGAATACAGAAAAGTGCAAGAGGTACTCCTAAGATCTTCCATGTGGATCGACTGGCGCGTTATTATAGGACCGATAATGCCGGAGACGAGCTAATCTTAGGAGGGGGCGATATTGTAAGCCATAATAAATGCCACTAGCGCCTTCTACTGTCGGGTAGCAGAGCGAGGAGAGCTTTTTAGAAAGTTCCATGCTAGAACTTTCCTGCTAGCCAACGTTGCCAGATACACTGTAATTACAGTAGATCTACCGTATTTTCACGCCGTCTACTGCACACAGTATTTTTATAAATACAGTGTATGGAGACACAGTATTTTTTTGAAACAAAAACAAAATTTCGTTTTATAATGAAAGCTACTTATGAAAAATATAGTAAATTATGAATGCGACGAATGCGTCCGCCGACAAACACAAAAGAGTACATGGCACAAACTAATAAGAGTACGTACATGGTATTCCCCCGAGGAATTGGGGAAATCTCAGTATCGGCCGCACCATAGACGTAAGTATTATTCAGGTAAACCATAGACGTATATAAATGAAGTTGGCGTAGACAGAGAAACCTATAGACAAATTGACGCCTTCTTTCGTATTCGCACACGAAAAAGATAGATTTATGCATACCTCTTGCATAGAAATAAGATAGAGCGGTGTGATTGTTTGTCCCTTTCTCCGTGCCGGTTTTTTTGTTTAGCAAACTCAACAGTTTGCTAAACAAATCTAACAGCATAACGATTTAAGGAGTTTACAAGTTGGTTTAAGTGAGAAAAAAGTGTTTTGTGACCTTAAGATTGGTGAATCTTGTTCAGTTCAGTTCTTAGAACAATTAAAATGTTCATCTAAATGTGTTTAAAAGTCATAAAGATTATTGTATAACCTAAAAATTTGTTATCGTCCTTTCTCACTCGAGGCCACGCCATTCATTAGTCTATAGGTTTCTCTGTCTACGGAAGTTGGATATGCCATAGTGTTGTTTTAATGTTATTGATGTGTCATTTAAATTGTCCGGTATATCGTCTTAGTATTCAGTTCTTTAGAACTGAATACTAAGACGATATACCGGAGTTCTTTAGAATATTTAAGCGTAATATTTTAGTATTACGCTTAAATATTTTCTGCTGTAATTTAAATTAAGTTTTGAGTGTAAATCGTGATATTTTTTTGTGGAAATTATGTCTCGCGCAAGGGATATTTCTACAGAAAGTGAGAGTGGTCCATCAACTCATAAAAAAATAAAAAAACAACATAAAAAATTTAGAGATCCAAAAGACCCGTATCGTGCTATTTGTTTAATGTAAGATGCGAAAATGTCCGCAAACAGAGTGGCTTCGAAGAGGCACAGTGAAAAAATGACGGCAACTGTAGAAATTTTCTGACAGGATGGTAAAATCTTTTAACTCTGAAGTTTACAAAATCAATCGACAGTGACAGTGATTAAACTATTTTGTCTATTAAAATATTGAGATATTTAGTTAGTTTGCGTATAATATACTCAAAATAAATGCATATTTTGGTTCATTAAAAATGATTTCCTTTTATTACGTCATTTAATTACACTGTAAAATACACTGTATTTTTTTTTTTCATAAAAACACTGTATTTTTCTATCAAACACCGTAATTTAAAGTGGACAACACATTATTTTCTAAAATCTGATCTGGCAACCTTGCTGCTAGCGCCTCTAGTATCGAGTGGTGGAACTGGAAGAGAACTTTCTACACCTAATCCTGGGTCGGGAACGTTATGTTCTTGAGCATTTTGGATGTTTCAGTAGAAAAGGTCCTATATAAAAGCGTTACGAATCATGGATGCATGTGGCTTAAGACCGTGCTTTGTGGCATACCTTGACCTTGACCTTGACCGAGGCCTATGATCAGCAGTGCACTGGCGAAGAGCTGTAATGATGATGATGATTGTAAGAAGCCTTGATAGAGAGTATTTTTAACAATGTTTTAGATAATATGTTAAGCTGTTTGAAGATCATCGATATTTATTTCTTCATCATCTTTGACACTTTTTATATAGGGGCTTATATTTTTTAAACTTAAGTATTTATTTTCTTTCTTATTGTTATATCATTTTTTTTTCAAATGTAGTCTCAATGGCTGTATTCTTATGCCCCAATACTATATTTAAAAAAAAATACTTCTTTATAACAATCCGTTTTTTACGTACGAGGTACATGTAAAATCAGTTTAATTTACGAACTATTAATTCAGCAACTAATGATGTGTTAAAATGAAAATTGACTGATGAAAAGAAATTATTTACAAAATTTTAAACTATTCACTAATTGCTACAATGGTATTTATTAAAAAAAAAGGTTTTTATGCACTTCATTTCTTACTTCAAAATGAATAGTAAAAGAAATTTTTTCGTTTTTAAATATTGAAACCAGTTCGAGTTCAAATCCAACATGCAATGCATACATTTTTTGCATAAGTTTTTTCTTCGTAAGGGAGTCTAGTAATTTTGAATTCACCATCTCAATGATGCCAAAAATGCTAAGTCAGTCTTAGTAGACCTCCGCTATAATAAGATGAATTTTCAGTATTCATCAATAGTAATTCATCAATCTAAAGATATGGTTTCCATTAATGTAGTCCAATTACAATGATAGTAATATTAAATAAAATTGATGTATAATATTACAGTAGATTAATTAAAGTAAATAGTTAGTGCGGCTTCAGGCTTTGTTACGGCTTAAATTGCCCTTTCGTCTTTATTAACGACGAAACCCCTTAAATAATTTCGGGTGGCGATTTATACAAGATGTTTAATTATAAATGCTAATTTACAAGTTCGCAAATCAGTTAATACAATCAGTTATACTTACTAAGGTTTACTATTGGGTAGATATCAGGTATTAATTTGCGAAAATATGTAATTATATTAATTGTAGTGGAGTTCGAGAATGCAACGACTACATGTCATCGTAGATATTGTAAGAGGTAACAGGAGATGGGTGACTGCATCTTCCTGATATCTCAACTAAGTTATCAACCCGCCTGCCATGCGAGGCAGCTATAGCTAATGTTCTCTACATGTAATTAAGGAATGATTAGTAATAATTTTATTCGCTGGCACTTGAAAAAAGAAGGAAGAAATAAAGAAAACTTTATTAAACATGACGAAAAATAGAAAATAACACGAGATAAAAGAAATAAAAGCCAATTTTTGAATAAAACTATGTAATTTACGGATTTTATTACGTCTATTTCTTTTATTTTTTGTTTCGTGTGCTTTACAGTACTCATGGTCACACAGAGAACGAACGAGAACGAGATGTTTGACGTTCCAATGTCATAACTGGCCACTTTAGTTTTTGAGCATTAATTTTAAGTCCGATCCAGGTACAACAAGCTTACAGTATCTTGAAGTCTTGCAGTGATATGCTGGGGTTTGGATTTAATTTTGAAAATTATAGGGTCCCAAACAGATGCCAGCATTCACCCATTTTCTCTATTTAAATTAGGTGTTCTTTAATTTATAAAGAAGAAAATTAAACGCGATAAAATCCGTAAAAATGATTTTATTTCATATGTAGTATTCGCGTAAATAAAAGAAATCATTAACAAAAAAAAATTTACTTTTATGAAGTATTAGGATATTTTTGTAACAATAAAAACAATATAATGTACTTAGCTTAAATAGTTCGATGAAAGAGACGATTAAAAGCGTTTTATACTACTACTGTTGTTCTAAAAGATAACATGGCTGATTTTTTTTACTAACGAAAATGTCACTACTTAAATTTATACGAAAGTCGACTTCGTAATAAGGATATCCGCATTAGATTCCGAGTAACGCAGTAATGCACGACAAACAACAAGAAAAATGCAGGGAGTCGATGTATGCGGGTGGTTCAGGACTATTATTACCATCATCATTAGATTGCATAACTCCATTGCTAGAAATAGGGCTCCCTCAAGGCGCGCTCAATTAAACCGGTCTTCAGCTTTATGTATCTAGTTGCTATCAGTGACACTGCACAGATGGTTTCTCAGAATAACCAGGGAGCGTCCCACGCTGCATTTAAATGAGTACAGTTTCAACGGACAGGAAGCTAAACACGTTCCAATGTTAAGGTCATTTTTGTGGTAATTTATGAGGGAAGCTGTACTCACGATGTTGATTAAGTGATAGCGTAGCCTTGTGGTAAGAGTGCCTTGGTGTCGTAATACAGATCCTGAGTGTGAATCTGAGCCCGAACCAAGTTTTTGTTTTATCTATCACCTACCTATATAGACATTTTTAATAATAATAATCTTTAATAAATGTTATAAAAGTTACAAACAAATTGTTGCACTGATTCCTAAACTAGGTAAGATAAATCTTATTTTTTAGAATATCAATATCTTCTCATAGAATTTCTTATCAATGTTAACGCAAGACTGTTTTTACACGTATTTCGTAAAAATACGAAAATAATATATTAAATAATTTCTCGATGTCATTTAAAAGACTAAGTAATTAAGCGTACATCCCACGTCCATTTAAACGATTAAGAAAATCGTATTATTACCTATTGCGTTGAAATGAGTAGAGGAAAGTATCTGTGTTAGTGAATTTAATTTATTAATTTAAATAAATTCATATACGATCCTTACGTACGTAATGGTTGTCTTCTAACATATTTACTGGCTGTGAAAAAAAGGAATGATACCAATATTCTATTAAGAAAAAAATAATACTACCAGTCTTCTTTTTTCTGTTTTAGTTTGATATGCAAAATAATAAAGTGGACTTTAAAATTTTTATTTGTCTGTAAAAATCTATTGCTTGATATAAAACTCTTTCGTTTTAGGGATTTAACTTAATCGTCATATTTGGCAAGTAGATTAACAATCGAAGTAAGAAACGTATTGCAATTTTGTCTCTAGTCTGCGTATTTCGCGTTTGACGCAAACGAGATGTTCATATAATATGGTAGGTATTGCTGAACATCTCCTTAATGATTCGTTGTATTTGACGCAAACTTAAATAACAATGGACGCTTAGTTCACATTCAAATGGGCATCCTTTCAGAGATGCACAATGCAAAAGCTATACTTACTCAGATTTTAGTATCTTTGTTTGAATCGGCAGAATAAATGCATGCTCTGCTTGATCGACTTGCTTATAGAAATGTATACTGTCTCTGTCATCTGTCCCATCTTTTTCATATTGTAACAGTACAAAAAAAAAAAAGAGATTTTACTTTAACAAGAGTTGAAATGACTAACGAACTATTAGTCTACCTGATGGCAAGTGGTTACTGCGTTCCATAGACACTTGCACCCGACTTTATACAAGAAAGGCTAGAGATGCATTGCCATATATGTGTACCTTGTAGTGGCAGAGTAAAGATAGTCAATACTCCATATTAAAAAAGTGACAACGGTATAATGACGGGGTGCGGACCGCAAACTTAAAAGCTCGTGGTTTCGAATCAGCCCTTAGACCACTGTCATGAACCACTCCACAAGCTTACCAGGAGTGGTAAAAGGGAGTATCGGTAATTTTATATAATTTTCACTACATTACATTGCTTTACATTCTTTGCTAGTATTTTTAAATGTCCTCGACACACGTTAACGTTGTCACGCTATACGTTAGAAGCGACAAAGAGAAACAAACAGGAGATGCACACCAGCGTCTTCTTAATAACAACAAGAAAAAAATAATACCTTCAAATGAAATGCAATATAAAATAAAAATATTTCACGGAAAATTATTTATTTATAATGATAGTTTTCAACCACAAGAGCGGCATAAAATATATGTTAAAAGTTTATCAACTCTAAATTGACTGAATTGGTACTTAAAATTGATGCTAAATGGTCTGATGTTATAAAATCGTGGATTGTTATAAATATAATAGTACGTTAAGGTGATTTTTATTAATATGGTTCATATTTTTTATATACTAACCATGTTTAATGCACCGCATAAAGAGGACACTGAGATAATAGGAAACACTTTATTGAAATAAATACTAGAAGTAGAATTTTTTAAAGACGAAAAAGAAAAATAAACGAATGTATAGATGAAAAGGATTTGAACCCACAAAGTTTCAATTCGCGGTCTACCCTGTATTTTATCTCATTCACTAGCAGGCTAAATCCTTTCGTTGTGTGGAAAAAAAGGAAATTAAAAGAAAATTAAAAGAAGAATTAAAGTGTTTGAATTTAATGGCGTGATGAATGGCGTAAGCGGAGAAACATATGGTAACATTATTCATTACCTTAGAAATATTAAACACACTGAAATAGATTGGCTCATCAAATTTCAACGACAAGCGTATTCAGTATGGTGACCTAATTGTACATGAATAATATTTTCGTAAATATATACTGTCTACGCCTTTAAAAAATATTTGTCTCTTTTAGTGTCACTTTTCGTTTCGCTGAGTTTCAAATTACAACTATTCTAAAGAAGTCTTCACTTGGAAAAATTGTGATTGCAATTCCACCTTCAAGCGTGGCAACTATAGCAAGTCTTCCTTTATGAGCAGCAGTGGACTGATATATGCTGTAACAGTAATTTATGAACTAGAAATATTAATTTAAAAGAAACTAAAAAAATATAACAGAAATTAAGAATATTTTAAGAATTTATTATAATTAATAACTATTTTAAGAAATCCTTAGTTTCTTTTAATGTAATGACAACAGAAAGAGACAAGTATTACAAGTACAAGTATAAGTACAAGTATAAGGTGATAGTCAAGGATTTAAAGTAAAGTAGAATATTATTGAAATAATACTAGTTTTTACGGAATTTATCGCGTATATTTTTACTTTTTAATACCCGACGTTTCGAGAGCTTTAGAGCACCCATGGTCACGGGAAGGACTGAGATGTTTAACGTCCAGATGTCATAGTTAACCGCGGTTACCATAGATTAAAATTTAACTTTTGTTCCGATCTACACAGTATGTACTTATGGTATCATGAAGCCTTGCAGTTGTATGCTTGGGTTGGGATTTAATTTTATTTATTATAGGATCCCAAGCAGATGGTAGCACCCAGCCGTCTTCTCTATTGAAATTAGGGTGTTTTTTGATTTCAATAGCCTCACGAATCATCCTTGGAAGGAATCGGTGTTCTTTAGCGAGGATTTGTGGTCTATCAAATCTGATGTAGTGACGGGGGCGATCCTGTACATGTTCACAGACTGCAGACTTCCCGGAGCGTCGATTCTTCACATCAGCTATATGTTCTTTGACGCGGGTTTTAATTGATCTTTTAGTTTGTCCTATGTAGGAGAGACCACATTCACAATCAAGCTTGTACACTCCTGCATCTTGCAGAGGGACGTTACACTTGACTGATGGTAAAAACTGACCAATCTTCTTCGGCGGCTTGAAGTATGTTTTGATGGAAGCGCGCTTCAAGATGTAGCCAATCTTGTCAGTGACTCCTCTAACATATGGCAGTACAGCAGGTACACGCTCGACTGTGGCCGGCTTCACTCGTTCTCTGTGACGTAGGCGCGGGACCCGAAGCTTGTTGTCATGCAAAACTTGCTTGACGTGTTGGAGCTCGGCAGCCAGGTGTTTACTGTCACAGATCCCTCGTGCTCTCTGAAACAAAGATTTACCCACGGTAGCTAACTGTGAAGGATGGTGGTGAGAATCACCGTTTAAATATCTATCTGTATGGGTCTTTTTTCTATACACAGTATGGCTCAAGGTGTTATCAGGATTCCGAATTACTAACACATCTAGAAAAGCTAAGGAATTGTTTGCCTCTAACTCCATTGTGAACTGAATTTTAGAATTTATAGAGTTAAGATGGTCTAAAAATGCAGTTACTTTATCTAAAGGTAGAATTGTGAAAGTGTCGTCTACGTACCGCTTGTAGAATCTTGGATTTATGGGAGAAGTAAGCAGGGCTTTCTCCTCAAAGTCTTCCATGAATATGTCGGCGACAATGGGAGATACAGGTGAGCCCATCGCCACACCATCTACTTGCTTGTAGAACTCCTTCTTCCACAATAAGTAGCCAGATGTAAGGCAGTGTCTGAGTAATACTGCATATTCTACGGGCATGTTGTTTTCCTCCAGCCTCCTAGTTGCAATTGAGATACAGTCTTCAACAGGTAAGCATGTAAACAATGACTGCACATCAAAACTGACCATAGTTTCATTGTCTGCCAGACGCAGGTCTTTAATCTTGCTGACAAAATGGTAGGAATCCTTCATGTGTGCTCTTGTGTGTCCCCTGAGCGGTGAGAGTATTTTCGCTAAGTGTTGAGCCAATCTGTAAGTTGGTGAATCGATTTGGCTCACTATGGGACGTAATGGAGCATTGGGCTTGTGTATTTTTGGTAACCCATACAACTTTGGTGATTTGGCGCACGTAGGTATTATCCATTTTACGTCCAGATTTAATTTTTCTTTTTTTTTCTTTGTTTTTCTGTTTCTTTAATTTTTCTTCCACAAATCCTCGCTAAAGAACACCGATTCCTTCCAAGGATGATTCGTGAGGCTATTGAAATCAAAAAACACCCTAATTTCAATAGAGAAGACGGCTGGGTGCTACCATCTGCTTGGGATCCTATAATAAATAAAATTAAATCCCAACCCAAGCATACAACTGCAAGGCTTCATGATACCATAAGTACATACTGTGTAGATCGGAACAAAAGTTAAATTTTAATCTATGGTAACCGCGGTTAACTATAACATCTGGACGTTAAACATCTCAGTCCTTCCCGTGACCATGTGAAAAAGAATTCGGCTCGCAAGGACCAATTGAAAAAGAACCTAACGGAACTCGACTTTCGATTAAGAAACAGAAGGGAGGAATCGAGGCTTCTCTCGATCCGGCCTCCTATAACGCCTACGTTGGGTTCGGGAACAACGTATGTGATCTCCGCAACGGAGTAACACACTAGGGCGATAACCTCGTTCTTTTTCAGCAAGTAGGTTCAGACGGGGATTACGGGTCTTCCGAAGTCGTCCCGGTCCCGACGCCTTAATTCTTCGATGTGGACTGTATAACTTTAGGGATGAATTACTTGGGAATAAAACAGCAATTATCTTCAAACCGTTCCGTGAGAGAGTAATTACTTTTCCCTATCACTTCCCTACACTTTTTCTTCTTGACTGCTGGTTTTCACTTTTCCCGAAGGATTTTCTTATTTTTCCGAACTGATTCTCGAACAATTTTCCCGAACGAATTGCAAAAAAACCCGTTCACTAAGCTACCCCCAGAACTATACGCGAAAGTGAGCCGCGCCATTCGCGTGCCTGCGCAACTTAACAACATGAATTTGTACTATTACTCTCTCACGTTTCACTTAATTTCTTTATTCACATAAATCATACATAAATACAAGTCATCTATTTAGATAGCACAAAACAATATCTACACCATGATATATATTATTTTTTCGTATCACAAAAATCCTTTAATTTATAAAACAAAACACGTCTATTTTAATCACAAATTCAAAATCCGAACTTCTTAAATATTTAACACAGAAAGTTAAAACAATATTTCCCACTTGAATTTATACATATGTTAACTAATACAATAGTTTAATTTACATTTTCTCTATTTATTTCACTATTTAAAACACTTTTAAATTTCTTATACAAAACTATCATTATTTCACTTATACACAGGAATTTTCACATAAAAATAACACAGAATTCACCTTTTTAGCACGTACAATCAACCTGAAATGTTTTACAAGTCATTTTTACATAAATTGCTGAAATTACAAACATTTTAAATTTTTACATATTCGGCCTCCTAAGGGCGTGGTCAGCGTTTGGCCTCCTAGGGGCGTGGTCAGTGTGCTTCCGTGAACTCACACTATTTGAACAACTAACTTTGCACGGCTCTCGGCTATCAGAAAAAATGAAAGTCTGAAATACACTTAATTTTAACAATATTATGTAAACAAGTGCTTCTACATAATTTTCAAACTGTAGGAAACTATCTCTGATAAGATTCTTATTCGTTATCATGCTTCTTATCAGATAACAATACAAGTGAATGTTCTCATTAATCAATCATAACAAATAGGCATTTGTTTTCGTACAAACATATCATACTTATACAAGACAATACTTATGCAATTAATTTCCGTTAATTCTGTTTATGCACAGAGTGATCATCTCGACCGGGGAACCAATCCGATCTCTATCTTCACTTTAATATTCCTTTGAATTTACATCGTTGGAAAGACGATTTCAACCGGGGAACAAATCCGGTAACATAATTTATAACATAAAATTCCCTATATGAATTTATTGAAAGATATTACTTAGAAAACAGTAAACTAGTCCGGCCTGGGAGTCGAACCCAAGACCTTCATACCATTAATTCGACATTTCTTTAAGATTTAACTAAGCATTTTCTTATCAGAACATCTCTATTGGACAATAAGTTTTTGAAAAGTTATTCGTCATCGTTTGACTTAATAAACTGAAACATTCTTATAGGCGCGTCGCCAACAATCTCCCCCCCGTGCGTTAGCACCATAATTTGGGAGGCGTCGCGGGTACCAGGACTATTATTCTGGATGTAGGTCTCCTCAAGATACATGTGCTAGTAATGACGTCAACCACTCTGGTGTGACCGTCTGGTCCCGGTAACGTTATACTAATTTTGCCTTTCGGCCACGTATTTCGCGGCAACGAATGATCTATTATCAAAACAATATCGCCTTCTTTAGGTTCCATGAACTTTCCGTTATTACCTGTTCGCGGTATTAAGGTAGGCATGTATTCCTTCAGCCACCTTGTCCAAAAATGGTCGGCTAACCTCTGTGCAGCTTTCCAATTGAGTTGACCCGTCAGATGCCGCTCTAGAAATAATCCAGGTGGTCGATCACCACATGAGCGTCCCAGAAGAAAATGATTGGGTGTCAAACCCTCTTCAGGACTATCCATACTGAATGTTACCAGAGGCCTGGAATTTACTGTGTGCTCTGCTTCTAAAAGCAACGTATGTAGAATTTCCTCTCGTGGGCTCCTTTCTCTGAGCGTAGCGGTCAACGCAATTTTAATCGATCTTACTAACCTCTCCCAGGCGCCACCCATGTGCGGTGCTCCCGGAGGTATAAATTTCCATTTAATATATTTCTTATATGACTCTTTTTTCATGCCCTCATGGCATTCTTCGCATGCTTTCAATAATTCTTTATTCGCAGCTTTGAAATTCGTCCCGTTATCGCTGTATATAACGGCTGGTTTTCCTCTTCTGGCGATAAATCGCCTCAACGCCATTATCATCGACGCTGGTGTCAATGAGGCTGCTAATTCCAGATGTACTGCTCTGGTAGTCAGACACGTGAATAAAACACCCCAACGTTTTTCGTGTCGCCTTCCTATAGTCACACTCATAGGACCGAAATAATCCACAGCTGAGCATGTAAAAGGTGGTTCATGATGAGCTATTCTCTCCAGAGGAATATTTCCTTGTGGCACGTTCTGCGGTTTGGATCTGTATGTCCTGCACCACTGACAATGATGTGACACACTTCGTACTACATTACGTAAGTTCAAGACATAAAATTTCTGGTTCACCTCATTCATCACCGTCTGGTGATTGGCATGTCCAAAATGATGATGAACTTCTCTAATCATCATTTTAACGATTTCGTGTTTACCGTCCAATATGACAGGTTTTCTACTTTCCTCGGTCAAATTAGACTTGAAAGGTAAACGTCCATTTAAACGGAGTAAGTTATCTTCTCCTATTTCCATAGATAATTTACTTAAGCGTGAACTTCTTTCAACACTTTTGCCTGCTTTCAAGCATTTTATTTCCGAATAAAAACACTCGTCTTGAACGAACTTCCAAATTAATAATTCCGCTTTTTTCAAGAGCGCTATGTCCAACGCGCCATCGGGTCCTTTAACCGACTTTGCTAAAACTTTGTTGGAACACATAACCGACTTTTCGGCTGCGTCGTCGGGTTATTTAACCGACTTTGCTAAAACTTTGTTGGAACACATAACCGACTTTTCGGCTGCGTCGTCGGGTCCTTTAACCAACTTTCTTAAACTCTTGAATTTTTCTACCGTTTGTAAGGTGCGTGTAGTTGCCCCAAGGAATTTCTTAAAGCTGCTAAATCGTCCGTAGTCGGGTAGACTTAACGGTTCTTGCTTTCTTAACGCATTTACGCCCTTTGGCGATTTTTCTTCACCTGTTTCTAAGCTTTTTATGGTGTCCACTTGTTTGGGCCATAAATCAGGACTTCTCCTGAGGAATTCAGGTCCTTGAAACCAGCGATGACTTACATCGAAGGTGGAAGGAAAATTTCTAGTGGCGTCGTCTGCCACATTTTGTGACGTTGGAACCCATCGCCATTCACATGGTTTACTGTGATCTTCGATCTCAGCCAATCGATGAGCAACGAATGGTTTAAAAGCGCGAGGATCTGACTTAATCCACGCTAACACAGTACGTGAGTCTGTCCAAAATACTCTCTCGGACATCTCGTACTTGCTCTCTTCACTAACCGAGGCAGCCAGCCTGCTGCCCATAAGAGCTGCTTGCAATTCAAGCCTTGGAATTGAAATTGGTTTCAATGGCGCTACTCTTGCCTTTGCGGCGATCAGCGTAATCCGCCTTATTTCTAGCTCGTCCGTGGTGACGTAATACACCGCGGCAGCGTATGCTTTTTCAGTAGCATCCGTGAAAGTGTGTAGCTCTCCCTTGCCGACGCCTTCAGCAACGGGTCTAGGTACCTCTAAATGACCTAATTTCTTCACTTCCGATATCCATTTACAAAATAACACGTGTAATTCGTGTGAAACTTCTTCATCCCAAGAGATGCCTGTCCTCCATACTTGCTGGATCAGCGACTTCCCTTGAATCGTTATGGGTGATGCGAGTCCCAAAGGATCGAAAACTGACATCACAGCGCTAGTTATCTCCCTCTTCGTAGGCGGTCGTAAACCTTCCATCACCTCTTCCGGTGTGTTACGAAGACTTGTGGAGAAACTTATTATATCCCGTTTGATATTCCAAATCAAACCTAACGTGCGCTCTGTGTGCTCTTTATCTCCCAGCGAAGCACTGTCGCTCTTATATTTATTTTCCATTTTACTTAAAACTTCGGGTCGGTTGCTAGCCCATCCCCTCAGTTGGAAAGAAGCATGTTTATGTAATTCATACATATCGTTTACTATCCTTTCGGCCGTCGTCACGTCGGGAAATGCCTGTAGATAGTCATCCATATAAAAATTGCTTTCCGTAGCGGAAGCTGCTTCTGGATAGATATGTGCGTTGTCCTGCGCATTCCTATTCTTTACATATATAGCGATGCATGGTGATGATGCCGCTCCAAATATGAGTGACGTCATTCTATACTCTTCCGGTGGCGCGTCACGATTGTGCCGCCATAAGAATCGAAGGCTATCCCTGTCTTCATCCCGGATTTTCACTTGCAGGAACATTTCTTTAATGTCTGCCATTACTGCCACGCTTCCTTCTCTGAATCGTAGCAGAACTCCGAACAACGACTTCAATAAGTCCGGTCCGGTTAACAATGCATCATTGAGACAACGTCCGCCCGTCTTTGCGGCGGCGTCGAAAACTATCCTTATTTTCCTTTTTTGTGGGTGAGTCACCGCGAAGTGAGGAAGGTACCACGTACGTGGGAAAATGGGAATATGGTTCGCTTTCTCTGCGTAACCATTAACGATGAGATTTTCAATTTGCTTCTCGTATTCCTTCTTCAACTCGCTATTTTTGTCGAGCTTTTTTTCAATATTCAACAGGCGACTTTCAACCTGCGCTCTATTCGACGGCATGCACTCATTGTCTGTGCGCCATAACAAAGCAGTCTCGTACCTATTATTAGGTATACGACGTACAGTTTTGTTCAAAATACTTAAAGCTCGTTCTTCTGGGTCGTTCACGGGCTTTCTAGCCGACACTCCCAGAGATTCCAAACTAAAATAATCCTTGATCAATTTATCCATATCTTCCTCCTTCTTGGTGGAAATGTGGTTAACGATCTTGATCGGTTTAATACCACCCGATATGTGACCATGTAAAACCCATCCAAGTTTGGTGAGCGATGCTACAGGTAGGTTCTTACCTCCTGAAATTAATTCACGAGTAACTATGAGATGCCAATTGTCCTGACCAATTAATATGGTAGGTTTGGACCTCTCATACATCAACTCATCCTTAATCGGTGTCAAATGAGAACACCGTTGCAATAATTCTCGGCTTACCGACTGCGGAGAAAGGTTAAGTGACTTAATTGTTTGTACACTTATCTCTTCTAAGTCGCTCGAGTAAATGCCCTTTATCTTAACATTTAAGCGATACGAACTGTCGTCGTTAATTCGCTTACCTCCCACGGCTTCGATACGTAATCTCTCTTTACGTCCGCGAGGCGCTAATTTCTGAGCCATACACTCCTCTATGAGTGTCATGGTCGATCCCTCATCCAGAAGAGCTGTTGTCTTGACCTTTCCTCTAGGTCCATACAACTCGACCGGTATAATCTTTAAGTATGCACATGCCAGTGCATTCACTGTACTAACAGTTGTAATCTGAGCATCTTTACCCCCCTCGTCCCCGTGTGGCGAGGTTTTTTCATTGGGGTATCGGTGTAGCATTCGATGATGTGACATTCTACATCCTTCTACACCACATTTTTTCGCTTTGCACACTAACCTCCTATGGTTAGGTGACAAACATTGGAAACATACTTTCGCTTTTTTGACCGCTTCCCATTTCTCGTGAATATTCATGTCCTTAAACTTGTAACAACTCACTATAGAGTGCTCCTTGTTGCATATAACACACTTATGTGTTACCCGACTTACAGGCTTATCCTGGGTTGTCATAACCACTTGTCGGTTGTGCCCTTTACTATTTCGGCGTTCTAGACGCTCGCTCGAATTACTTCGGCGCATATAGCGCTCGCTCACGGCACAGCTGCGTACACCTCCCTTTGCAGTGTGTACAGTTTGCTTCTGAATTCAGGACGCTTCCTTTTTTCAGGCGCATTTTCATTGTTTAAGGACGCTCCAAATTGTTCACTCAATAAATTTAAAAACTTGGCCATCTTCTGTAACTCTGGCTCCAAAGGATACTGAGCTCGATATTCAAACCATTTAAATTTAATCATAGTTCCGAGCTTCTCCACTATGCGGCTCACTAACTCCGGTGAGTACAAATACTGTGGTTGATTCAACGCTTGTATCGTGGCAACCACGTTCGTAATACGACTTGCAAAAGATCCTATATTCCGGCAATCTTCTGCCAATCTTGGCATATGCTTTACATTCTCGATTTCGGCTAGAATGAACATCTCAACCCTACCGAATCTTCTTTCGAGAGCGTTCATTATTTCTTCCGGTTCACACAAAGTAAACAACAACGACTTAACCGCTTCCTTAGCGGTGCCCTTTAATGCCCTCCTAAGGCGTGCGACATTCTGCACCCCTGAAAATTGGCTTCTCGTGTCTTCAAACACCGTTTTGAAAATTATCCATTCACCCGGGTCTCCATCGAACACCGGTAATTCCTGGAGGAAATGAAGCTGGGAAGACTTATCTTTACCCGCTATTTTTATTGCACTCACAATCGCTTCGGTCAATTCTGACACCTCACTCGCGTGTGTTTTCTGTACATTTCCTTGGTTGCGCTCGATCTCCGCCCCTTTGCGGCGTGATCCTTTACACGCTTCCTTATCAGTAATATCGGGTTGTGCTACACTAACCGGCGCGCTCATTATGGTCTGCTGAACCCAACTCCTTACGAAAGGTTCCACCTGAGTATTCCGCTCTTCATCATCCTCACTCGAGTCGATCTCCTCTTCTCGGTTGAGTCGTGCCAACTCCAATTGAGACTTGGCTAAGGCAGCAGCTGCCTGTGCTCGTTCGAGCTCTGAGCGTTCGAATTTAATCCGCGCCTCTAATTCGGCTTTCAGCCTCGCCGATCGCGATGACCTACTACCTCTCTGTGACCCTTTATCACTAGTGTGCCCGATTACTGTCCTTGACGATGCCGCTTCTTCGGTCCTTTGACCTACTTTTTCGACCACCGTTTCACTCCTGGATATAACGGATTGTTGTGCGGTGCTGGCCTGCGTACCACTGGTGTCCGTCCTGTTGCTTGTCGTTGCCACGGACGTCCCTGTGTCCCACGTGCATGTGGACGTGTCGGTCGTGGCTCCACTTGAAGGAGTTGCTCCATTTGACGCAGTAGCTGTGGTCGCTCCAGATGGTTCCGCTTCTTTAGCTTTTCTTGAGAGCCCTGTCCTTGTCCTGCTCCCTTCGCTTCTCCCTGTCTGGTCTTGTGCCTTCTTCATCTTGCAGGAAGGTGATTGTTGGCCTACGGTCCCTAACTGTCCCTACGGTCCCTACAACCCCTTACCTACAACCCTTCTACACCCCAACCTAACACCACTACCCCTCCCCCCTTATCTCCCAACCCTACAACCCTACTACCACCCTAACAGCTCTATCAGCCCTATCAATCCTGGACGGGGCCTACCGAGGTGAGCCGTCCAGGGATGGAGTCGTGCAGGAATGGAATGCAGGAAAGGTTTAGGAACTGTCCCGCCAAGGAATATGACGAAACAGTCGAGCGGTAGTGCAAGCGCAGTCTCGCTCGAGAGAACTGCTCCACCCGAAGGTGTTGTGCCAGAGCCCAACCGTTTGGCACCGTCAGGTGGTCGGGATGTATGCTGTGCTCGCCGCCCAGTTGCCGGTGACGCCTCGTCCGAGCGCCCTCCTCCGGCCGCGATGCAGTCAGGTGCCCACGCGCACCCTCGCCCGGCAGCAGCAGCGGTGGATGCTTCTTCCAGCACCCTGATGATCCGACAGGAAAATGCCGGACACGATCGTCCGACAGGAAATGCCGAGCACGCTTGCCCGACAGGAAAATGCCAGACACGATCGTCCGACAGGAAAAATGCCAAGCCCTGCTTGGCCACGATGAGTGCCTTCACAAGACACCTGCGCCCGGCTGCGATACGTGCCCCATGCGAGCACACGCCCCAGGCCGCTATCCCGGTTTTCTTTCTTCCGGTAGTTCCAGGTCCAGTCCTTCAGCGCTGACGTCCTGGTCTTCTGGCCTTTGGTCCTATTGCTTCAGCTCAAACCTCCGGCTTCCTTCGGTTGCTGATCTTCACTCGGCTCCGAAGGTCTTCTTTTCACAACCAGCAGTCCACAGCTGGTTCCTTGATCCAACTTTCGGGTTCGGGTGGTCCTTTCAATCCGGCTCCGAAGGTCCAATTGAAAAAGAACCTAACGGAACTCGACTTTCGATTAAGAAACAGAAGGGAGGAATCGAGGCTTCTCTCGATCCGGCCTCCTATAACGCCTACGTTGGGTTCGGGAACAACGTATGTGATCTCCGCAACGGAGTAACACACTAGGGCGATAACCTCGTTCTTTTTCAGCAAGTAGGTTCAGACGGGGATTACGGGTCTTCCGAAGTCGTCCCGGTCCCGACGCCTTAATTCTTCGATGTGGACTGTATAACTTTAGGGATGAATTACTTGGGAATAAAACAGCAATTATCTTCAAACCGTTCCGTGAGAGAGTAATTACTTTTCCCTATCACTTCCCTACACTTTTTCTTCTTGACTGCTGGTTTTAACTTTTCCCGAAGGATTTTCTTATTTTTCCGAACTAATTCTCGAACTATTTTCCCGAACGAATTGCAAATTTTTTTTTTTTTTTTTTTGCGCCCGAAGCAAATATGGGCAACCCTCCGGAAAGCGGGGGAGGGAGGTTGAGAATGCTCATAGCATACCACGCAGCCGGCTGCGTGGTTATGTGGGACTTTTACCCACTAAACTCAACCTTTTGGGAATTGGCTTAACGATCTGACTAGAGATCTCTAAGCCGTATACGAACGCGACCCTCCTTGGCAGAAAGGAGGGCGCAAGCGGTGAAAAGCCGCTTAGAAGAGTGCCTAACTAAGGCAGATTAATGGATGTGATATGTAGGCTCGGCCCGAGCCGCCAGGAGGCAGTTCAGGTCAGCCGAAAGCTTGTTGGGGGGGTCCGAGAGAGAGTTTCTCGGTCTGCGCACACTATAGCGAGTGTGGATAGGGGCTGCGTAGGCAGCTGTCTCACGAATGAGATGATTTGGGTGGGATTCTGAGGCTTTGAAAAATCTCTCAGAGAGTGATTTGAGGAACTGTTGCATTGTTGGGAGCTCTAAGTCTCGTTGTAGGTCGGCATTACGGACATAATAGGGCGAGTTAGTGGCCCTACGACAGAATAGGTTTTGAACTATTTGAAGTTCATTGATAGCTTTGGGTTTAGCATGTGCAAAAATGGGGGCCGCGTAGGTCATGACAGGTCGTATGCAGACCTTATATAGGGTTCGCTTGTTGCGGAGGGACATTTCACTGTGTCTGCCCAACATGCTGTTGAGCCTACCCATGTAAAAACGTGCGGTGCGAGTAACCTTCTTGATATGGGGCTCGAAAGTGAGCCTTGCATCAAGGGTGACGCCTAGGTATTTGGCTTTAGTTTGCCATGGGACAGGGGTTCCTAACATCCTGATTGGCGGAGTGGTGGTGAGACGACGTCGTTTATATTCGAAGCAAACGGCGGAGCTTTTCTCCGGGTTTACGTCGATACGCCATTTTTGGAACCAAGCTCCTAGGTCGCTTACTGACTTTTGGATCTTGTTCCGAATCTGTGGTAATGAGTTGCCTTTGGAGTAAAGGGCTGTGTCATCTGCAAAGAGGGCTAGTTTGACACCATTCGACGGGATAGGGATGTCGTTGGTGAATAGTATGTATAGGAGGGGAGCAAGCACAGAGCCTTGAGGGACACCGGCTTTTATTTGACGGGTAGAGGATAGCGTGCCTTCGTGTCTAAAACGAAAGGTACGATCCTTCAGATAGGAGGCTACAAGGCGAACGAGACGATCTGGGAGGCCTAAGTCGTACAGTTTGTAGATAAGGCCCTCGTGCCAGACTCTGTCGAATGCCTTGGCAATGTCAAAGAAGACCGCGATGGTTTTTTGACGGCGAGGGTAAAAACCGCTGAGGATGTATTCCACTATGCGGTGAACTTGTTGGGGGCACGAGTGTTTGGCTCGAAACCCGAATTGTTGTGGGATGACAAGAGGGTCGCCGTCTGTGGGAAACAAATGGCGCCTCAAGCGCACGAGAATGACTCGTTCGAAAAGTTTGCCCATGGCCTTGAGGAGGCTGATGGGACGGTGATTGGAGGGGAGGTGGAGAGGTTTGCCTGGCTTGGGAATGCCAATGACAGTTGCCTCTTTCCAAGAGGTGGGAAAATAACTGAATTCGAAGCAGGCGTTAAAGATAATGGCCAGTAAGGCGATTACCTGCTCCGGGAAGTGTTTGAGGGCTTGGTTGGAGATACCATCCGCGCCCGGTGCTTTTTTGGGCTTAAGTCCTTTGATGGTAGATGAAATCTCATCTTTGGACACAGTGATAGGGTCAGAGGCGGTAGGGGGCGAGTTCCTGCGTCGGACCTCGTCCTCCACTTGTTGAATGTGTAAGGGGTCAGTGGGTTGTGAGCTGGGAGAGCATTGAGCGGCAACGCTGTCCGCGAAGCACTCAGCCTTTTCTTCGTCTTCGAAGGCAATGGAGCCGTCGGGACGAGACAGAGGGGGAGTATGGGTTATAGCGTCTATCCGGAGGGCTCTCGCCATCCGGTAGTACGCTGTGTGAGAGGGAGAGATTTTCTCCATGAGATTGCCCTTTTCGTGGTCTCTGTAGTCTTGGAGGCGGTAACGCAGTTTGCGTTGAAGGCGGTGGGCCGCGAGTCTATATTCGGGAGTGGGATAGCGTGCAGCTCTACGGAGGGCAGCTTTTTTGGCTTTTAACAGGTTGCTAATATCTAGGGGAAGACTAGTTTTAGCAACCGGGACAACTTTTTCATTCTCTTTAAGAGAGGATGTTATAAGTGAGGTGAGATTTTCGACCGCTGTGTCTATTTTCCCCGCACTGTCGAGGGCGTCAGAGGAAAGGGTTATGGGAGGGTCCGGAGAGTCTATAGCCGAGGCTAGAGACTTTTTGAAGCCCTTCCAGTTGGTGTAGGTTTTGGAAGTGGGAGTTGGAGATGGCTGGTAGCCAAGAAGGAGGGATACAGGACGGTGGTCGGATCCTAGATCGTCGAGAGGCTCGATTGCTCTAAGGTTAAGGGAAACTCCTTTAACTAGAGCAAAATCTAGCACGTCAGGAGCGTAGGTAACAATGTCGGGATAGTGTGTGGCAGTGAGGGGGCTATAGACAGTCAGGTCGAGAGACTGAGTGATATTAAGCAGCACCCTGCCACTACTGGTAGTAGTGCGGCAGGCCCATTCAGTATGCTTGGAGTTAAAGTCTCCAAACATAATGACTGAGTCGCCTAATGCAAGGATGGCTTCAAAGTCACTCTTGACGGGGAGGGTTCCGCTAGGGATATAGCAGGAGGCTATAACGATTGACTGGTGTCCAGTCATGGCTAGTCTAGTGATAGTGGCTTCCATACTGGTAAGCGACGGAGTAGATATGTGGGAGCAATGAAGGGACTTTTTGTGATAGATGGCAGTACCGCCGCCTTTGCGGTCGGGTCTATCGTTACGTATGAGTGAATAATTTTTAATAGTAAGGCCTTTAGAGACCTTGGGGCTGAGATGGGTCTCCTGTAGGAGTAAGAGATCGGCTTCGCGATCTCGTAGAAAAAGCCTAAGCTCTGGGAGGTTATTTGGCAGACCGCGGATATTGAATGAAACAAGCGATAAACCCTCTGGTTTAGATATTGCGGGAGCAGAGGGCTCCGGCATAGTTAAATTACAAGGACCTTAGAAGGTTGATGTGCTCGGTAAGAGCAAGGAGGCGGGCCTGAGGGGACTGAGCTGTGCTCAGTTTATCCGCAAGGATGAGGATTTCGTCCAAATTGATTCTATTGAGTGTGTTATACACTAGGTTTAGGGACTCTACAACAGAGTCTGTCTGTTTTTTGGGGTCGGCGGAGGGCCGCGGGATATTTGATTCCTTTTGGAACCAGGGGTTTATTGGGAGCGGCGCTGGCTGAGAGAGCGGGAGGCTCATAAGGGGCCGAGGAGGGCCCTGAGGTGGCCGATAGGGACCCTGTGGGGCCCGATAGATGCCCTGTGTGGGCTGAGATGAGCCCTGAGGGGGCTGAGGTAGGGGCTGGCCCTGGCTGGGCTTGCGGCTTACAAGAGCCGGGAAGGTTCGGTCATTGACCTGTGGTAGAGCTTTGCGGCTCGGAGGTGGGCGAGGGGCGCGAGGGCAACCTCTATAATTGGCCGGATGGCCTGTTTGTCCGCAGAGGACACATGAGGGTGGGGATTCGGCGTTTTTGGGCCGTGGGCACTCTTTCGAGTGATGGGGTTCTAGGCACTTAATGCACCTGGGTGGAGCTGAGCAGTTGGCTGCCGCGTGTCCATAAAGTTGGCAGCGGTGGCACTGCGCTGGGTAACCGCGCCGGGGAGGGGCTTCGACCTTAACACGCGACAGGCCGCACACAGTGCGTACCTCGCGGAAAATGGCCTTCGCCTCCGGCACATTGGTGAGAACGAGGAGGGCGAGGTTAAACCTTTCGCCCCTGCTGCTGTGCATTTTATGCACACCTTCAATAGGGAAGCCTTGGGATATAAGGTCTTCCAGAATGTCTTCGTTTGCGAGTTCATAGGGAACTCCGCGGAGGACTGCCTTTACTTTCCTTTCTTCGGCGAGGGCGTATGTGTGGTAGGACACACGCTCGGCCGTGAATAGGCGGGTTATGTTACGGAAGTCTTCTATAGACGCCGGAATAATTTTGATGGCCTCGCCGACATTAGTGGCTTGGTCATATTTGAAACCCTTATCGTAGAGGGTTTTGGACAGTTGAGTAAATTTCGCCTTGTCTCTGAGAAAGACAGGGGGCGGGACTTGGTTTTTGGCCAATTCGGGAGCGCAGCGGGTTGCTGGCTTGGCGGTATTGTCTTTCGACTGTGAGGTGGCAGCGTTTGGGGCTGCGGAAGTAGGGGCAACGATGGGAGCTGCGGAGGTAGAGGCAGCGGCGGAGGGAGTGTGGGCGGCGGCGGCCGCTGAGGCGGGGGGAGTGCGAGAAGTAGCAGCGCGTTTCGGGCCGCGCTTTGATTTCACTAACGTGAATTCGGCTTGGGAGTCGGTTATGGTTCCTTCAGAGTCGGAAGAATCCGAGGAGCCGGTGGAGCTGAGGGCGGTCCTCTTCCGGGAGGATGAGGTAACGGACGTGGTGTCCGAGTGCTCCATTTCGGAGTCGGGGGACGCGGGCGAGTGGGACTGCGGGGCAGCCGCTTGGGTCGCGAGGAAAGCAGCGACTGCGGGCGGGGGTATACATGCCTTAGGGGCACGGGGGGTGAGATTGATCGAAAAGCTATCAAGGTCTACGCCTTGGGTTTTTAAGAATTGGTGGAAAAGAGCCAAAATTTGGCTAGCATCCATGGACGACATGTTGATCTGGACGGGGGGTGACGTTTTATTCTAAGAAAACTGGAGGTCCCTGTTCTGAGAAGAACAGGGCCTTGGGGGCAGATGGGGAGGACTGACGATCTTTTCCAGAAACTGGGGTCCCTATGTTCTGAAAAGAACAAGGGCTTGCTCTGAGAAGAGCAAGAGACGATCTTCTAAGGATAGTATACACAACAAGTAACAGTATAACAAAAACAATAACAATAACAGAAAAATTAACAAATAAAACAAAACAAGCAAAGCGCGCTCAAGCCTCCCCGCCGGAGCAAGGGGGCAGGAACGATGCGAAAACAAAGTGACTCACCAACGGCGTCTGCTCGGCCGGTGTTAGCCGGGGAGAGCGGGGCGCGCGGGCAAGCGGTTGCGCTACCGAAAGGTCGGAGGCGCGAAAGAACTGTGTGCACGACCGCTCGGGGGCGGCGCGCAAACGGAACGAATTGCAAAAAAACCCGTTCACTAAGCTACCCCCAGAACTATACGCGAAAGTGAGCCGCGCCATTCGCGTGCCTGCGCAACTTAACAACATGAATTTGTACTATTACTCTCTCACGTTTCACTTAATTTCTTTATTCACATAAATCATACATAAATACAAGTCGTCTATTTAGATAGCACAAAACAATATCTACACCATGATATATATTATTTTTTCGTATCACAAAAATCCTTTAATTTATAAAACAAAACATGTCTATTTTAATCACAAATTCAAAATCCGAACTTCTTAAATATTTAACACAGAAAGTTAAAATAATGTTTCCCACTTGAATTTATACATATGTTAACTAATACAATAGTTTAATTTACATTTTCTCTATTTATTTCACTATTTAAAACACTTTTAAATTTCTTATACAAAACTATCATTATTTCACTTATACACAGGAATTTTCACATAAAAATAACACAGAATTCACCTTTTTAGCACGTACAATCAACCTGAAATGTTTTACAAGTCATTTTTACATAAATTGCTGAAATTACAAACATTTTAAATTTTTACATATTCGGCCTCCTAAGGGCGTGGTCAGCGTTTGGCCTCCTAGGGGCGTGGTCAGTGTGCTTCCGTGAACTCACACTATTTGAACAACTAACTTTGCACGGCTCTCGGCTATCAGAAAAAATGAAAGTCTGAAATACACTTAATTTTAACAATATTATGTAAACAAGTGCTTCTACATAATTTTCAAACTGTAGGAAACTATCTCTGATAAGATTCTTATTCGTTATCATGCTTCTTATCAGATAACAATACAAGTGAATGTTCTCATTAATCAATCATAACAAATAGGCATTTGTTTTCGTACAAACATATCATACTTATACAAGACAATACTTATGCAATTAATTTCCGTTAATTCTGTTTATGCACAGAGTGATCATCTCGACCGGGGAACCAATCCGATCTCTAACTTCACTTTAATATTCCTTTGAATTTACATCGTTGGAAAGACGATTTCAACCGGGGAACAAATCCGGTAACATAATTTATAACATAAAATTCCCTATATGAATTTATTGAAAGATATTACTTAGAAAACAGTAAACTAGTCCGGCCTGGGAGTCGAACCCAAGACCTTCATACCATTAATTCGACATTTCTTTAAGATTTAACTAAGCATTTTCTTATCAGAACATCTCTATTGGACAATAAGTTTTTGAAAAGTTATTCGTCATCGGTTGACTTAATAAACTGAAACATTCGTATAGGCGCGTTGCCAACACCATGGAAGCTGTAAAGCTCTCGAAACATCGGGTATTAAAAAGTAAAAATATACGCGATAAATTCCGTAAAAACTAGTATTATTTCAATGTGTAGTGTTCGCGTAAATATAGGAAATCATTATAGAATATTATTGTTATTGACACAACATCTTCTAATTTAAATTCAGGTTTATTCACTATGTTTTCTTATCCGAGTGCTTAAAAAATCATGCAAATCAATTGACTGATTGATGTATAATTTGAGTGATGCCGGCATGAATAGAAACCAAACCGACAGATAGAGGTCTATACATGGAAGTAATCAAAAATATTTGCATAACCACTTTAGTTAACAAAGTAAAAGAACAAAAAATGACAAATATTGATTCTCTTGTTACTTTCCAAAAGCTGGCCTATTCACCACATACCATTAAAAATCGTTTCTCTTCTATCAGTTCGATTGCTCATTTACTTATTGGAAATTCCGCTTTTATATTTTTCTTTTCACTCAATAAAAGCATTTTTTTATTATTTATATTGTTTATAATTCCCACCATACCATCAGGTAAAGTTTGATGAAACCCTTCTGGTTAAATCTCTCAGTTTTAGTGTAACAAAAGCCTGTTTACTCTTGCTTTGAAGATACACATACTCGTGAATGGGAAAACAGACGCTGGAAAATTATTCCATTGCTTTTACTTACACATGGCAAAACATGAAGCAAACCGTTTAGTTCGAATACAAGGAATATTGATAACAAAAGCGTGGAGATCCTAAAAAACTTACTTACAAAAAGCTTTTGTACGTCCCACTACTCGCCACAGACCACCTCTAAAATTTGAGATAGTTATCGAGCAATTAGTCTGAACAAATATTTGGCAGCAAATAAAATATCAAATGTTATGCTCACGCAAAAGAAATGATCATTCGTCTATTAAACTTCTTTATGCGGCATATGATTAACTAAAGTAAGACACAAAAAATTTTTGCAAAAATGGGCAGCAGCATCTTCCGGATAACAACCCAAAATTTAATAAACTACAGTTGCCAGCCCAGCTGTCAAGCGTGGCAACTATCGCAAATTTCACTCTATGAGATAATTTATGGGGAGGACCATGTTCAGTGGTGGACTTCAATAGGCTGTAATGATGATGATGAAAATGTATACCATTTTAAGGATAGCTTGATATATTCTTCAAACAAACTGTAGTAGGTAGCTTAGGATTTCAGCTCAGGACACCCACTTTGAAATAATTACTAAGTGACCAACTCGGGTTCATTCCCTACTGGCATCACGGAACGTTCTTCTTCTTCTCTTTTTTATAAATAAAATAGTATTTGTTTTCTTCCACACATTATCAGTACATTTCAATAAACTAAGTAATTGTAAACGTATACAGCTAAACAACAGCTATAAATACTAACTAAATAAGATCTAGGTGGGAGACTGGTGCCCAAACTACGTTACCCTGTGTTATGGGATCACCAGGCCCCTCCGTCAACAGAAGTGATATTGCCGTAACTCTTAATAAAGATAACAACAACTTGTAAACAAACGTACATTAAAATAGACTTGTTCAGCTTGGCGAAACTATTTAAAAATTATTAAAATATATTAAGTGTACATAAAGAGAAAAACCTGTTTTAAATACTAATAAAGGTAGGTAGGTCTATTAGGTGATATTAATGTGTCGGTTGTGTGTATGTGTGTGGTGTGTAAGTGTGTAATATATATTTAAACAATACGTTCAAATAGTTTTTCTGTCTGTTCGTAGTCTAATGATTTAAGCCATTTATAATTCTTTCTCTTATTTCATAATTCTTTCTCTTATTTAACGGATATATATTTAATAATTTGTTTGCTAGATTATATAGGAC
Source organism: Parnassius smintheus behrii (assembly GCA_036936625.1). Classification (NCBI taxonomy): domain Eukaryota; kingdom Metazoa; phylum Arthropoda; class Insecta; order Lepidoptera; family Papilionidae; genus Parnassius; species Parnassius smintheus. The sequence goes on along the minus strand of JAUPFT010000002.1, from coordinate 61,207,337 downwards.
TGGACGTCTGTAATTGAATAATCTTCGAGCAAATAATAAATTAGTAACCGGTACAGTGCATTCATGATGCGGAAGTCTTTTGCTTTATATAGGATTGCATTTATTATTGATTCTTTAAACAGCCCACGACAGTCCACTCATGACCTCGCCTTTTCCGTCTTACGAGGAAGTGGCCCTTATTCTCACGATTGACAGGCGGATTTACGATTACAGTATCACGTTACTACAGAAAGTTCCGAAGTTCGATTTTCGGGTATAGCCATAGTCGGTTATTGGGGATTTAATGCCAAGAAATTCTTAGTAGTAGCCTGAATTTAGGAATCTGGTAGTGTTTAACCCCCATGGCTAGGAAATCACCTAAAGCCGTTGGTCCTGCATCTGATCACTCTTGGATAGGACTTTAAGTATAAGGAAGCGTACCTGTGCTTGCATACACTTGTGCACTACAATCCAGTCCTGCACGGATGGCAAGTATCTAGGTCGGACTGGCCACCGTGACCGTAATTTGGTTTGGAGTACGTTATTATTTTGTATCAGACGTTTCGCACATTTGATGGTGCTTCCCATCGCTGATCTGAGTAATGTAGACCTGGTTTAAGTGAAGAAGTGGTTACTCCATCTATCGAAGCCATTTGACCTTTTTGACATTTAGGGGCTGACTCCGTAGGGGTGCCTATTGGTGACCATAATGAAAGGTGAATTCTTTTACTAATATATTTATTATAGCGGAACGTGCCATACAGTTGGCGGGCAACTAGTGACTGCCTGAAAAATCTTATTCACTACATAATATAGTTACAATACAACGTTGCGAAGTTTACATGTGTGTGCGCGGCACACCTACAATACTTCCCCCTTTACAACAATTGAATACAAAAAAACTTAAAACTATACAATGAATATAAACTTAAAACTAACAACAAAAACTTGCTAATGCGCTTGTGCGCAGGGCTGTACGGAGACCCCCGCGAAAGGGGTGGCGGCCGCGGCGGACGCGGGCACATGCTGCAGACTGGTGCTAGAAGCACCTATCATCTGACCCATATTCTGGCCCGATATCGGAATGCCTGCCATTAACACTTGATGACGAAGCCAGCTTTTGAACTTCTTATTAAACTTTACCCAAATAGTGTACAGGATTATCGCCCCCATAAAACTGGCTATCACATATAACCATGTTTGAAAATTATCCACTTTATTCTCTACAGTATTTTGAGCCTGAGAAACAATAACTGGTTTTTCTTGCAAATTACCCATAGTAAAAATCGTAAAACTTATCGCGCTAATGCTTTCGCAAAGGAAGTATTTCGAATGAAATTATATTAAATACATTATAACTAAACTAGCTACCTGGAACCTATATGAAAGTGCAGTATACGCAAAATACTGAACACGATGCTTCTACAATTACATTCAACTTAAATAATGTAACTTGAATATCCTGAATGAAAATATTATGCACTAGACAATGCAAATAATATTTTCACATCCATAGTAACTAAACCTGATTATCATTTAGACATGTAATTGTATAATATATATTTTATATTAACACTAGCTTATAAATCGTGAAGGTAACTTAACAATCCGACCACTTCGCGTTGTTTTCACGGTTATCGGGTTGCTCGAGCCGGGTAACAACGACGTCAGCGGTGTGGACGGTGGTAACGGGAACCGTACATGCGCAGGTGCAACATCCGCTGCGTTGTCAGCGTTACTTTGGCGTGGCGTTGCTTCGTTACCATCACATTCCTTTAATACATATGCAGGCTTTAATCTGTCGATAGAAATATGTACCTGTCTATCGGGTAATTGAATTAGGTAAACCTTTGAGCCCCTTTTTATCACGCGGTACGGACCGTCGTAGGGTGGTTTCAAAGGTTTACGTATTGAATCGTCCCTAACAAAGACATATTCACAGTTACGTAAGTCCTTGTGCACAAAAAGACTATGACAGTTACGTGAATCGTCGGATGTAGGCTTATAACTACTAATAGTATCTCTAATCTTATCCACTAAACAATAATCATTGACGTTACGGTTGTTCGAAAAGCTGTCATAAAAGTCTCCCGGTAGACGCAAGTTTCGTCCGAACGTTAGCTCGGCGGCGCTAACCCCTGAGTCGCTGCGGGCGGCCGCGCGAAGCCCCAGTAATACTGTGGGTAGCTCTTCCACCCAGGACCCATGTGACAGGCGAGCTGAAAGTGCTGTTTTTAAAGAACGATGCCAACGTTCAACTGCGCCATTGCTTTGCGGATGATAAGGAGTAGTTCGAATTCTATTAACCCCCAACATTTTTAACAGCTGGTTAAAAAGACTACTCTCAAACTGGCGACCTTGGTCGCTAGTTAACTTTATCGGGCAACCGTAACGACAAATCCAACCTTCATATAAATGTTTGGCAACAGTTTCTGCCGTAATGTCTCGTAACGGAAAAGCTTCAGGCCACCTGGTCCTCCTATCAATTATCGTAAGTAAGTATCTATAACCATCTGGTGAGATCTCAAGAGGGCCAACGATATCGACGTGCACATGCTCAAAACGTTCTACTTCCGGAAACTTAGTCAGATTCGATACCGTATGTCTGTTAACTTTAGAACGTTGACATTGTATGCACGTTTTTGCCCACAAAGAAACATCACGATTCATACTAGGCCAGAAATACTTTTTGGCTAACATCTTTCGCGTAGAACGAATTCCAGGATGGCTCAAATTATGTAAACTATCAAAAGCTAGGCGTCGAAACTTTTCCGGTAGGTACGGACGAGCTGTATCAGTAGACATCTCACAAAAAATAGACTTATTTAACATAGGTATAACTAGTTCCTTTAACAAAATATTATCGGTATTTAAACCAGACATAACATTCATGATATAACTGTCGCTACGCTGCTCATTTGCAATGTCATCGAAATTCAACGCAGTTGGCATAGTCACGGCTTCGATGCGCGATAAGGTGTCAGCTACGATGTTATTCGTACCGGTTATATGTTTTATATTTGTAGTGAACTCACTTATGAAAGCTAAATGTCTCGTTCTCCGAGGCGTTTCGCTTTCATCGCGTCCTACCTTTTGAAATGCAAAAGTTAAAGGTTTATGGTCCGTATACACGGTTATTTCTTGCCCTTCAAATAATTTCCGAAAATGTTTTATAGCTAAGTATATAGCGAGCAACTCGCGATCGTATGTGCTATATCGCTGTTGGGTGGTGGTCAATTTTTTTGAGAAATAGCCCAATGGTTTCCAGCTATCTCCTTCCTTTTGTTGCAAGACTGCTCCCACGCATATATTGGATGCATCAGTCATTAAAGCGAGTTCGGAACCCACTCTAGGGTACGTCAATGTAGCGGCCTGTGTGAGACCTGCCTTACATTGCGTAAATGCTTCGTTCGCACTATCCGTCCAGACGATGGGAGTCTTATCATTTTTCTTTGAGCTTTTAAGATATTTATTTAATTCTGTTAGATATAAAGTTGCGTTAGGAAGATGAGCTCGATAAAAATTGACCATACCGAGAAAACGTCTTAGCTCTGCAACAGTTTTCGGCTTCGGAAATTCCACAATTGCCTGAACCTTATCTTGCAACGGCCTGACGCCGTCGGTACTAATCTCGTGTCCCAAAAATTCTAGTTTAGTTTGTCCGAAACGACATTTTGCCAAATTAATCGAAATTCCATATTTATTAAGCCTTTTAAAAATAATTTCTAAATGTTGCCTGTGTTGAACTTCGTTGTCACTAGCTATAAGTAAGTCGTCTAAATAACAAAAGACAAAATCAAGACCTTGTAAAATGGAGTTCATAAAGCGCTGGAAGGTTTGTGCTGCTCCGCGCAAACCGAAGGTCATTCGAGGAAACTCGAAAAGTCCGAATGGTGTTATGATAGCGGTTTTCTCCACGTCACCTGGTGCGACAGGTATAAAATGATAACTTCTATTGATGTCTAATTTTGAAAATATCTTTTTATCCGGAAGAATAAAAGTAAAATCGTTCAAGCGAGGAATCGGGTATCTGTCGGGCTTTGTTATCGCATTAAGCTGGCGATAGTCCCCACAAGGTCTTATATCTCCATTCTTTTTAGGAACTACATGGAGCGGACTAGCCCACGCGCTCTTTGAAGGACGACAGATGCCCAGTTCCTGCATGATGCGAAATTCTTCTTTAACTTTTTTATACCTGTCAGGTGGCAACGGGCGCGCTTTCGCGTGCATGGGCGGGCCAGAGGTCTCGATATAGTGGACGACATCGTGTTTCGCAGTTTCTCGGAATGACGCTGGTTTAGTGATGTCCGGATACTTTAACAATAAATCCTGATATGGATGATTTACATCAATAGTTTTAACACTAGGTTGAGATACATTGACAACAGATGCCGAAACATTCAATTCTGTAGTTTTATCTATTAATTTACGCGCGTTTAAATCAACTAATAATTTGTAGTACGCTAAAAAATCGGCGCCCAAAATTGGTTGTTTGACATCTGCTACAACGAATTCCCAACGATAAGGTCGGCGTAAGTTTAAGTTTAACACTATTGTCTTGGTACCGTAAGTTGCGATTTCATTGCCGTTAGCTGCGTATAATTTATATGCACTACACTGATTTAGACGATCTTTTCTCGCGGCTGGTAAAACAGACACATTGGCACCGGTGTTAACTAAAAATCTAAGTCCGGAGTTACTGTCTGACACACACAAACGATTGAATGGAAAAACGGTACAGACCTGAAGACCCTCGGACTGTACCTCGCTGCTCAGTTTTCCGGCTGTGTTGTTTTCCACGCGCAAGGCTTCGTACACCTGTTGGCCTTTTCTCGGAACTTGTAATGGTAAAAGCATAAGTAGTTCTCCTTCCGGGGACGGCAGGAACTGCTACGGCGCCTGGACTGTGAACGACGCCGGTTGCGATCCGGGGCGCGGGACCGCGACCTCTGCTGATCGATCCGGTCCACGGTAGCCTTTATTTTAGCCACCTCAGCTCTCAACAGGGCCAAGTCATAGGCGGTAGTAGATGCTGGCGCTGGCACGGTGTAAGTAGCGGTGGCGGCATATGAAGGCCGCACAGCTTTCATGACGTTATCTGCAACTGCTGCTAGGTTGTCCAGGTCCTTGGAGTCGGACACAGTTAGCACGGCTCGGACTTGTGTCGGAAGACGGTCACCAGTTTAGGGGCTGACTCCGTAGGGGTGCCTATTGGTGACCATAATGAAAGGTGAATTCTTTTACTAATATATTTATTATAGCGGAACGTGCCATACAGTTGGCGGGCAACTAGTGACTGCCTGAAAAATCTTATTCACTACATAATATAGTTACAATACAACGTTGCGAAGTTTACATGTGTGTGCGCGGCACACCTACAGACATATTATCTCATTGTTATCTTTTACGATCTTTAGTATGCAGCAAGTGGTGGTTCTATTATTCTATTCTTTTCTAATACGTGATGCATTAGAATAGAATATTATTCTATTCTACTAATAACTAATAATATATATATATGTATATATATATATATATATATATATAGTATATAAATAATAATAATAATATTTATTGAAAGTCATTAAAACTTCACCACTGGTTTGTAATAAAACCTCTGTTCTGGGGAAACCAGAAAGAAACCCAACGAGACTTTTTTAACATTAACTTACAATAAAGTATTCATTTTCTTACCCCGTAACAATACGGCATATTACTAAAAAAATTAATTAATAATCATATTTATCGAATAAGACTTAAGAAAATTCTTCACACTCTCGCAATATTCTACGGCATAAATGTGACATAAAATGTCGTACACATTTATTCCATTTGCGCCCTTTCATGATGTCAAACGAAACCCGCAGCCGTTGCACGTTAAAGCGATCGATAGTCCAATGTCCGGTCATGCATAAATCTCGCCCAAATTTTGTTGAATGTGATTGAACGCATTCATAATATTAAACACAACGTCGTATGGTTAAATCATAACCCGTTTATATTGTGGGAAATAATATTTAAGTTGTACAAAATAACAATATTTTCATTTTGTTTAAGAACAAAAATTGACAAATGAGCACACACCGCGCCTGACGGTAAGTGGATACTATGACCAATATACAACTAAATCTATCCTCAGTTATAAATCAAAATGCAGATACCTCGTCCTCCTGACAATTTAAATGCCATACTAACTCACCCTAAGAAATACAACAACTTTAATCTGCTATTTTACGTTCCCCGTCGAGTCGACCTATATGTGCTACAACCTCAATATAGCTACACCATGGCTCTACCATATATAAAACTGAAGTAATTAACCAATTAAATATATAAAATTAACTCTTACAAATTAAAACCTTTCAATGTTTATAAATGTGATACCACTGCACATATGCCCCCCAGGATCACCTCATAATTTACTTTACTATTACACCACGCTTGGAAGGCTGGCAACCACAGTTTTTTCTTTCTAGTCATAATTAAAAAGTGGCTACTGTCCATATCATGGTCTGTTTACTTCTTACTTCGTTTTTTGATATTTCACGCATTCCACCAAACGGTTTGTTTCGTCCTTTGCAATGCGTACAGCAATTCTTGGCATCTTCAAAGCACAAGTGAATAACCTTTTGTTACAGTAATACTATGTGTTCCATCACCGCTTACCACAAGGCGGGCTGGCTGAAAAATACTAGAATGTAAATAAAAAAAAGTTTTTGTTAAAAATTGACATGTAAAAAACAATTTTTGAAAGTCAAGGAAACTATGCTATCAATTCAATATGTCCCTAATGCGGGAGACCAAGTTATTAAGAAGAACTGCTATAAAATCTGAAACCTATTCGGTCACTGTTCAGCGATTTATTAAATTTTTACGAAATTATGTTAAAATTAAAAAAAAAATCAAAACATTTTGCTACAAACATCCTTTCTCTCTCGCTCTGGATAGATCTTATACTGTAATAATCACGACCACTGGGTTCTCAGTAAACAGTGGTAATGCTAGCTGTTCCCTTTGACCGTTGGAGTGGGAAATTGGTACTGTATGTACACGTAATTGAAATCATTCCGGATCGCTAAAGCGTACTGTCATTTCGAATGAGTGCTTTCCAAAAATAGGTCATTAATTTATAGCGTAGTTAGTGAAAGATATTGTATCTAATATTTTATATGTTATATTTTATCGATTCCACCATTAGATGAAAAGAGAATTGGTTCAAAAAATGTCGGGTTATTTCAACAGTAAAGGGCGTATTTCCTTGATCTTTTTTACCTTGTACTCCATATTTTTAGATGGACAAAATACTATTTTAATTAAAACCTCCCTGTTTTCTTTGGTAATTTTATGCATATTTTTTTATTTCTAGGTTTAATCTCTATTTACAAATATTTCTTCATTTTACGCTGCTAGACAAGCAATGGAGCCCTGTATGTTACATTTTGTTTATTGTTTATTTACAAATATTTCTTCATTTTACGCTGCTAGACAAGCAATGGAGCCCTCTATGTTACATTTTGTTTATTGTTTATTTACAAATATTTCTTCATTTTACGCTGCTAGACAAGCAATGGAGCCCTCTATGTTACATTTTGTTTATTGTTTATTTACAAATATTTCTTAATTTTACGCTGCTAGACAAGCAATGGTGCCCTCTATGTTATATTTTGTTTATTGTTTATTTACAAATATTTCTTCACTTTACGCTGCTAGACAAGCAATGGAGCCCTCCATGTTACATTTTGTTTATTTAATTTCCATAAGTTCCCGTGTTCCCGTGTAAAGATACCAGTTAGATATAATAAATTAGGTCATAGCAAGTGCATTGTCCAAAGCCTGCCACGTGCCACGTCAGCTATTTAGTTTTGGTTATAGAGAAACACGCACATTCAGTCCACCTATAGTTAGCTAATATCACAAATTTTCGGGGTCAATATTCTCGGCATCGAACCTGGGACCGCCTGGGTGCGCTTACCGCCGCACCAACATTGAGAGACAAAGTTAGGTGAAGTGACCGTCTTACTTTGCTCGGCAATACAATGAGTACAAATATGAACAATGACTTGTTCATATTTGTACTCATTTTCTTCTCACAGCAGTTAAATTGCAATTCGTCATTTGAACTTCATTAAGTTTAATAAAAATTCAGCACGAGCTCTGCTCTAGTAGTGCATTATTGAATAACACGAAATAACAGCCGATTAAAATATAAACAAATAACAACTGTTTACTCCCCGTTCGTCCGTCCAATCCGCAGCTTATTACACATAACACAGTCACTACCCACTCTAGCACCAATGAGCCTATTGATGTAGCTTTGGTAGGACACATTGTTAGAGCACCTCGTCTTCAAATAAGGTGTAGATCGAGGCAACAGTAGTTATAAAGATATTCTTCGTGCAGTCGTTTCACTATCTATTCTATATACTATATGTACTCCTATTTTTACAAGCAATATTATTTTCACATTTACGAACTAATTTTTATAAATATTTTGCACAAAAAGGTTGTTAGTCGTTCACACTTTATGGCTAACCGGAGTAAGGACAAATTGTTTGGTGCGATTACGATATGTAAAAAAAGACTCGTAGTCTTGCTCTCTTGATTGACTCGTTGTCTTATATATATTTTTAAATATTTTGTGTGATTGTTAAACCTTTCCTTTTAAATATTTTTAAGAGGGGTTTTATACCAGGGGATATTTGGAAGAAAAAGTATTTATTTGTATTTAGTAGACTGCCTCTTTAGTATACTGGTCGGCAGCGCAACTGTTGTTCATGTACTCCAAGTTTCGACTCCTGGTTCCTTCCTAAATCACTTAGTCGGTTATTGTGTAAAGTAATTTTCGGTATGAACCGGAATTCAAAATCTTGGCGGTGTTTCACTACTATTCCTCGAAGAAGATAAAGACGTTGGTCCTGTGACTGATCACTATTCGGTCGTGTAAGATTATCGTTCCGTCTGGCTATAAGAGTGTGGGTAATAGAAAGTGCACCTCTACGTACGTATACGGTCGTGCTCTATAATTATGTCCTGCGCTAGCCCGCTTAATTCCTGTACTGTCGTGACGGAAATTCGGTCTAGAGGACATTTTTGTTACATAAATTTATTTGGTAATCAACTGAGAAATGAAATAATGCACAAAACAATGTGTCTCATAAGAAATGAAATATTGAGATAGTACAATTTTACTTACTATTTTTATTTCTTCATCTGCTTTAGCATTGTCACCAGATTTTATGACGGGTGATTGCTATTTGTGAATATTACTGTCGAACGGATCACCACAAGTATTCAGCTTTCTACTAAGATGAATTAAGTTATCAGAAACTAATTGAATTATCTTCATAGACACTGTGTATCGCTTCATCAATATATGTGTCACTCGTTGCCAATGATTGGTTGCTTATTAAAATCATTGCTACAACTTAATACTTGTAGCTATAATTTTTGTAACGTAATTAAGTATGTAGCTAGTATTATTTTATAATACTAATTATTATGATTTTGATTATTATCAATTAATAATTAATAATTAACCAACTTAGTGTCATGCATTAGGCCATGTGATACGAATAAATGCAATATCCTTGAAAATAAACTGATTATCATCATCGTGTACCTACCGCACAATAACACTGAATAATATTTCTTATATCGCATGGCCTATGCGGTTTTCACTAAAAGTCTAAATTCATTTAATATCTCAACTTCTGTTGACGTACCGCTGCTGGCGAGGGGCAGAATCAATAAAAAAGTGAGACTTAGATATGTTACTGCGATTGCCAATTTTAAGGGAAATCCTCTTAAAGTGAGATATACAATTATCCATATCCAGCAGTAGACCTTCGCGGTCTGGTGACCATCAACATCATAATTACAACCCTTTACAAGTCCACTTCTAAACATAGGACTCCCCAAGGTATGTCACAAAGTACGGTCCTGAGCCACCTACGTGCATTGACTTCCTGCTTATCTCACCAGGCCGTTACTACACCTAGTGAGGGACTGCCCTACAGTTCTCTTACCGGTACAAGGTTGCCACTTAAAAGTTTTCTTTCCCATCGGTTGTCGATTTTTTATGCTATATAGCCCGCCCATTGCCGCTTCAGTTTGCTTATCCGTCGAGCTATGTCGGTTCCTCTGGTATACTGGTATAACTCTGGTCTACTGCGGATATCCTCAATTTTAAGTTTATCATGCAGGGAAACCCCGACTATAACCCCTTCCATAGCACACAGAGTGACCTTGAGCTTTCTCATACAGCCAGCAGTGAAGGGCTACGTGGTCTACTACTGCCGGTGATTATGATGATAAGAAACCGTTATTTGTATAATATAATATTTTAAAATGTACAATTAAGTACACAAATGTGGAATTAAGTGTACATGTACTGTTACGTATACTATTACCCATCATCTGTTATGACCTATGTCTTGATACGTTACAAAGGATTGGAAATTTGAACTTCCACACAGCTTCAGCGATTTGAAATGATTCCGACGTGCATACAATGGGAATTTCACACGCCATCGATCAAAGTGATAAGCCTAACGTCCGCCGATGTTTAATTTATTTAACTACCAGTAAACAACTTCAACAGAGGATTAATAACTAATCTTAATCCTAAAATTTGAATTTAGCGAAGCCACCACCAGCCTCAAATAATAATTTATAGGATAAATTACAAAAGTGAGAGATGTGAAGGAGGACTTACTTTATAATATGCAATATTACAAAATGACATTAGTGGGAATTACTTAAACAGATCAGCAATATTGAACTATTTAAAAACACTAGAATCTAGTACAAACAACTAAACAAAAAAAAACTATTCACATTTTAGTTTGGATTTCAAACAATTATATAGTTTAAATTATGTTTTGATATATTTTGATTTATTTTATTTAGTTTTTAGTTAATAAAACTCATAAGCTTATTAATCACTTTGCTTCTAAAGGAGTTAGCACGGTTATTAAAAATATAAATGTCCCAAAAGCGATCATTATAATTTTGCATTAAGCGATACAATGGCGCTCTTTTGCCAGCATTGGTTTGACACAAGGGAAGGGAAAATGTTTGACGTGAGCATGTTGATCTTACATGTGATCTATTAGGTACGATATCGCAATGTTTTTGTTACAGGAATGCAATCATATCTATCATGACAAAGGTCAAATGACCTTTCTACCGTAGTTTACCGGGTAACAGTAAAAGGGTGCTCCCGTTATTTATTTAAATTAATATTAAGTTTTCAAATTTCATTTTATGCTCCACGCTGAATAAGTAACAGGGTCAGTATTATTAAATAAAAAATTCGCAAAAAAATTATAAAAAACACGAAGTTAAAATTTTAATATAAATACGTGCATAAACATAACATTGCAACTTATGGTTATAAGAGGTATTGTAGATATATATATAGATATTAGTTGGGTCATAGGTTCCAGGTTCAAATACCGGCTAGAGCTATTATAAAAATATTAAGATTAAAAAATATGTTGACGTTTTACAAATAGTATGTTGACGTGTCGTTCCTAGTGTTATGGTATTAAGAGTGGTGGTGCTGGGATTGGTGGTGGCGGGGATGATAATGTAATAAATGCACTTGGGAGAAGGTGGGAGGTGTTCTTCTAACTGGGCAGGACACAGTTTTGTAATTCCTACGCTGAAATCAGCAAATTAAGTTCTAACAACTTTAATATAATGGATTTCCGCAAAGTAACGCCTAATTCAATTAATTAGAAGAATAGGTCTTATTATTTCATCATAGCCCGTAGCATCGTATCGGTAAGCGGATTGTAGAACGTAATCCCAATAGAAGTAAAACCTGGTAAGATGCAGGTAACCCAGGATAAGGACTACTTACTTCCGCCAAGTTTAAAAACATATTAAAGAAATATTGTATAAAAAGTTATAATATTATTAAGGAATTTGTATAGACGATACTAACCACTGAGTATCGTATGATATGCTATGGTATGAAAGCAACCATTCTATTTCTAATTTGGTTTGTGTTGTTAATTATTTTGTTACTTTAAATTTTTTAAAAGGTTCTTTTTTAAAGTCATGCTGGGTATCCTGCCGATTCTTTCCAGAACACAGGTATTTTCTGGATCCATGGTTAATTAAACATTTCAACAAGACGAAATTTATCATTTCAACCAAATTGGTGATAATAATCAAAGGCCAGGTTAAGAGTACTTTTAACCGACTAGCGTGTATGCGTAGGTATATGGACGTACATAGGTGAGGAGCAAGAGGTTTGACAAGGCCAATGGAAGTACGTAGACTCAGCTTACCCCTCTGGCTGACAGGCGTTAGTGTTTATGTTATGTTATTAATGTTAACAAGAGCTACTTGCAAAAAGTATAATCTAAATTCTAAATTGAATAAAAAAGTTTCTATTTCTATTTCATAGGCCTTTGCTTAGCTTTGGCGAATTTGTTTTCATTAAAAATAGCACTATCTAAAAGCAAAATCTAAACTAATTAATAGTGAATGCTGAAAATGCTAACGGACAGATTTTGATGCGAACTGAAGTAAATACCAATCAGAGTGATGGCATTAACCCGCCAGAAAGCTAGAGACCAGCATAATTGAAACCCACCGCTAAAACTTCTGCACAAATGAAACACGATTTTGATTCAAACCACTTTTACGGATTTTATCGCGTTTATTTATGTTATTTTTAATACCCGACGTTTCGGGTGCTTTCCAGCACCCATAGTCACGGGGGACTGAGGTGACTGACGTCCCGATGTCAAAGTTAACCCGGAGTACCTTCAGCTTTTTAACTATTTTCTTTTCGTCTGATCTACACAGAATGAACTAACTGTGTTTTGAAGTCTTGCAGTGGTATGCTTAGGTTTAGTTTTAATTTTATTAATTATATGTTCTCAAGCAGGTGGTAGTAAACAGCCTCCTTCTCTATTAAAATTAGGATGTTTTAGAATTTCAATAGCCTAACGTATCATCCTTGATAGGAATCGATGTTCTTTCGCGAGGATTTGTGGTCTATCAAATCTGATTTAATGGTTGGGGCCATCTAGCATATGACCGCAAATTTTTGACATCGGGACGTCAGTCATCTCAGTTCCCCGTGACCATGGTCCATATATATATGGATAACTATTATTGAAATATTGAAAAATCTATTACACTTATCTCCTTTAAATCACGCAAGAAAAGAAAGAGAGAGAAAAAAAGAGTCTATTTCAAAATATATTTATTCAAAATTGCCCGTAAATATGTCTTCGTCGTATTATAAAAAATAGAGACCAGATACTCATTTATATACTATCTTTCATGAAACAGATTAAAAATCTAGTTCTATGAACAAAATTCTTGAACTGCTACAATTTTATATCTAGGCAAGTCATAATCTATTTGATGGATTACTTTTACCTCAAGATTTTAATATTACTCATAGATTTTGTATTGTTGCTTCATTAAAAGCTTTTCGATTTTGTTTTAGTGGATAAAGGATTTTAATTTAGATTATAGCTACAATGAATGATTGAAGGAACGGATTAATTGCAGTAGGTCAACAGTGTAGTTGCTTAGTGTATGCCCGGTTTCTCAGAATCGCTTTTCATATCTACAGAGAATTCGATCAGGCTTCTACAACACGGCACTGATTGCGGAACGTTATTTCAAATAGATATTTTGATTAAGGAAATAAGCTACAATTTTAGCCCACGTAAACCATCTTATGAGGTATCGATATACGAATTTATGTATTAGAAAATTTTTAACTAAATTTTTTATTTAAATCAATTGATTAAAAACTAACTTTTGTGTGATCAGTTAGCCTTTTAAAGAACTAAAACTCCAATTTCGGAATATAAAACTATTTTGTTCATTTTAGTTCTTTAAAGACGACTTTTACTTTTTATTAAAAGTTTTTTTGAACTCTTATGAGTGGTCTAAGGAATATCAAAACGTCAACGTCGCCTAAATCTTTATTATTTATCTTTATTCTTTTTTAATAAAATTTTATAAAATTCTTTATTAAAACTTTATCCCCTATTTCATCACCATAATTCTTTCGGCAATACCACCAAAATCGAACTATTTCTCTTTTTTAAGTCGGATAAAATGGTATCTTACCTAGTTTGAAGAGCACCTCAAGTCCCTACTTACACACTTACTACAAGTTATTAACTTTTACTGCTTACTATGCTTATTATTGCCATTTACAAGAAAATTCACACCACTGTCCATAATGCGATACGCGTTTTGTCTCTAAAAGAGGTATCATCAGAAGAAATAGACTAGGTGTTTTAATTGAAAAATAAGTAAGTTTTATATAACATTATTGAAACTTACAACGTTCTCACATACAGTCGTAAATTTTGTTATAGAAATCTTTCAAACTTTTTATTAAACTCTAAATATAATCGTATTATTTGATATAGCGATGTGTTTAAACTTTTTTGTTTACTGCGTTTGCGTTGCGACGGCAGAGGTTAAGCATGTAACTTGTGAGTTAGGTGCTTAATAATAATGATACTTGTTCATAGGAAATATATGTAAGTGTGTATGGTGGGTAGTAAAATGATAGTCTATTTGCGTTTTCAACAATTAAAATATAAGTATAAAACTCGCCACAAATATGAGCATGTTGAACATTCGAATAAAATAAGGTTAGGATAAATAAACATTTTATCCATAAAAGTAAATATTTATTCCGACCCTCAAAAAGATGAAATAACGGTCTTGTAAAACATGCGGGGAGTTCATCATCAACATCATCATTATAGCCCTTTGCAAGTCCACTGCTGAAAATAGGCCTCCCCCAAGATATGCCACAAAGCACGGTCCTGAGCCACCTGCATCCATTGACTTCACTTCGCCCACCGGTACGAGGCTGCCACTTGAGAACTTTTATTCCCCAACGGTTGTCAATTCTTCGAGCTATAAGGCCGGCCCATTGCCACTTCAGCTTAGATATCCGTTGGGCTATGTCGGTCACTCTGGTTCTACTGCGGATATACTCATTTCCAAGTTTATCACGCAGAGAAACTCCGAGCATAGCCCTCTTCATAGCTCGCTGAGCGACTTTGAGCGTCCTCATACGGCCAGCAGTGAAGGACCACATCTCAGTTCCATATGTGATCACTGGAAACACGCACTGGTTAAACTTAGTTTTAAGGTGTTGAGGTATACCTGATGAGAAGATGTGTCGTAATTTCCCGAACGCTGCCCAGCCGAGTTGAATCCGTCGTTTGACTTCTCGGTCGAAGTTGGACTTACATAGTTGGACTATTTGTGTCCAGTTAAACGTAGTCGTCAACAACTTCGAGCTTAGTGCTCCCAACAACTGCCGGCATAGGTGTGACATAGACATTAAACTTGATCTTTGTTTTGTCCATGTTCGTCTTAAGACCTATCCGTTGGGAGGCACTATTGAGGTCATTGAGCATAGTGCTTAAGTCCTTCAGTGATTCTGCCATAAGGACTATATCATCGGCAAATCGAAGGGGAGTGTTGTACTCGCCATTGATGTTAATACCGTATCCTTTCCATTCCAGTAGCTTGAAAACGTCTTCCAATGCAGTAGTGATCAGTTTCGGGGAAATAACGTCACCCTGTCTTACACCTCTCTGCAGTTGGATGGGTTTCGTACTCTGGTTCTTTACTCGGATGGTCATCGTAGCCCTACTGTACAAACACTTCAGCACTTCGATATACCGACAGTCAACTTGGCACCGCTGAAAAGACGAAATTTAGACGAAATCGAAGGCTTTCTCATAGACCATATACACCAGGCAAAGTGGCAGATTGTACTCTTCGGTCTTCTGTACAATTTGCCGAAGGGTATGTATGTGACCTATGGTGCTAAATCCTTTTCGTAAACCGGCTTGTTCGGGAGGCTGGAAGTCGTCGAGTCTGCGTGCGAGACGATTCGTAATGACTCTCGAAAACAGCACGTAGACGCGGCTCAGACGGGATATTAGTCTGTAGTTCTTCAAGAGGGCGTTGTCACCTTTCTTGAAGAACAAGACTACAGCACTTCTACTCCACGCCTCCGGAGTAGTACCACCATTGAGGACGGAATTAAAGAGCCTCTGAAGGACTTCAAGCACCGGTTTTCCACCCGCTTTCAGAAGCTCCGCTGTAATTCCATCTTCGCCCGGGGACTTGCTGTTTTTAAACTGCTGGAGAGCCATTCTAATCTCGCTCAGACTGACGTCCGGGATATCATCGGAGTAGTGTAGGATAAGACTTGCTCTTGGATCGTTACTCACACTTGCGTGTGGCTCCAACGATGATGTGTATAGTTGTCCATAGAACCTCTCGATCTCACGTGTCCCGGAAACGATGCTGTCACACTCAGTTTTCAGCTTTGAGAGTTGGCTCTTACTTGCAGGCAGATCTCTGGCAAAAACTTTGGAGCCCTGGTTCCGCTCGATTGCTTCACAATTCTCACTGCATGCATTTGGAGATCTGTCTGTTCAGTTGCCCGTATGCTGTCAAATTTGTTGACGATTGCAGCCTCATCTACCGTCTAACAGCCATGAGATTAAGAAAGTGATCGGTGAGTTTTTGTTTTCTTCTGCGGCGGGTCTTGCAGAACTTAGCTCCTACCGCATAGACAGTTTCCACGAGCTTGTCATTCATATCGTCCACTACATTGCAATCTTCTAGGCACTGTAAAGCGGTTCCGTAACTCGAGCTGAAAGGTTTCAGGGTTCTGGATTAGAGCATAAGGGGGAACGGAGCGTTGGCTTCATTGGACGCGACCTCTCCCACTTAAAGTTTAGGTTCGGTATGCCTCTGACCATTAATGATCGCTGCTAGTTTTCACCCTTGCGATCACTGAGACATCACTGAACAGTAGGTGTCCGGTCGTCATAACGATGTCAATCTCATTTTTTGTTAAATCGTCGGGGCTCGACCAGGTTCACTTTCTGTGAGGCCGCTTCTGGAAGAAAGAGTTTATCATTAAGAGTCCCTCTTTCTCCATAGATTCGGCCAGCTGCTGGCCCCTTCGGTTACGTTGCTCTACTCCAAATTTCCCTAACTTCAGCTCACCGCGTTCTCTTGTGCTTAGTTTTGCGTTGAATTCTCCCATCAACACCGTGTAGTGGGTTTTGGAGGAATACATTTCCTCCACCTCCTTATCGGTATAATAATAATAATAATAATAATAATGCTATGGCTGGAGATGCAGCTCCACATACGACAGACCAGCATCCACACGTGGAAGCCGCCATGGATCTTCCAGTTGTGGTTGATTCGGACGACGATGAAATAGTCTCCCACGAACTAGAGAAAATGAGGAGTATATTGGAAGAGGCGATTTTGGAAACGCGCAGCACCCCTATCGAAAATCGACCGCGACTTCCCCGCATACCCCTAAGCAAGCGAAATCGGGCTGTCGTAAGGGCTCTTAACCCAATGCTGGTGACCTATTTGGAAGCCAGCCGGGACCTTTGCGAGACGGACTCAATTCTCTTTGGCGCCGCAGTGGCAGTTTGCCGTATTATTGGCGCCAAACTTCCCATGGCTGGACGCGCTACTACACAAAGTAGCGCCATCCCAGCCTGTAGAAAAAGAATCGAGGACCGTATCGCAAAGGCAAGGGCCCTTATCGGCAGACTGATAAGCTTCAGGTCGAGTAATATTAGACCGAGGATTATGCGCACCGTTAGGATGGCGTTTGCTGGGACAAATATCAGTTTGTCCCAGCCGGATATCACGCAGAAACTAACGGAGCGCATAGACGACCTGAAGCAAAAGATCGCTGCCTGGGGGAAGCGGATTCGACGATTTACCGAGAGGTCAAGGCGGTTCAACCAGAATCGTCTCTTCCAGAGTGATCAGAAGAGGCTCTATAAATCATTGGAGCGACCAAAGCTATGTGGAGCGGGCCAAGGACCGGATCAGGCTGACATTATCGCATTCTGGCGTGGCCTGTGGTCAGAGCCCGTAAACCACAGCGAGGCCCTTGGATGGAAGTTGTGGCGAGCCAGGGTGCGAGTGTTACGCCTATGGACCCCATCACCGTAACGCCGGAAGACGTGGCTGAGGCGGTCCGTAGGGCCCCGAACTGGAAAAGTCCGGGGCTTGACGGGCTGCATCATTACTGGCTGAAGGGGTTCATAGTGTGTCACGCTGTGCTCGCCCGACAGTTTCAAGAGGCTCTCGACCAGAAGTCGCTCCCGAGCCTCTTCACTACTGGGATCACTCACTTGGTTCCTAAAGATCAGGATACCACAGACCCGAGCAAATACCGCCCCATCACGTGTCTACCCACCATATATAAGACACTGACATCCATTTTGAGCGCGAGAATCACTCGGCACCTGGAGCTAAACCAGGTAATGTCACGCGCTCAAAATGGATGTCGGGGCGGTGGTCGTGGAACCAAGGAACCACTCTTTATTGACGCGGTCATAGGCAAAGTGGTGAAACGTAACCGTCGGAACTTCTCTGCCGCCTGGATAGACTATAGAAAGGCGTTCGACTCGGTGCCCCATACATGGCTAAAGAGGGTCCTCGAGCTGTACAAGATTGACTGTACAGTTAGAGACTTCCTCGAGCAGTGTATGGGGCAGTGGAGTACGATCCTTTGTCATCTGGGCGAGCGGATGATGGCTGCGGAGAACCACATAAGGATAAGAAGGGGTATCTTTCAGGGCGATGGTCTAAGTCCAATCTGGTTCTGCCTCTCTCTGAACCCTCTCAGTACCTTACTGGAGGGCTCTGGGAGGGGATTTCAGCTACGGAGAGGAGGGACAAAAGTGACCCACCTTTTCTATATGGATGACCTCAAGTTATTCGCCTCCAGTCGCTCCCATCTTATGAAACTGCTAAACATAACTTGTGAATTTAGCAGTTCCATTGGAATGGAGCTGGGGACGGATAAGTGTGCGGTCCTCCATGTTGAGAGGGGAAGGGTTGCTAACTCTGAGGGCATAGACTTGTCTATGCCCGTCAACTTAAGGACCCTTTCCAAGGCTGAAACATACCGATACCTGGGTATGTCACAGAACATCGGTATCGATGAGGCTGATATGAAACAGTCAGTTTGCGACGTGTTTTATGCACGCTTGACCAAAGTGCTTAACAGCCTTTTGTCTGGTGTGAATAAGTCACACGCATATAATTGCTGGGTTATGCCTATCCTCATGTATACCTTTGGCATACTCAGGTGGACTCAGACTGAGCTTAACGCCCTGGATAGAAAAGTCCGCAATACCATGACGTCCCATAGGATGCATCATCCGAGATCGTCGGTAATGAGGCTGTACTTGCCGCGAAAGCATGGTGGGCGTGGCTTTCTGAGCGCGCTCACCATGCATAATCGCGAAGTGTGCAGTCTCCGTCAATACTTCTTGACGAGATCGGATGATCCATTCTATAATGACGTCATTTCTAGTGATAAAGGGCTTACCCCTCTATCCTTAGCCAACGAGCAATGGCAGGACCCGGCAGTGCTTAGCATTTCTGACCGGGAGACCGTATGGAAGGAGAAGGAGCTCCACGGGAGGTACTACAAGGCTCTACATGAGCCCTTCGTAGATACAGTCGCCTCCCTCCACTGGCTACGTTTCGGTGACCTTTTCGGGGAAACCGAGGGTTTTGTCTGTGCAATACAAGATCAGGTTATTAAGACCAACAACTATCGGAGATACATCCTAAAGGATGGCACCGTCGACGTCTGTCGAGCTTGTCGCCATCCCGGGGAGTCACTTAGGCATGTCATCTCCGGTTGTTCGGCGCTTTCTAACTCTGAGTACTTGCACAGGCACAACCTAGTAGCCAGAATTCTACACCAGGAGCTCGCTCTGAAATACGGTCTCGTGGACCGGAAAGTGCCGTACTACAAGTACTTGCCGGAAGCCGTGCTCGAAAATGACCGCGCCAGGCTCTACTGGGTCCGGGCCATCATCACGGACAGGACTATTCTTGCGAATAAGCCTGATATTGTGCTGATGGACCGGGCACAGTCAAGGATATTTTTGGTCGATATTACCATCCCTTATGACGAGAACCTCGTGAAAGCCGAAACAGATAAGCAATCAAAGTATCTGGACCTGGCTCACGAGGTGACCGACATGTGGGGTGGTATGCCGACCGAAATTATTCCTGTAGTCGTCTCTGCGAATGGACTTATCCCAGTTAGCCTCTCTGGTCATCTGAGGCGACTGGGACTCCGTGACGGACCGCTCCGGGCTCAAATGCAGAAGGCGGTGCTCCTTGATACTGCCCGCATCGTCCGCCGGTTTCTTTCCCTTTCCCCCTAACCCTTGGCCGTTTGGTCTCCCCAGCCGAGGGCTTCCATCTGGTTGGGCTTTTATTTATTTATGTATTTTTGTATTTATTTTATTTTATTAATATTTATGTATATTTATCTTTTCATTTTCATTTATAATTATATATTTATACATCCCAACCCGATGAGAAAACTATATAGATACCCCACATAAAAATAAAGCTTTTTATTTGTCTCAGTTTACACATGTTAGAAAAAATAGAAATCATCACAAACTTAACTTAGAAACATACAGTAACATAACAGTAATGAGACAAACTGGCCTGTGACTCAGCTATGTGGTGATTTTAGGTCACCGCTGGTATTCTGCCACAGCCGACTATTTTAAAAAGACAGTATATTAACCTAATTTTAGCATTGACGTAATACAACTGGAGAATAGACTAAAATGTTTATTCATATGTGCTATGCAAATTTAGTAAGTAGTAAGTAAAGGAGACAATCGACTCTGGGCCTACCAGAAACTTCAACGACTCTCAATGGTATTAGTAAGAATTAAGTCTGTAGTTATATATAATACTTCATACCTGCCTCCAACTTTTGTTGTTCAAGTAACCATACTTCACATTTCTTTCTAAATAATTTTGTATTTATGATCTTCTGCAAAGGAGGAGGTATATTGTTCCAAATTTTGGAGGTAGCATATTTGAAATATTCTTTTGCTTTAACACGCTTATACGTTGGAAATATATATAATAGTTTACCCCTTCGTCTCAAACGTGTTAGTCGACATTTTGGAGATAATTTTTCATATAAATAATGAGGACATTGCGAATTATTTAATGAGTGTACGAAACAAGTATATTTTAATTTTCTGGTGTAACTCATACTTAAAATATTATTTTTGAGGAGATAAGTAGTTATGTGGTTAGTCCTAGGTATGTCAAAACAATAGCGCATACACGCATTTTGAACCCTTTGTATTCTCCCTATGGTTTTCTGTGAGAGGCAAGGACCATATACCAAGTCGCAAAAATGCAAATGTGACAAGACAAGACTATTACAAAGACGGAGTCGGATGTTTGGTTTCAGAAAAGAACGAATTTTGTAAAGAGATTTTAAAGACCCAAAACATTTTCCTATTTTTTGTTATACGTGTTGTACAAACGTTAAACCTTCATCCATATTAAGGCCCAAGTTACGAATGCAATTATTTCTAGGTATGGTTGCGTCATTGATCATGACAGTTGGGTCAATTTTTTTGATAGATGCAACCTGATGACGTGTACCCATAATTATACATGTACTTTTTCTGGGATTCAGAAGCAAGCCATGAGACTTTGACCAATGTTCTATTAATTTTAGATCATTATTTAAGCTGGTAACTGCTGTTGTAATACTGTCTTTTGTTGGTGACATATGGACGTACAATTGAGTGTCATCGGCATATATGTGATATTTGGAGTGCTGAACTACGTTTTTTATTTCTGTTGTGTATAAGGCGAAGAGTGTTGGGCCGAGAATAGAACCTTGAATAACGCCTTTAGAAATTGATAGGGGCTCCGAAATATCAATATTACCTTCAGTATTGGTGCATTTTATTTTTTGAATCCACCCGTAGAAGTATGATTGAAACCACGAACATGCCGTTTCGGAAAAACCAAAGATTTTTAATTTTGCCAGTAAAAGTGTTATATTAACGCAGTCGAAAGCTCCAGAAAAATCAAGTAGCACTAAAATCGTACCTTGTCCATTATCAGCGGCGGTAAGAATATCGTCCGTGATGTGTAATAATGCTGTAGTTGTGCTAAATTTTTGACGGAAACCCGATTGTAAGACTGGAAGACCGGAAGAATGGCATTATTTTTAAGATAGCTAGTAATTTTTGACAAGGCAGGCAATATACTTATTGGCCTGAGGTCATCAAAGCTGTCTATTTTCTGTTTCTTAGGTATAGGTATGATCAATGAGCACTTCCAAACATCGGCAAATATACCTTCTAATAATGATTTATTAACGATGGCTTCAATAGCAACTAAAGAGTATGGTAATGTAAGCTTAATCATATTCATGCAAATTTCATCACATCCTTTAGATTTAGAAGAAAAGGAACTCATAATTTTCTGTAGCTCTGATGCACTCACTCTGTTAAAATTGAAAATTATCGTTGTTATTAGGAAGATGCTGCAGCCCATCTCCCGCCTGTCTCCTTCTGTCGCCTCTTACGACACCCACGGGATGACATGGGGTAGTGGATATTCTCAACCGCCACTACACGGCTAGGGATGCAGGGAGTTGATGGTTGCAAGGAACTCATAAATGTGCATTAAAATCTACAGATGATTCATACTTCCAGCTGTGAAAGAAAATCTACAGAGAAGACCTATTTTTAGCTGTGGGGTTAGTGACGTGTTATGATAAAGATAATGATGTTAATGACTTGGAAGGGTTGTGCTTGTATACTGTTCCATAGTAATGTTTATTTCATTTTATTGAATCAAAAGTGACAAATACCTCATCACACCCACATCCACTAAAGACTAAAATATGGAATGCCACTTTGCCAGCAAAACCGTGGTTCTTTACATGTGCTTTACAAAAAACAGCAGTGTTGCTCTTCGTGCTTTAGTCATAACATAGGTGCAATCTGGCTTATGGTTTTATTCATCTTCATAATTAAGTCTATCAAAAGTCTACTATTGAACATAGATTACCTACATAGATTACCTACATAGATTGACTCACAGGCTAGGATATATTTGTTATGGTTGCCACGATTGGTAGCCGGGGTCGCAACCACAATTTCTTATTATTTTTTTTTTACAAATAATCACATATATCTCTCCTTTATAGAGTATTTAAGTTAACTAAATTAAAAAAGGATGATATATGTATATATATACATAATAATGAAATTAATGGAGTGATAAATAAATAAACGAGGATTACATTTGTGTATTAATTGTAAAGATTCCAAATGTTCTACAAAATTGAGCTTGAAAATTTATGAAAGTGTTATCGCCTTGAACAGCAATTTGGCGAGATTTATGCTCGACTGGACATTGGATTATTGATCGCTTTATCATGCCACTTCTGCTACTGGCGTATTGTGTGTGATGAAACGTATATAAACTTACATAATTGTAGTCTGCGATTATATAAAATAAAATATTTTATCTTTGGAAGTAACCGACGGGTCAAGATAAATTACAGTGATATATGTGTTGCCACATAGAGGCTTTTATTGAAGAATAAAAAAAAAATTAGTTAAGATTTGGGTGAAAATATAATTGAGTATTTTAACTTACTTAGCGGTTAGCCATCAAATGGCTTATTGCCGTTGATGACGCCTCGCTTAGAGGCAAAACTTGGGTCGTATTATCTATTGTGGTTTGCCTTTTTTGATTAATTCGTATTAGTAACATGCAATTATGTGAGGAAGGTGTTCTTCAAATCATGGAACACACACTATTTTATTTTTTATGCACATCTTAGCTATTGAAATTTTAACTTCTGTAATTCTATTATATTATGATGGAGTTTTACAAAGTAACCACTGATTATATAAATTGTTGCGACTTTTTTATTGTTCTTGCCCTTGTCTGAAATAATATTTCCTCAATGATAACTACTAGATCACTAGACTCTCATGTCTTTTACCTGTGATATTCTAATTTTCACGTAAGCCTATCTTACGTTAGATTTAGACAGTTGCAATATTTTTTTCTCATAGTAGATGGTTTAGCAATTTTAGTACCTTTTAATAGACAATATGTTTAAAACTAGTATTTTGTGTGATTAATCACGAGGTGATAAATATCTGCTGCTACTGCAGCAGGTAATTTTCTTGATCACTATTCAGAGAAAATCTCCTAGGCATTAAAAATGTATTTCATGAGCTCGATTTCTACGTAAGTCATGAAGAAACCCTGTGTGAAATAAAATTGATTTTTATGGAGTAATTAATTTTTATTAAAAAAAATTAACAATTGATCTAAAATTATCCTTTCAAATTTTTTAATTAGAGTTGTTGATACAGAAATAGATCATTAATTAGCGGGGTTTAGTATACTGCTAGAGTTAAATAAAGGTATACCTTTAACATGTTTCATTCAATAAGGAAACGCACTAGATTAGAATTAAAAATAATAGCAAGATAAGGTACAATTAAGTCTACTTAAAAATTGTGTCGGAAATCTCCCAAAAACCTGCTCTTTTCTATACATCAAGGGTTTTGTAAAATTTTACAACATCTTGTGGTACTAGTTTTTTTTTTAATCTATATTATTTTGAACAGGTATTAACATTCTGTTTGAGTTATAAATCGGCGACATTTGGAGAACTATACAATGAGTTTGTTCTAATATCGGGTGATTTTTTTCTGATGCCAGCAATTTGTGATTAATCACACAAAATACTAGTTTTAAATATATTGTCTATTAAAAGGTACTAAAATTGCTAAACCATCTACTACGAGAAAAAAATATTGCAACTGTCTAACGTAAGATAGGCTTACGTGAAAATTAGAATATCACAGGTAAAAGACATGAGAGTCTAGTGATCTAGTAGTTATCATTGAGGAAATATTATTTCAGACAAGGGCAAGAACAATAAAAAAGTCGCAACAATTTATATAATCAGTGGTTACTTTGTAAAACTCCATCATAATATAATAGAATTACAGAAGTTAAAATTTCAATAGCTAAGATGTGCATAAAAAATAAAATAGTGTGTGTTCCATGATTTGAAGAACACCTTCCTCACATAATTGCATGTTACTAATACGAATTAATCAAAAAAGGCAAACCACAATAGATAATACGACCCAAGTTTTGCCTCTAAGCGAGGCGTCATCAACGGCAATAAGCCATTTGATGGCTAACCGCTAAGTAAGTTAAAATACTCAATTATATTTTCACCCAAATCTTAACTAATTTTTTTTTTATTCTTCAATAAAAGCCTCTATGTGGCAACACATATATCACTGTAATTTATCTTGACCCGTCGGTTACTTCCAAAGATAAAATATTTTATTTTATATAATCGCAGACTACAATTATGTAAGTTTATATACGTTTCATCACACACAATACGCCAGTAGCAGAAGTGGCATGATAAAGCGATCAATAATCCAATGTCCAGTCGAGCATAAATCTCGCCAAATTGCTGTTCAAGGCGATAACACTTTCATAAATTTTCAAGCTCAATTTTGTAGAACATTTGGAATCTTTACAATTAATACACAAATGTAATCCTCGTTTATTTATTTATCACTCCATTAATTTCATTATTATGTATATATATACATATATCATCCTTTTTTAATTTAGTTAACTTAAATACTCTATAAAGGAGAGATATATAGATAAAACTTTCATAAATTTTCAAAAAATCATATGCTATCACACTGTGCCATGTAGTGGCAGTGTAACTGAATCCTCCACTCATATCTCCCTTTAGGTGTCCCATTAAACGAAACCCGCAGCCGTTGCACGTTAGAGCGATCGATAGGTCAATGTCCGGTCATGCATAAATCTCCCCAAATTTTGTTGAATGTGATTGAACGCATTCATAATATTAAACACGATGACGTTTGGTTGAGTCATAACCCGTTTATATTGTGGAAAATGATATTAAAGTTGTACAAAACAACAACGGTTTCATTTTTTATAGAAATAGAACAAAAAGTGACAAATGAGCGCACACCTCACCTGTTGATAAGTAGATAATATGGTTAATATATTACTAAATCTATTTTTGATTATGAATTAAAATGCAGATGTGTTGTTACCACGGACAATAGAAATATACCACACTCACCCTAAGAAATGCAGCAACATTAAGCTGCTATATCACGTTGATATTCTGTAGATGCATTGTACTTCCCGGTGGAGCCACCGTGTGACGTTTTTATTTATTTTATTTTTAATTTTTATAGAAGAGGGGGCAAACAAGCATGCGGCTCACCTGATGTTAAGTGACTACCGCTGCCCATGATCAACAGCAACACCAAGGGAATTGCAGGTGCGTTGCCGGCCCTTTAGAAAGGAGTAAGCTTTTTTTTTTTGAAAATCCCCAGGTGGTATCGGTCCGGAAAAATCGCCGGTGGTAAACTATTCCACAGAGAGGTTGTACGCGGAAGAAAACTCCTTTTGAAACCTACAGTGGTGGACTGCCAAGCATCCAGATGGTGTGGATGGTGACGGGACGTTTGCTACGTAGTGCGTTCACGAAATTTAGCGGCTGGGATTATTCCTAACAATTCCTCAGAGGCCTCTCCATGGTATATGCGAAAGAAAATGCAAAGAGATGTAACATCTCTTCGCAGCGCCAGTGAATCGCGCCGCTCGCAAAGCACTCGGTCATCGACGATTCGAGCTGCTCTGTGCTGGATGTGGTCAAGTGGAAGGAGCTGGTACTGTGCAGCCCCAGCCAAGAGATGGGAACAGTATTCCATACGCGGCCGAACCCGCACCTCTTAAATTTGCAGGCGGTGTGCCGGCATGAAATACTGTCCCGCTCTGCTGAGCACGCCAAGCTTTTTAGAGGCCAATTTGGCCTTCCCTTCCAAGCGACCACGAAACTGCACGTCACTCGATATGTAGACGCCGAGGATTCCGGTACTGGCTAAGGCAACAAGAAGAGTGCCTTGAAACTGAGGAGATACGACAAAGGGGTTCTTTTTAGCGGTTAACGCGCAAACTTGTGTCTTCTGGGGGTTAAACTGGACTAGATTTAGTCGCCCCCAATCCAAAACTCTGTTCAGCAAAGACTCGACTTCAGACACAAGTTTGTCCTGGTACTTGGAGACGTATTCTCGTGTGGCCGATGAAGGAAAAGGGGAGATCTCCCGCCGGGCAAGGTGTTCTGCCCGGGGAGCGGCCAACACTCCATGTGATAGTTCGGAGATGTACTATATATGCTGTTTATGATTCGGAATGTTGATAGCGTGATTTAGGCTTCGGTGTGTTTTCGCTTGCGGCGCGACGACAGTGCCGCCACACCCGAGAAATATTGGCTCGGCCAGTGTAAAGAGCATCACCAGTGCTGTCATCTGCATAGCAATGAATGTTAGGGGTTTGCAACCTATCAATCGGAGCTTGCACAGTCTACAACGACCTTGATGCTCCGATCTGCAATAAAGCTGGTGATCCAATCGTACAATTTCTCGGGAAGCCCATAGGAAGGGAGCTTCGAAAGAAGCGCTTTGTGCCAAACCCGATCGAAGGCCTTTGCAATGTCCAAACTAACGGCCAATGCCTCCCCCTTGGACTCTACTGCCTCCGCCCATCTATGAGTTAGGTAGACCAAAAGATAACCAGCGGAGATGATCATCTACGGCAAAAGCCGTATTGGCGATCACAAATCAGCTGGTGATCCTCAATGGACTCCATTGTTTTGGAAAACAAGGAGGTGATAGCGTTAGGCCGGTAGTTGAACGGGTCTGAGCGGTCGCCTTTTTAGGGATCGGGTGGACGAAAGCCGTCTTCCATGATTGTGGGACTACGCCTAGGGAGTAGAAGTACCGGAAATGACGCGTTAAAACCGGTGCCAACTCTGGAGCACACGCCCTCAGCACAACTGGGGGGATTCCGTCAGGCCCACTCGACTTGTGGATGTCCAGGGAGAGGAGTGCTTTGCGAACCGAGCGCTGTGTGGACTGCACTTCCGGCATGGAGCACTCACACCGCGGGATGGTCGGCGGCGTACTCCCCCCGTCATCGATAATAGAGTTGGACGCAAAGAATGAGCCTAGTAAATCGGCTTTCTCCTTTGCAGTATGGACCAGTGAGTTGTCCTCCCTATGCAAAGATGGAAGAGATGGTTGACAGAAATTCCCCTGGACAGCCTTGGCGAGAGACAAGAATGCACGGGTTCCAGAAGGAAGGCGACCTAGTTTCTCGCCAGTTCCGCTTATGTGCTCTGACTTTGCCTTGGCAATGACTCTTTTGAAGGACATAGAGGCGGAATTATACTTCTTTTTTGGAGCGCTGGCATTTACATCCCGGGACGTTGATGCGTCAGCCCAGGCTTGGTAGCATGATGCTGTTTGACAGGAGCGACCAAACCATGGCTGATATTTGCCTCCAAAGGGTACCACAGAGGAAGGAATAAAAAGAACTATACCCTGAAGTACCACATCAGCGACAGAATCCGCAACAACGTTGGGATCGTCCGGCGAGAAGCAAACCCGCCCACAAGGGTAGGATGCAAAGAAAGACCGCATCCCATCCCAATCTGCTGACCTATAGTGCCAAACATGGCGGCAGCCTGCATTATGCAACCGCGATTTCAGCGTGAGTGGCACTACATCCGGACAAGACAGTGGTCCGAAGAGCCTAAAGGGGCGTCGACGGAAATCTGATATCCGTCCGGATGAGAGGTCAGCAGAAGGTCCAACAGGGAAGATGCATGATCCTACATATCTGGAATCCGCGTAAGCGAAGTAACCAGTTGTGTCAGACCATATGCCAAGGCAAAATCATGAATAGATCTCCCCGCATGATCGGTTAAACGTGAACCAAGCCATTCGGCGTGAAGGGCCTTGATATTGCCGAGGATCACGATCTCTGTGGAGGGGATCTGCTGTAGCAATGAATCTGTAGCCATTTGGACGTAGTCGAAGAGTCGGTCTGTTTTAGCATCACCGCTATGGGACCCATAGAGGCACCCGTAGACGCGCGGATGTCCTCTCTGACGTAAACGCAAACTCCAGCCCGAGGCACAAAGGAGTCTTCCAGTTTGTACCTCGGGTAGGAGAGATACGAGACATCAGCTGGAGAGGACATCTGCGTCTCGGTCAGAAAGAGGAGAACCGGCCTCGCCGTCTCGAGATGATAGTGGACAGCGTACATAGTATATAGCTAAAACATGGCTCTACCATGTACAAAACTAAAGTAATTAATCTATTAAGTGAATAAAATTAACTGCTACAAATTAAAACCGTTCAACGGTTATAAATGTGCTACCGCGTCATATATTTCCTTACGGTCCAAAGAAAACCTTTCGCTCCAATGTCCTATACACTCCTCGACATTTTATGATAAATCTTTTGCTGTTCTTGGAGTAAGACTCTGGAACTCCTTACCCCAATCCATTAAAAGTGCTCAATCTTTAAATGTGTTCAAGAAACAAATTAAGGAACACTATTTGTCTCTTTAACTCCTCTCTCTTTCTCCTCTTAGTTATGGTCACTAATATACCTTAAGTATGTTGTCATTATATAGTATATAAGTTATTTTTTTTTGTCTAATTTAGTGCACCCTACCCATTATTCTTATTTTTAGTTTTATTAATTTCCTCTTCTGGGTTGTCTGGAAGAGATTGCTATGTAGCAATAAGACCGCCTTTTGTTTATCCCTCATTATTTTTTCATTATTTATTAATGTTTTGTTGGTGTACAATAAAGAGTATTGTATTGTATCACCTTATAAGTTACTGTAGTTGCCACGCTTGGAAACCCCAGTTTTTTTTTTGGTTATTATTAGAAAGAGGTTGTTGTTCATCTCATGGTCAGTTTACCTCTAACCTCGTTTTTTGATATTTCACGCACACCACCAAATCGTTTGTTTCCTCCTTTGT
The DNA here is from genome assembly GCA_036936625.1 of Parnassius smintheus behrii. Classification (NCBI taxonomy): domain Eukaryota; kingdom Metazoa; phylum Arthropoda; class Insecta; order Lepidoptera; family Papilionidae; genus Parnassius; species Parnassius smintheus. The sequence continues at coordinate 61,177,552 of JAUPFT010000002.1, read as the reverse complement.
AATGCGTACAGCAAGGGAATCTGGGCATCTCCAAAGCACAAGTGAATAACCTTTCGGTACAGTAATACTGTGTGATTTACCATCAAAGCTTTTACCACCGCTTACCACTAGGTGGGCTGGTGGAAAAATACTCGTAAAAAAATGTTTTTATTAAGTTAGCTTTTACAAAACACTTGTTAAAAGTTAAAGAAGCTACGCCATCATTTTAATATGGCCCTACTGCGAAAGACCTTGTTATTAACAATAACTGTTAAGAGAGCTGCAAACATGCGTTAAGTCAACGGTCAGCGACTTTTCAAATTTGGACGTAATTATGTTAAAATTTTGAATTTATTTTACAAGTTTTCGCTACACATGTTCTCTCTCTCTCTTTCACACACTCTCTGGATAGACCTTATACTACAATGATCACGACCACTGGGTACTCAGTAAACAGTGGTAATGCTAGTTGTTCCCTTTGACCGTTGGAGTGTGAAATTGGAACTGCATGTACACGTAATCGAAATCATTCCGGATCGCTAAAGTGTACTGTCATTTCGATTGATTACGTTCCAAAATAGGTCATTAATTTATAGCGTAGTCGGTGAAAGATATTGTATCGAATATTTTATATATTATATTTTATGGATTTCACCATTAGATAAAAAGAGAATTTGTTCAAACATATGTCTGGGTATTGATTTCAGCTGAAAGTCTCGCAATCGCACTGCCTGATACCCTTAAATTCCACCCTCATTATTTCGCCTGTTGTCAAGACGGCTCCGTGGCGCAGTAGCTTAGCAACTAGTTACTGCGCTAGGGGCCGCAATCCCGCACGGAACAAGTATTTGTATGGGCTACAAATAATTGTTCCGGATCTGGATGTTTGTCCTTGTGATATTTATGTTGGTAAACTGCCTCCACGATACAGGAGAAAATCCTAGTGTAATCAAAATCTAAATAAAAATCACCAACTCGCGTTACTCTAGAAATTTTCCACTACGGGATTTACTTTGACACCGGCTATTCTTCTGAAGTTTTATCAATTAGGAACCATCTAGAAAAAAAACCTAATATATTTTAAAATACTGACAACGAACTTGCGATTCTGAGGATGTTGCGGATGTTCATGAGGGGCGGTATTTACTTGCCATCATGCGAGCTACATGGTTGTTTGCGTTTACTTCTGTAAAAATATATGATTAATTTTAATGTACCGACGCATCACTAGTGCGCTGGCCGGTGACATATGTCACCTCACTCGGGCTGCTCACGAACTTTTACTTTCTTCCTCATCGGTTGCTGGAATAACCAATAACCGATGAAGAAGAAAACCGTTCAAATCACAGCCCTGTGGCGGTAAGCAAATCTATAGATTGCCCTTTTCTTCACGGAGTGAGGCCCGGTATGCAGGATATGTAAGAGGTCAACGGATGCAGGTTATTCAGGAGTTCGATCGGCAGTGGAATTGTGAAGAACTGTAGTGATTATGACATCTAATTAAACGTTTTTATGTTACTTAAATGACTACATCTCTTGTTTGGCGGCAGAAATATGTAAGAGGATGGTAACTAACCAGGTGAACTCCTGGGCAGAAAGTATTCCTACTATAAACTAGTTTACTTTTCAATATGATTATGTAATTGTGGCAACAAAATGCAATGACCCGCAATTTCTTGCAAGTCGACTTATCAGGCTCCGAAATAATATCAGTACTACGGTATCTGTTACTTTAGCATTATGCAGAGACGTTTTTCTTTCTCATCAACATATTTTTCGGTTGGCTGAAGTCTATTTCTGAATATAAGGCACGCGACTTAGCCTAATTTTTTGCTTCACGCATCCAGTTTCTCGTCTTGCACAGATTGTCGCTTCATTAAGCCAGAGAACGTGTTTATTTGAGCGCAAGCTCCACACAATTACTCGTATATTCCAACGGTTATCACTTCTTCGATATATGTGACTACAGACTAGCCCATTGTCACTTGCAAATACTGTAGGCTATATCGATAATATTGGTTCTCCGACAGATTTTTTTCATAAAAAAGCTTATCCACCAGAAAAACTTCGAGCATAGCTCTTTATAGAGCTCGCTGATTTTGGGTTTATAAAGTTCAATTAGTGTCCACGTTTCAATACTACGGAAGTACAGCTACATGATGCATTGGTCATAGACTTGCATCTTCAGGCTTTGCGGTAATGGCGCTAAGAACCTTTCGTGCGTTCAATCCAAAATGCACTTTCTTTAGAAGCTTGATTACTTCCAAACTACAGCTATATTGTGGTTGCAGCATGACCCCATTCATTCGAATCGACCGAAGTGGTCCTGCAGGCTAACGGAAAGCCAGCGTAAGATCGCAGCTTTTGCGCTGCTGAATTTCGTATGGTAAGTGTAGAGGACCAGAGAACATTTTTACCGGTAACGACGCTTTTGATAACTAATCGATGTAGATATCTATGGGCTACAGCATCCACCAATCATCAGGTGGACTTTGTGCTCGTTTATCACCTTTATTCTAAAATAAAAAATTAAAAAAAATATGAGGTTTTTTTTTTAATATTAATTTGTAGTAAACCCCAAAATAATATATTATGTATTCTCTTCCTTATTTCTTCTTAATATTATTTTTTTTCCTTACATGTAGTAAAAATACACATCACATTATTTTTTTATAATTTTATCTAATTACTGAGGTTATTTCACTTTACAAGCAACAAGGTTATTTTCCTTAACTCGATATTTTGGAGTATAATAATAATATTATGACGCCTGACAAACGAATTTTTATTTGCGTAGCCTAAATTTAATTTTATAAAATTTATGCAATATAATTAAGGCATGAAGTTAGTCTAAAATTGCAAAATATTTTTCAATTAATAATCATATTTTAATCACGTTAAAATCTGCTTGCTAGCTTCCAACAGCAATCGGTTCCCAACTCACTTACTAAATTAATTTCCTATGGAATATAAGGGATAACCGACGTGCTGTGTGCATTAGCATTTATTTTGATGTTGCGGTTAGTCATCATACAAACCTAATATACGTTACTACGTATGATATTTTGAAAAACTAAATTTAAATAATAGTAACTACGTATGATATTTTGAAAAAACGAAAACTAGAGTGATAAACAAAAGTGATAAATAGGCACACAGTCTACCTTTTTTTATAGGACACGGGTTACAAATAGTCACACAGTGCACCAAATGGTATGTAGATGCTGTGACTCATGGACACTTACATCTATCCTCGATTAAGATTCAAAATGCGGATGCGTTGTCATCCGTGAAGACTAAGATAGAATGCCTCGTTTCCAGTAAAAAGGGTCTCCAGCTCCTACACTGACAACACGAAACACAGCAGCATTGAGCTACTATATTACAATTTATATTTTAGTTTGTTGCGAGAGCGTATTCGAGAGGTACCATTAATGCTACAAATATAATATAGCTGCAGCATGCCTGTACCATGTAAAATATGAATTTTCTCTAGGCCATTACGTGGCGATTCCTTTGCACACAAACCAAAATCACAATTTTCACTTCCGTCGTGAATAGTTGTGAAACTCGGCAGTCAATTTCCACAACACAATCGTTATCCAATTAATAAATCTACTTCATGTTAACGTAAATAGGATTATGAGACTGCGGTATCGCTTCCCCGTTCTGAGCATCTATTTGATCGTAATAGGATCGGCGTTCTATGTATTAGCGCATTAACTTGAAAGCGTTTCCTCAGTGAAGAGATTAGATGTAGAGCCTAAAATTTCAGTTTAAAAGAATTAGATATCGTAATAAGAATCAATTGTGTTTTTCTTATAGTATTCAATAATAAAAGCACTACAAATATTCAGTGGTAAAATATTCAGTAATTTATTTTATAAAACTGAAATAACAAACGACGTATGTCCGTGGACAGCTGCAGCCAACTTCAAACAAAACAGGCTGCAGATGCGTTGTCACCTCTGGGGACAAAGATGGAATACCTCACAGCCTGTAACTATACTGGCTCTCTATACCCTTAGCACCGGAACGGCTGTGCAATAGGTGAGATGGTGGGGCCTACCCAGGTGAACTAGTAGCTTGAATTGAAGTGTTACCACCTAGAACTGTGAAGGCAATCTGCATAAAGGCCGTGTGGTGTTTACAGAATCTGGCGGCCCTACGACACGTGTCTTAGATTCGAATCCTAGTCAGGGCTAATATTTGTTATAAGATGTAATCAAATCCAATCCGAAAACATTATAATTAAATAAAATTAAAAATATAGTAATAAATCAAAAATTAAATTCTCTTTCAGATAGCATTCAAAATTATAAAACGCATTTTTATACAAAATTGTATATTCGTATCTAAACGCCGAATAAAGTAAAAATTGACAGCTCCGTGCCTCAGGGGCTATTAAGTCGCAGCGCTGAGTTCTGCGGGATGATTTCCGCACGGAACAAGTATTTGTATAGCCTATAAATAATCCCAGGTCTGAATGTTTGTTCTTTAAGCAGTTTGTGTTTTTAAACTACCTTCACGATACAGGATCTATAGCCGGTAAGCTGCTACTTAAGTTACTGATCAGCTGGGCTATGTCAGTTACTCTTGTTCCTTTGCCTATATCCTCGATACGGATTTTTTCCGCGGAAAAATTCCGAGCATTTCAAATTCACTTGTGCAATTTTAATAAACTTGAGCGTCACTACTATGTAGTTTCCCTGAATTCGTGTATTTGTACAATATGGTGACCCAATTGTATATTGAAACAGGTCGTTATACCATGTGCGAGTCCGGGCGAGGTTGGAATAAATTTTCAGAATAGTTATTGTTGATTTAGAGAAACAGCCTCATAATTTAGAGACTGTGCTACCATTAGCAACAACCCTTGACCTGATAATTATATATATATATATATATATATATATATATATATATATATATATATATATATATATATATATATATATATATATATATATATATATATATATATTTATATATATATATATATATATTATGTGATCAACATTTAATATGATATAAGTTAAGGTACTATAATATCTGAATATATTCTATTCATTTTAAAGACATGTGAAGTACGCCAACACGCAATGCGTGTTGGCGTACTTCACATGTCTTTAAAATTTTTTTTTCTTATTCCTCAGACATGCAGGTTTCTTCATGATATATAAATCAGCACTTAAAATTGCAATTAACAATTTCATTGATGCCAGCGGGGATCAAAAAAGGGTTACTCGCGTTCTGTTATATTAAACGTCGTAAACGTGATTACTGATCATGAGGTTCCGGGTTTGAGTCACGTGTCGAGCTAAAAATTAGTTATTGGATTGAATTTCTTGTTTCATCCCCGTGCCTTGGCAAGCATGCGAATCCGTTAGTCCTCCAGTTGTGTCGGATTAACGTCCCGTCGGACTACGAGAGTGAGGGAATAGAGAGTTCACGTGTGCTTGTGCATGCACATGGGCACTATAATTATATCCTGCGCTAGTTTCCTTTGGGACTGGCCGCCGTGGCTGAAATTCGGTCGGGAGGACGTAACTACTAACAACAGATTTAGTAAGAACTGCGACAACAATACGAAAGTTTTAATTTCTTCTTCATTTATACTAAGATGTTTTAATATGCTGCCAGATGGTAAATACTTTATCATACTATGCTTCAATTTAAATCACGGAATATTATCTTCAATCACTTTCCAACTACAGGCTCTTGCAACCGAAAAGGTAGTATACCCATAATTTAAAAAAGTCCGGCATAAAAGAAGAAGAAATTAATCCTTTCGTACCGTTTTGCGGTTTTTTCGAATTTTTTTGTTGTAATAACAATAAATTTAGTTAGTCAAGAGAAATACGTTCTGTATTGCGATCTCCAATAAGTTTGATCATTAAAACAAATCTTCCCTCCAAGCGAAAGGCCCATTTCCAGCGGTGGACTCAGGCATGCTTATGATGAAAAAGAAGAGCTAGCTAACAAGAATTAATAATAATATATTACATAATAATATTTTGCTACATTTTATATCAGGTAGTTATATTCTCCAGACCGAATTTCGATCACGTCAGCCAGTCTCAATGGAAACTAGCCATCTGCGCAGGACAGCATTATAATGCCCAAGTGTATGCGCAATCACAGGTGCACTCTCTATTCCCTCATTCTCATAGTCTACCAGCAGAATAGTGACCGCCAATGCGATTTTCGTTGGGGTCTATTCGCTGGTGATCTTTGGTCTACCTGACTCATAGACGGGCGGAGGCAGTAGAGTCCAAAGGGGAGGCATTAGCCGTTAGTTTGGATATTGCGAATGAGACCTTTGTAACATAAATTGACATGAATAACAAGACTTGTTTAACAAAAACTCGATTTCAGATAATTTTTTTAATATTATGCTCCAAAATTGCTTTATAAAAATTATAAAAATATTTTTTATACGAGGTTGGATTGAAAAGTACTCGGCCTAACCAAGAAAATAAACACATTCTAAATCAGTAATATTTTTATTTTTCTACATAATCACCATCAAGTTCAATACACTTTTGCCACCTCCCCTTCCAAGCATTTAGACCGTTGAAAAAAAATGATTCCTCCTTAGAGTCAAAATATGCGTCTACAGCTGCTTTGACCTCGTCGTTTGTCGAAAATCTTTGACCTCCCAAGTGCTTTTTTAGGTTAGGGAACAGAAAGAAGTCTGATGGTGCCAGATCAGGTGAATACGGCGGATGCGGTAACAGTTCAAAGCCACAGTTGTGAATTTCAGCCATTGACTGTACTGACATGTGAACACGGGCGTTATCTTGATGAAACAGGACTTTTCTTCTGAGCATTCCTCGACGTTTTTCTTTTATTTCCTCTCGAAAACGACGTAGTAAGGTGCAGTAGTAATCAGAGTTTATAGTCTGACCCCTTTCAAGATAATCAATCATAATCACACCTTTCGAGTCCCAGAATACTGAAGCCATCACCTTATTTGCCGACAAAATCGACTTAGCCTTTTTAGGGGGTGGTGAACCAGGTCTTCTCCACTGTTTTGATTGTTGTTTTGTTTAGCTTTTGGGAACAATTTTTTTAAAAGCGGAGGCGCGCGGGCAATACGTTTGCAAGTTCATTTCACGTTTCAATGTTTATTTACTCTGTGTGCTTATCTTAAGCGATTTAATATTACGATTTTAAAATTTATGCTTTTTGAAAGCGCGGAACCCACCTCGCAGACACCTTGTGGAAACCCAACTCGTTGACAATGATGTTTTGAGTTCGCTCATAAGAGATGCCTATAATCTCGGCTATCTCTATAATTTTTAATCTGCGGTCTCCCATTATTAAATCAAGTACTTTTTTAATATTTTCGTCAGTAGTTGACGTCGAAGGCCTTCCAGAGCGGGGTTCATCTTTCACACTCTCTCTACCACGCTTAAATTCTGCTATCCATTTTTTTACGGATGAATATGACAGAGCATAATCGCCTAATGTACTGACCATGTCATCATGGACGGCTTTTGATGATAGCCCCTTCTTATGGAGGTACTTCATGACGGCACGCTGCTCGATTTGCTCCATTCGCGGAAATTATGTCCGATTACTTTGTTAATAAATTTATAAAATCACAACTAATTATCGCACACGTTTCGAACTTCACACAATGAACTAGTCTAAACTGAACTAAATAATGTGGGTAGATTTGATTTTTAGAATTGAATGGATCTGTGTTAGGCCGAGTACTTTTCAATCCACCTAGGTAATATTTAAAAAAATATTTTAATAATGATCATATGACATTTTTTGAATTTAATATCAGATGGAAAAAATCACAGTGTAATAAGTATTATACACACAGATAGTTGAAGAAATATTGATTGTGCATAGCATGCTCTTGACCAATTTATTCTTTCTAATTAGCATCAAATCAAACGCGCACTGACGATTATATTTAAATAAGAATAAAAACACAAAAATGCTGATAGTAGTTCGTATAATTGGCCTAATTTCAATGCAAGCAAATCAAAAAATGAACGGAGAAATAATGATCAACTTTTTAAATCAACTCTATCTGTTTAAACGGTTTAAGTAGTTAAACTTCGATAGATGGCGGTATGACTCAGACTGGTAACAGTCGAAATAGCAAGACATCTGGTACTGCAAACCATTTTAACAGTAAACCAAATTTACAGTAGAAATCCATGAAGAAGAAATGTGCTCGAATGGCAGCTTCGTACCGGAAAGCGAAGTGTTAGGGTAGATGGAGTGGTGACCTGTTAAGAAATGCAGGAAGTTGATGCAGGTGGCTCAGGACCGTGTTGTGTTGTAAGCACTTGTGAATTATTGTAACGATGCAACACAACACATGTCCGTAGCTGGATATAGCCTTGTTCAGTGCCCATAGATAGTTACAGAGCTCGTATTCAGTACCACATTATAGTACACCATTCAGAAACATATCATTTTTATCTTTATTAAAGAGATTGACCGCAGTATAAATATGAAGCTTCGTTATTTAAACACAAAAAAATGATACAGGGAATATTTAAATTTATTTACAATATAAAGTTCGTAAGATCCAGAAGTATTTATACGTGGTAGATCCGCGATTGCTTATTATGGTTTCAGCAGGCCTGTCTCACTCCGGGCTTTATGCATAAATATACCTACGCTGCGCTGTTCCTACAAGGGTACTGACTCAGTGAGGTTGTCAGTGTTGAACTGACGTGCGCCTTACGTTGACAAAAAAGTATTTTTTCTCTTATAAGTATTTAGGCACTTTGATATATATTTTTGAGTTTTTATCCGAGTAAAGCCAAAAGATAATATATAGCATACGGGTGCTTAAATAACAATAGGAATGTCGACTTTTAATTCTTTACTCTTACTAAGATACCAAAGGATAAGATATTATTATGTATAGGTATATATCCAGATAATCAGGTACCTAGCTACTGGCTCGACAGTTACTTACTAGATTTATTATTTGAGTAGCAACCCGACCACAACTTGGGAGTTTTCGATTTTTTCGCGTGTAATATCAAGGACCTTAAATAAACTTTCAGTGTAAGTAGACATAAAAGTACTAGTTATTGCCTACTAATGCAAGATCAGCATATACTGGTTATTGTTAAATACTTGGTCGATAAAAGAATGAGATTGGGTATAGTAGCACTTCGCATTTTCACTCTTTCATTAAAAATGTAGTCGCGTGTCGCATGTGTGTAATTTATCTGACTGTCAAAGACGTCCACGTTATTACAATCTTAATTTTTCAAGATTTTGCATATTAACCTTCCTCACATTGAACACTAATGTTCTTATTATCACCAAGTTACTGGTAAATTGCATACATTGCATAACAGCTCGGTGTATTCTACTATCAACTAATATCAAAGGATTCATTTTTTTTCTAACAACACCTAACCCTACAGTACGTGGGCCCTTAACAAAAATGCGTAACGGGCCAAGTGATGCAGACACTCGTACGCGGACGTAAGGTGCATTTCAATTTAATACGCGTGCCGCAACAAATTTTTTTCGACGATATAATGGGTCTGCTAATTTCCTAAGGTCGCTTTCGAGGCGAGCAAAATATTATGAACATTGGTAACGTTATAATGAACAATTTTGTTATCAGAGAGTGATCCTTCTATTGTTGAACTATTATTTGTTCTGTGGTTTTGGAACGAATGGGTATGCTTGACTGGGAAGTCCTACACTTTCACAGAATACTACTATGAATGTTTCTTATGGTGATTGCAGGCAACCGGGACCCACTTTACTGAAATTTCACTGTATACAAGGCATTCCATCTATGTCTTCAGGTGTGACTACACATCCAGAGGATAAACATAGGCCAATGAATCAACTTAACAGTAGTTGGATTGTGTACTAGTTAGTGAACTTATTCTCTATAGAAAGTAATAACGAGGCTTCATACTGGGCACAATTCCATCTAAGAAGTTAGCATTTTCCGTTAATAAAATTTTTCCCGTAATATTAACGGCAATTGCTTAGTTCCTGATCTGCTACGCTTCACTAGATACATAAATAAATAACAATATAAACAAATAACTATGATGTGAGTAAATAAGCTTTCGAAATAACCCAAATAATTTGCTTACATATAACAGGGACACGATAAGAGTACCAGTTTGTGTAGTTTGAATATTCATTCGGTTGACAGGGTCTTTGTTAAGGCTGGCCTCATAACTTTTGAACCTTGTTAGCTTAGCGTTGGGATAATCTTATAAACATTTCAAATTTTAATACCTTATGCACCATATATTATTAAATATTAAACCCCTGAAAGGCTTGATCGGACAAATCAAATATATCATAGTATGAATATGGCCTATGTTCACATAATAGAATTATATTTAATATCATTTTATAGTCGGGCGATGGTTCATTACTACGACGGGTTTTGATAGATCGTCAATATTTTTTTTCCATCTAAATCGGGGTAAACTTGTAGTTTATCTCATCAATCCACCTACTGGATATGGCAGTACTATGTCCCCTTGGTCAGCTAGTAAATTTTAAAAAAATTATACACTATATTATTGAGTGTGTCGTTGGTCTAGTATACGTAAACGTATTTCTGGTCATGAGGTCCCGGATTCAAATCCCAGGTCGCACTAAATTAATTTATTGGGTTTTGTATCAAGAAATAATCAGTAGCAGCCCGAAGTCAGGAAGTGTTTTTGGCGCTCTTTCAACACCGTGCTTTGGATAGCACTTAAAGCCGTTGGTACTGCGCTTGATCTCTATCTACCGTCCGATAACCGTCCCATTGGACTATAAGAATAAGACAATGGAGTGTTTACTTGTGTTTGCACAAACACTCAGAAAATATAATATATTTTAATATTACATATATATTATTCACCGTGACGGAAATTCGGTCTGAGGCACATGATTATTATTATAATGTTTAATAAACATGTAAAATATTAATTCTCCTTTAAAAAGATTTCACACAATTATTATTTTAATAACTATAGTAATTTGCACAATTTAACTTAACGCACGTAGATTATAAAAGACCAGTACTATATAGCATCTGAGGCTACAAAGTACAAACCGCCTACAGATGTTGGTCACAGAAGACGTGAGACGGCGGACAGTGTCGTGGAATTTAATTTAAGTGAAGCATTTGTGTCTCAAATACGGAACGGCATGTCGGTATTTGTTCTAGATACCTCCGTCTCAATGTTTAGTTAATTCAATAAGGCAATGCTAATAATCGTATTTAGTTACCGGAGCCCGACGCCGTAAGGTAAATTATCATCACTCTTGGTTTAAAAGTTCGTATCTTAACAGTAAGTTATAGGTATGGTCACATAGTAGCGACGTTAGAGGATCAATAAGAGATCGTCTAAATTTAAAAACTTCGCACCTCCCATATATTTTTTGGAGATTTAATCACATTTATCACGTAAATTTATTCCAAATGTAAAAATTTAATTAATTACTCACACCAAAAAAGGGCGCTTAAATTTAGATTTAATGTATAGTAAATGCGACAAAATCTACCAAAATACAATGGTTCGTCTAGGAAATGTCAGAATAAATAGATGACAGTATAACCATCTCGTTTATGATAGAAATATTTTAAGTCTGTCTTGAATTTTTCTGTGTAGAGCAGACGAAACGTTGTGTAACAAACTCATTTATCGTGTTACGAATGTGCTGAAAATTATCATAGCCATCATCATCACTATCACAACAGCCCTTCACATGTCCATCGCTGAACATAAGCCACCCCAAGGCCACAAAATTGGTAGAGCCATTCTGCAGCTATATGTTACGCGAATGAGTCGGCTCAACAGAGGTTGCACCACGCTTTCACTGAATAACAACATTTATGCTGTTATGTTTCGTTTGGTGAGTGTAGAGATCCGGAGACCATTTTTACTCGAAACGCTTGAACTGAAATAATTTTTGCAAAGTTCTTAGCTGATTAGGTTTTCTCATATCTTTATTAAAATGGGTTTCTGCATAGTAACGCCTGATGATATCATAATTAATTATTAGATTATATTCAATTGCTATTTCAGGTTCTAAAATTTGCCCTAGTTGCCTCGATTGGTAAGTAATGAGACAGCCAGACAGATTTTTTTTACTTCCAGATTGTAAAGCAGAATAACTTCATTCTGTTTCATCTTACGACACCTAGGTGACAATATGGGGTAGTGTATATTTCTATACTGCACACATGGTGAATAGTCTTTTATTATAACATGGTAATACGAACTAATATTATTTGTGATATTTCAAAACTTGATGAATTATCTGTATGTGTTGCCATGTAATTAAGCATTAAATTTTGTCATGTTTTCGAATGGCGAAATGGCTTAGAATATTGTTGGTACGCAACGTCAATTTCACATGCCGTCAGTCAAGGGTAACAACTTATAAAAGCTGTTTAGTGAACATTTAATTAACTGTGCGAACTATTGAGGAATTGTTACTTATGTGTAGTATTAATAATTTTTTTATAGAATAACGGTGACAAAATGACCACACAGTTAATCTGATGATAATTTTATGCCGTCCTCATATTCATATACATAGGCCCATAGACAAATATATCCTCTAATAGGAATCAAAATGCATGTGCGTTGTTACCCCCGAGGACTAAGAAGACGACCTCGTTTTCGGTGACAAGTATATTCGGTTTTCTACACTCACCATACGAAACACATCAGCTATAAGTTACTTCTTCACGCTGGTATTCAGTAAGAGTGCGGTTTTTCCTAGGTTGAGCTGACTTACTCGCCTGAAAACTATTTGTGATGTAGGGATAACAAACGTGCATACCTTCAAACTGATTATAAGTAGATATTGCGACCTGGTGTCTATATATCTATCCTACATTAAGACTAATAAGCACAATATTTAAAACTAAAATTAGAAAAACCCGACTGCGTTACAATTTTTACTAAAAAGAAAAAAGTTTTATACCCTGTGTCACATCCAAAAGACGTCTGTGTCACATACAAAGACGAATCTAACGACAGCTCGTATGTTAAGTTAAGGTTTATCTATTTATGTTTAGGCTATAGAGTGTGCCAAAAATAGACATACATACTCACGTACGCTCTTTTGAGTAATGTTTTTACATTATACTCCATCTGGACAGTCGGATGAAAATTCGGATGCATTGTTACTCCCAAGGTCGGACGTGAAATAACTAGTTGGCAGTAAAAAGGATCACCAACTCCCATCACTTTCCATACGGGACATAGTATTCTATGAGAATGTGATGTTTCCCTAGTTGAACTAATAAATGTAATATTAATACTATAAAATGTGTTGACTAATTAATTACATCAGAAGCATTCTCAAAAAGGTTAAGCTAGCATGTATCATATGAAATTTTTACTCAGCATTATGAGCACTAATATACGCGGTTCGATAATGATAATGGTTACAGTGATGATGAAAATCAACCAATACCAAAAATGTTTTATGCAAGAAAATCACATGAACTGGGTTAAGAAAGGAATGCTTTTGTGATTAGGCATACAGAATAAATGAAAAATGAGGAAATAGTGACAAAGCAAATATATGTTACAGAAGTGAGTGCAGAGTCGGCAAGAGATGCCTTTGATAGAAAGTTACCGATAAAATTGACAATATATTCATAATGAGCTAAATTAAGAGCACCTTTAGAGCATGTATGCGTAAATACGCAAATGCAAAAAAGCGAGAAAGGTGCCAAATGAAAGCCTATAGTCTCTGCCTACCTTTATGGTTATTTTAAGTTTATATTTTATGATAACTCCGGTGGGCACGTGAGAAATTCCCACAGTCAAATTTATACAGGGTACTGCAATGCTACAGCAATATTGTGATTGTAGCATGATTTGGTCAGCTAGACTGGGGAAGGACCATGCTTTCACGGAATACAAGCGGTAAAAACAACTTAATTCTGTTATATTTCGTATGTTGAGCATATAAAATTGGAAACCCTTTTCATGAATGAGGCATTGTGTAATATGCAAATCCTACCCCTTGCTGCTACTCACAAATTTCCTTACTGTACTCCTTCCCTTCTGGACATAATTATCGTGTCATCTTCAAACCTAGTCTTCAAGCATGGACAGTGTCCTGCTGATGCATTCTCTTATCACGACTTACTTTTACTTTCGTATAAACTACGCCCTCCTAAAATCAAACCTAAATTAGTTCTGCGACGTAATTTTGGAGGAATGGATATTGACCAACTTTGCGAAGATGCTCATAATATTGACTGGTCAGTGATTGAGAGAGCACCATGCATTGACGACAAAGTGGAACTTTTCTATTCCCTTTTCACTCAGCTATATGACGTACACGCGCCAATGCATCATGTTAAACTCAAGCACTTACCTGCTCCATGGCTCTCTAATGATTTGAAAAGGCTAATTTTGAAGAAGAATGCGGCATTGTCAAAGCTTAAACGGAACAAATCAGAGGAAAAACTTAGAAACTACACTAAAATCCGGAATCGCTGCAACACATTGTGTAGAGATGCACAACGACGCCATATTCATTCATCAGTCGAGAACGGCGACTCATCTAGGGTGTGGAAGTTTCTTAAAACACTTGGAGTTGGTAGAACCTCTCTTAATACTTCACCTCCCAATGTTGATGTTGAACTATTAAATCAACATTTTTCTAATCCTTCTAACTATTTTGATAGTAAACATAAACTGCAAACACTTCGTTCTCTTTCTGTAAGTCCAACTCCTAATTATTCTCCGTTTGTTTTTAGTCAATTTACTGTATGTTAAGAAAATCATATTATCCATCTCCTCAAATGCTGTCGGTAGCGACAGCATTAGCCGTAATATGATCGTTCCTCTCCTTGATGTTATCACTCCCATTATCACTCATTTGCTTAACGCATGTGCATCTTCCTCTAAATTTCCTCAAGCCTGGAAGAGTGCTTATGTTATACCCCTTCCGAAGAAATCTAATCCCGTCAACCTCACTGAATTCCGTCCCATTTCGATTTTACCTTTCCTTTCTAAAGTCCTTGAAAAACTTATTTGCCAACAGCTGACACTTTTCCTTAATAAGCACAATTTGTTGAATTCTTTACAATCCGGTTTCCGTCCCGGTCATAGCACGGCTACAGCCTTAATTAAAGTTACTGATGACATACGGAGGGGTATGGATAATAAACAACTCACAGTCATGACCTTGCTAGATTTCAGTAATACGAGGATTTTATTATAGCATTGCTAGATTTCAGTAATGGTTTCGATATACTGTTGAGTCAATTATATTCCCTTAACATATCTCCATCAGTAATTGACTGATTTCAAAGTTATCTCTGTGGCCGTCGGCAGTGTATTCATGTTGATGAAACTCACTCATCTTGGTGTGATATTACTGCAGGCGTGCCGCAGGGTGGCGTGTTGTCACCTTTACTCTTTTCCATTTTGATTAATTCAATTACTCATAAAATTTCTTCTCTCTACCACATGTATGCGGATGATGTCCAGATTTACACCCAGTCAACTCTTGAGAATTTGCCGAATGCAATCGCTACATTAAGCAATGACTTAAATATGATTCATGAGTGGAGTCAATCATATGGCCTAAATGTCAATCCTAAAAAGTCACAGGCTATCATTTTTGGTAGTCAGAGCTTTATCTCAAGAATTGACTGGTTCTCCATACCACCTGTTGTATTCGATGGGGTTGTGATCCCTTACTTTGACAATGTCAAAAATCTTGGTGTTTACCTTGATAGTTCCTTAAATTGGAAACGCCAACTGAATGAAGTAAGTAAGAAAACCTTTGTCGCTCTTAGTTCACTGCGTCGCCTTCGATCATTTCTTCCCATTCCTACAAAAATTATGCTCGCACAGTCTCTTCTCCTTCCAATTCTCGACTATGCTGACGCAAGCTATGTAGACATAACTAAAGACCAGCTAACTAAGCTTGAAAGACTTCAAAATACTAGTATTCGGTTCATATTCGGATTGCGCAAATTTGACCACATTTCCTAATTTCGCTCACGTCTCAAGTGGTTACCTATCCAATTTCGCCGGAATATGCATATTCTTTCTATTCTGTACTGTGTCTTATTTCACCCTTCTACTCCTCCTTATCTTAAGGAGAAGTTTAGTTTTGTTGGGCTTCCAGGGGAACCTTTACGGTCTTCAAGAAAACTCATTTTAAGGGTACCAACTCATAATACATCTTTCTTTATAAATCTTTTACTGTACAGTCTATTAAGCTCTGGAATACCCTACCTTTGTATATACGTGAAGCTCAGACTATTGTAGTCTTTAAGCGACTTCTTAAAGAGCATTACTTGTCTCAATCGTTCGAAAATCATTAGGATGAATTATGTGATTACGTAGTTTTGTATTTATTTGTTTATGTTACTGTTAGTAGTATATATTTGAGGATATATGTATGTATATGTATATGTATGTGTATGTATGTATATGTGTATATGTGTGTATGTATACGTATATGTATAGATGTATATATATATATATATATATATATATATATATATATATATATATATATATATATATGTGTGTGTGTATGTTTATGTATATACATATGTATATGTGTATCATATTTTTAATGTATTAGTTATTTACATGTTATTTTATTGCATGTATTGATATTATATTAGGTATATTTATTTTGTATCACCTACCTAGTATTCATTATTCCTTTACACCTTTGGTTGCCTGGAAGAGACCGCTATGTAGCGATAAGGCCGCCAAATTGTACATGTAATCTGCTCTCTGTTATGTCCTTTGTAAATTTGTTTGTGGTGTACAATAAAGTATATTCATTCATTCATTCATTCCATCTTATTCTATGGCGCACAATATCCACTTCTGTGTATTCATTTGTCATCCTTATTCTATAAAAAAGGGTGTAAGACAGGGTGACGTTATATCCCCGAAACTCTTCACCGCTGCATTGGAAGACGTTTTCAAGCTACTGGACTGGAAATGATACGGTATTGACATCAATGGCGAGTACATCACTCACCTTCGATTTGCCGACGATATAGTCCTTATGGCAGAATCGCTGGAGGACTTAAGCACTATGCTCAATGACCTCAATAGTGCCTCCCAACGGATAGGTCTTAAGATGAACATGGACAAAACAAAGATCATGTTCAATGTCCATGTCACACCTATGCCGGTAGTTGTTGGGAGCACTATGCTCGAAGTTGTTGACGAGTACGTTTACCTGGGACAAATAGTCCGACTAGGTAAGTCCAACTTCGACCGAGAGGTCAATCGACGGATTCAACTCGGCTGGGCAGCGTTCGGGAAATTACGACATATCTTTTCGTCAGGTATACCTCAATCTCTAAAAACTAGATTGTACAACCAGTGCGTGTTGCCAGTGATGACTTATGGATCTGAGACGTGGTCCTTCACTGCTGGCCGTATGAGGACGCTTAAGGTCGCTCAGCGAGCTATGGAGAGGGCTATACTCGGAGTTTCTCTGCGTGATAGACTCAGAAATGAGGATATCCGCAGTAAAACCAGAGTGACCGACATAGCCCAACGGATTAGTAAGCTGAAGTGGCAATGGGCCGGCCATATAGCTCGAAGAACCGATAACCGATGGGGAAGAAAGGTTCTCGAGTGGCAGCCTCGTACCGGTAGGCGTAGTGTAGGGCGACCCCCCACTAGATGGAGTGACGACCTGGTAAGACACGCAGGAAGTCGATGGATGCAGGTGGCTCAGGACCGTGCTTTGTGGCATTACTTGGGGGAGGCCTATGTTCAGCAGTGGACTTGTGAAAGGCTGTAATGATGATGATGATGATGATTCTATAAAAAAGTTAGCATTGTTTTTAACCGAAGAACATTTTAGAAATAACATCAATTAAATTTATACGAAATTTACCTTTAAACGGGTAAATGGTAGCGTTTTCTTGATAGTCTTGTCAAATGTGACAACATTGGCAGATGTTTACATAAGGCAACCTATTTAGGCGTCCTACTCTGAGCCATGGAGTTTTAAAGGATGGCAATGAATCAAAACCTTCATCCATGCATATTAATTAAATTACAATGTCGGTCAGTAATATTGAATTGAGCTCAGTGTATTTTATGCTATTAAGACTGAATCGAAGAACCGATTGTGATGAAATTTTACGAACAGATAAAGATTAATGTCAGGAAGGATCTAGGTTGTATTTTATCCGAAACACCTAAAGTTCTTTTTTAAAACGATAAATTGATAAAATAAACGCTCTTTGATCGTCTTAAATCTAAATAACGCCTCAAAAATAGATCCTATCTAGCGAAGCTTTGGCGGGTCGCAAGTTGCAGAAAAAAATTCTAGATTGGTCTTTACGCTTTGATTTAATATTATTCAAGCTCATTGGAACAATATAATATAACGCTCTTTACCTTTTTATAGTATAATTGATTATAAAAATATTTTATATTAAGAGGGCATATGCGTTTCGCGTCGAAAACTACATGTTTTATGGTTTTTCCAAAGGCGATATCGTAACGACGTGAGGAGATTATTTGCTGAAAATTAAGGCTTTAGAAAGATGAAGTCTTTATTTAGTACATAGCAATGCAAAATCATAGTTTTTAATGACGGTTTTTTAGGGCGAAGACAATCCCTTCACAGTGTTTTACGAAAATATGCATCAGAGTTATCTTTCACGTTGAATACAACTGTTATTATAAGCTAAAATACTTTATTTTAAGCGTTATTATAATTGAATATATAGTCTTTTAGTGTATAGCAAAACCTAAATTACGAAAATATTTCGATTTAATATTATAAAATCATATTATAAAATCACCAAAACTGTCTACTTCAATGTATTTTTTTCCATGTATTTGCTTATAAACATATCTATTTTAATTATTTTATCAAAATACATGTTATGTTAAATATCCAATAAAATTTTTAGCTCGTTTTATTTTGTCAATTATTTTATATAATTATTTTAAAAATACTATAAAACATCATGTGCAGACGCCGATCGATTCAGTACGCTCCGGGTAATCCCAACGACAGGACGTATTACTTTTTCCCACCGACACCGCGCGATCGCGTTGATACACCGATAGGGCTATACTACACCATACTATAACTAGATACCTATAGCACCATCGAGCATTTTAAACGATTCAGACTTTTATAAGCGATATTTTTGGTAGTAAGTAATTTTGAAATATGTATATGATTGTAATATTTAAATATTAAATGATGTAATGGTGGCAAATTTTCATTTCATATATATTTTTTTAGAAATGAGTAATGAACGTAAGCAATTCGGATCAAGTAAAAATACAAAATCGTTGGCTTTCACCTTTGGCTCCGTGGCGGAGTGACTTGGTAATGAGTTGTAGCGCTGAGCGCCGCAGGTTCGAATCCCACATGGAACAAAAATTTGTATTACCTACAAATAATTGTTCCAGGTCTGGATGTTTGTCCTTTTAAATTAATGTATTTAAACTGCCCCAACGATGTACTTAGGAAAAATTCCTAGTGTGGAGATAACGTTATGATTAAACAAAGACATGCCATCAAAAACATAACTTGTAAAATAACCAAGTTTCGCAATGATGATACGGCCGTGCCGCTGTTTTGGTCAACATGGCGGGGGCACTACCGTGCCCCCAGATATAAAACATATGAGCCGTGCTTGAGTTGAGTAGCTCAAGGGCGTAGTGCTCGCCGTAAACGCGAACAATCCGGGCTCGATCCCCGCTAGTGTTGCCAGGTGTCCCGATTTTCAAGGGTCTAGTGACACGTACCGATTCACCCTTGATCGGGACGCCAAATGTCCCGATTTTCACTAACCTTGTTATTCTATACTTAATCCATAATTTTGACAGCAAAAATAATTATATCTGTTAGCTACTACCACATTAAAATATTTTTACTACGACATTGTCTCACCAGTCGAAAAAAAACCACAAAAGTTTTAAACAGAATTATATTAAAATGAGTGATTTGAAAAATTCAGGGGCTGCAAAAAAATAACAAATAGTTCAAAAATGTTTTTTTTTTTTAATTTTAATCTAAATGTTTTTTTTTATAATTTGCCTAAAATGAAAAAAATCAGTTTTTACGTTGTTTGGATGAAAAGTAATTCATTCATGAGATCAGACCCGAATAATAATTATAAAACACAAAAATAAAGTTACAGTCACAATTTCTCGCATTACTCGCATACTGTGATATTTACAGTTAGCGTTGACCATCTGAGCTACCACGGCTCTTAATAAAGCACAAAAGGCTACAAAGAAACCTATACTTTGTAGTCATTCTAGTTGTCCGGATATGAAAACCAAATCCTCGATTATTTTTACCTTCCGTCCCGAAATTTTACTTGCTAGACCTGGCAGCACTAATACCGCCGACACTAATGAAATTGTTAGGTTGATGAATTATGTTTACTTTATGAAACAGAATAAAAGTTTATCAAATGATATATATATATATATATATATATATATATATATATATATATATATATATATATATATATATATATATATATATATATATTATACAATACATATTTTTCAATTAGAACATATACACATATTATAATATACTCAATAGGGTGAAAATGTAAAGCCGACTTTAATTTACTAAAAGAATAAAACAATTTTCACATATTAGCCTCCGATTTCTATACACTATATAAGCCATTATATGGAAATTATTTTTTTATTATTTTAGTTCCAATAGTATCAAAGACAGGTGTATAATCAAAGATCAAAGTGATTCGTAGTCGTCGTTAGGCAACTATAGCATCGCGCTCGCCCTGACACGCACACAGAGATAACATTGTAGTGTGCGTCAATATTTACGCCGTTCCAAAGCGATCGCGTAGATTTCGACTTGGACATATTTGAATATGCGCTCTTAAATGTCGGGGTCATTTAGGCCAATATGGCGCATCTGTCGAGCACTTTCCGAAGTACTAAGTATATAACAAGTATACTAAGTATATACACATATATATACTAAGTAAGTATATTAAAATCATACATCAATGGAAACGTTATTAAATAAGCTGTCAGATTATGCATAACAGATATATATGTTATATATATATATATATATATATATATATATATATATATATATATATATATATATATATATACATATATATACATTGATATAATTGACATACAAAATGAAGGAACTTTCTCATTATGAATTAAGTCATTAAATTATTATAATTCACGGATGATGTCATATAAATTTGAAGAAAAAATGCAAATCCAATGGTGGAAAAATAGGGGATGATACTATTTACACTACATTCTAATTATTAACTTGCTGTATTGCCTGGTCTACTCAAAATGGTAAATTTCTTAATTTTTATTAAATAATGTTAAACATATATATATATATATATATATATATATATATATATATATATATATATATATATATATATATATATATATATGTTATATGTATCATATATATGTTACAAATAGTTTTCTATCACTCGACGCCAGAATATGGCGTTTGGACACACGCGGGGATATTTGCTATGCAAACATAAATAAATGTTGTTTAGCAGTAATAAGAGTACATTTAAGTAAATAAGAAAAGTATCATAAGAGGATTTTATTATAGCATTGTCATTTAGCAAGATACAAGTCACGATTTTCAAAACGAGAGTTCACAAATATCAAACTTGAATTTTTAATAATATTTTCATGAACATGTACAGGCATTATAGGTAATATACAAACTATAGTTGAAATGAAAGTTGGCCCCCAAGGGCTTATTTTTGAATTAACATTTGCAAACAAACAATACATTGGATCAAACAATTCCGGAAACTATTTCGAAATGTATTACACACTATTTATTCCAAATATATGAACATTGTGAGGTACATGTAGTATCGTAAATATTATAAAGCGACAGTGGTATATGCCTACGGACTAATTTAAAATCGTGTTCCTTTAAGAAAATTGTTATTGTTTTAGGTAAATTAATAATAGTCTGTAATAACCATTTAGGTGTAATAATATCTACTCCTCCACACCGTCTCGTGGGTGTCCAAGAAGCGACAGAAGAAAACAAACCAGAAAATGGGCAGTAGTGCAGCGTCTTCTTAATAATAACTAAAAATAAAAAATTAAATGTGGTTGCCAAATTACTACGACGCGATCGGTGGAGAATGTCTATGTGTCTATGTTCTAGAACATTTATGTTAATTCTGAAATGTTGTTATTCTTGGTAGAAAATTTCTAGTGAAATACACGTTCATCGTATGTTAACCATCGAAATAATGAGAAAGAAATTCGGAGTTACGACGTAGTATATGATTGTGGGACGACAAAAACTAACACAAAATCTCGGAGCCGTCTCCAAAGCATGCGCGATAGAAACCGCAAAAAGATGCAACGTCTAATCGCAAGGTCAGTGGATCCAGTCGATCGGAGAAAACTTGTGGAGCCACGCGACATCTTTTCTGCATTTTGTCTGGTGAGTGCAGGTGACTGAAGGCCCATTCCCCCCCCCCACCTTCTAAACATGCTAGCGGAGTTAAATAAGAGCAGTGCCCCAGGAGGGTACCAGCTCCCCTGGTGACTGACAATCTCTCGCTGAGAGTCAACGCCCAAGCTACCATACTCTTCCTGATCATGGGTGCTCAGGCTAACCCGCGTATTCTGGGGGAGGAGGAGAGGAATTCAAACCTTAACACCGTCCACTAAAATCTGAAAACAGCGTAGCTGACCTTGTCACAGACCGAGACACAGGTGTCCTGTGTCAGGCTGTCTCTCCTACCCGGGGTACAAATTAGAACACTTCCATGTGCCACGCGCCGGAGTTTGCGTGTACGTCAGAGAGGACATCTGTTTTCGACGCCTCGTCATCTTGGAGGTACAGATCTGTCATTCCTATGGCTGCGCGTAGATAGCTACAACAATCCCCGCATCTACGAGTACCTCTATAGGTGCAATAGCGGAAATGTCGACACAGACCGACTCATCAAACGTCCAAATAGCTGTTGACTCCGTACTACATAAGATGCCATACGCAGAGATCGTGATGCTTGCTAATTTTAATGCTCACCGCGCTAAATGGCCCGCTTTCAGTATAATCAATCATGCAAGTAGATCTGTTGATGAATTTGTTTCAGCATATTATGGTCTTACACAACTGGCTACCTCGCCTAAGCGAATCACAGATATTAAAGATCATGAACCTTCCCTTTTTCCACTTTTTACAAAAGTTTATATAATCGTAATATTTGACGTGTCAATGTGTCAAACTTTTTTGTTACTGCATTTGCGTTTGAACAGCAATTTGGCGTGATTTATTCCCAACTGGACGTTGGATTATCGATCGTTTTATCATGCCACGTTTGCTGCTCGCGTATGATGTGTGATGTAACTTATATTAACTTGTATAATTGCAGTGTGCGATTATATTTAATAAAAGTATTTTAACTTTGAAAGTAATCAACATGTCAAAATAAATTACTGTGACATACTCGTTGCCACATAGAGGCTTTTATTGAAGAATTAAAATAATATTAGCTAAGATTCGAGTGAAAATAAAATTGTGTGTCTTAACCTACTTAGCGATTAGCTATAAAAAGGCCTATTTATGTTGATGACGGCTCGTTTAAAGGTGAAACTCTTGTCGTATTATCAACTATAGTTTTCCTTTACTGATTAATTGGTTATTAGTAGCACCTAATTATGTGAGGGAGGTGTTCTTCAAATCATGAAACACACACCATTTTATTTTTATACACATGTTAGCTATTGATATTTTAACTTCTATATTTTTATAATATAATGGAGTTTTACAAAGTAACGTCTGATTATATAGATTATAAAATATTCCATATGATGACCACTTGGTCACTATACTCTCGTTTCTATTACCTGTGGTAGTCTAATTTGCACGTAAGCATAGCCGTCTAAGGTTAGACAGTTGTAATATTTGTTTCTCTCAGTTATAAATATTTAAAAACTAGTATATCATGTGATTAATCTTTATAAACAGGTGCTTGCATCACAAAAAAATTCACCGCTTATCAAAACAAAGTCATTGAATAGTTCTCAAACTGTCGCCGATTCATTAGTCAAATAGAATGTTAATACTTGTTTAAAAAATAAAGATTTGAAAACGTACTACCACAAGATATTGTAAAATATTTCAAAAAGCTTGATGTAAAGAAAACCGCAGATTTATAGGGGATTTCCGTTACAGTTATTGTGTCCATAATATATTTATTTGCACCTCATCCTTCTATTATTTTTAATATTAGTTTGAAATCTATATAATATAGTATGTTTCGTGATTTAATAAAATATGGCCTTTATTTAAATTTGGTGGTACAATTGACCCCGCTAATTTATGACCTATTTCTGTACTACCAGCTCTCAGTAAAAATTTTGAAGGGATAATTTTAAATCAATTGTTAATTTTTTTAATAAAAATATATCACTCCATAAAAATCAATTTTGTTACACAAGGAGTCGCTTGACGATGACGTTGGTGTCGAGTTTATGAAATATATATATTTTAAGGCCTGGGAAAGTTCACAAGATGCCTTAGGTATTTTTTGAGATTTTTTCAACGCTTTTAATTGCGTTTATCATGAAATATTAATCAGAAAACTACACCATTACGTTGATAAAATAATGCGCTTAGACTTATTATTTCATATTTAAATAACAGATATCAAAAAGTCGTTATCAATCGTTAAGATTTCTCCAGATCAGTAGTATCAATGGGCGTATCTCAGGGCTCGATTCTCGACACATTCCTTTTTTTAGGGACAATCACGATATAGTATTTGCTGACGATATCCCTTTAGTCATCAAAATCAAATGACAGTTAATTAGCTTTGGCAATATGAATAATGCACGTTTGAAATTAAGACATTGGTTTAACGCTAATAACTTTCTCTTAAACGGCAATAGGACAAAGTGTATCAAATTGGCAATACCTAATGTTAAACATTCAAATATTAAAGTGTTCTTAAATGGGGAAGAGTTGAGTCTTTTGCATACCACTGTTTTTCTTGGTATTACTATTGACGCGAAGTTTTAATGGGACCCCCATATATCTAAATTAGCAGGCAGACTATATATTTAATTATTATATATTATTTCTGCAGCATATGCTGTAAGAAAGATAAGAAGTATCACCAAGGCTTAGACAGCTATATTAGTTTATTTAAGTTAATTTCATACCGTAATGTCTTAAGAAATCTTGCTATGGGGTAATGCGACATTGAAATCATATTTATTTTGCAAAAGAGAGCTGTACGGGAAATTTATTACTTAAATTGTACAGAGTCAGAGTCCCTTAAAGAATTTTTTTTAAGAAATAACATTAACTTTAGCTTCACAATATATTTATGCAAGTGTAATTTATGTAGGAACATAAAAACATAAATAGCTTTGATAAGAATAAAGACACTTATACTTATACTTTACTATACTTTACTTTACTTATACTTTAAACGCTAGGATTAAACATAAGCTTGTAATACCAGTTTAAGAACTCCACAGAATTAGTACTTTATTAATGGGGTAATGTATACGCTTTTACTACTAAATCACAGAAAATGCACAAAATTTGTCATTAAACAAGTTTAAATGTATTAGTCAGGAAAAATTGTACAAAAAGAGTTATTATAATAATAAAAAATACATAAATGAAAATAACCTCCGGGAATGAGGTGATCGCCACCATGCTAGTTCTATAAATATTCATTCAAAAATGTACAAAATAAATTATTCTAAAGTGAAATATCTTTTCAAAAAAGGCCCACTATGTTTCTTGCTAGTTCTTTGAAGTCTTGTTGAATAAATTTATTCTTTTAATTTCACATCCTATTTAGATCGTATATAGGCCGGCTCGTTTGTAACTTCAGGGGTTAAGACAGACTGTCGTTATAATTATTTTATATGCCAGATACAAAATACAAATATTATTTTTTTTTAAAATAATATTTGTATTTTATAGTAATATTGAATTTAATGCGAGTTCTATTCATTTTACTCACTTTAATCGTCGCTGTACCTACTTTCCGTGGTCGAAACGCGTTCGAAGGTGTATACAAAATCTGTCGCCGGCGTCCTGGTGCCGGTCCTGGTGTTTAGCGGCACACGTTTTCCCTTGCTTCATAGCTTCCGCATATTGTTTGTAGTTCTGCTGGAACTCACCGCTGTTTTTTTCTTGCTCACCATTCAGGGAGAAAATGCACCTAGCATTCCTAGAACTATATTGCTGGAAGTAGAACTGTAGGATAATTTAGTTTTAATTATGTTTTATTGTTATTGGGGTATTAATAGAGTATTCTCATATGGTTGGGCTGAATAAATATATAAAAGAAAATGATAAATATACATAAGTTTATATTCAAGATACTAACATGAATAAATAAATAATACATAAACAAATAAAAGCCCCACCAGATGGAAGGCCTCGGCAGGGAGACCAAACGGCCGAGGGTTAGGGGTAAAGGGAAAGAAACCGGCGGACGATGCGGGCGGTATCGAGGAGCACCGCCTTCTGCATTTAAGCCCGGAGCGGTCCGTCTAGGAGTCCCAGTCACCTCAGATGACCCGAGAGGCTCACTGGGATTAGCCGTTAGCAGAAACGACTACAGGGTTAATTTCCGTCGGCAGACAAACCCACATGTCGGTCACCTCGTGAGCCAGGTCCAGATATTTTGTTTAATTATCTGATTCGGCTTTCACTAGGTTTTCGTCATATGGAATGGTAATATCGAACAAAACCTTAAATGTGCCTGGTCCATCAGCACGATATCCGGCTTATTCACAAGAATAGTCCTGTCTGTGATGATGGCTCGGTCTCAGTAGAGCCTGTCGCGGTCATTTTCGACAACTACTTATAATAAGGTAATTTCCTATCCTCTTAACTGTATTTCAGAGTGAGCTTCTGGTGTAGAAACCTGGCTACAAGGTTGTACCTCTACAAGTACTCAGAGTTAGAGGGGCCGAACAACCGGAGATGACATGACTAAGTGACTCACCGGGATGACGACAAGCTCGACAAGTGTCGATGGTGCCATCCTTTAGGATGTACGTCTGATAGTTGATGGTCTTAATAACCTGATCCTGTATTGCACATACAAAATTCTCGGTTTCCCCGAAGAAATCACCAAAGCGTAGCCAGTGGAGGGAGGCTACTGTGTCTACGAAGGCTCATAAAGTTAACTGCATTCTTTAAGACTTAACATGATTCAATCATATATAACTGCACCGTGTCTCAACAATCAAATTAAACATTTAATTAGCTGTGTATATTTTGTTTTTTTTTTTTAATTAAGTTTTTGTGTTGATAGTTACTTATAACCCATATAGATATTAGTAAAGTAGTGTTTTGCAATTATTCTTTTGATTGTAATTTTTTCAGTGTTAAATAATAAAAAAAGATATTTGTATGTGCGTGTTTTATGCGCTGCCATACCGTTCATCAGATTGCGTTTATATTTTGACAACTTATTGCTTGCACTTGCGCGAAGGTTACAGGCATAATATTTGGACCCCGTTGGTGGCATACTATGCAGAATCCAGATATCACCTATGCAAGGTCGGGGCATATCGCTAGTCCTTTATAATAGTTTGATTCTAAATACCTTTACAATAATGGTTACTGCTTCATATTGCAAAGTTTTGGGAAGTGACAATTATATAAGGGAGCCACAAAAACTCGCATCAATATTGGAGTACTTTTTTCATCGTTTGCAGTTATAGTTCACATGCGCGGATATTTAACACACATAATCGGACTACATTTACGTTTAAAACCACTTCAAACTATTATACCAACGATAAAAAAGTAGAACAAATCGATCGGAGGTTAAGTTCAGGTCAAAACTCCATTTAAAGTAAAAAGTAAAGTAAAGTAACAGCCTATATACGTCCCACAGCCGGGCGTAGGCCTTCTCTCATCTCTGTTTTTGCACTTGCTATTTCTTCTTCTTTTCTTCATGTGGTTTTATGGCAAGGAAATATCCGCCGCGCTGCCCCAATGCGCGTTGGCGAACTACACATATTTTCGAAATATTGTTTTCTTAAATCTCAGACATGCATGTTTCCTCATGAAGTTTTCCTTCACCGCCGAGCATGTGGTAAACCAGCATTTGAAATTGAAATTAATGATTTCATTGCTGTCGACGGGGATCGAACACGGGTTGCTGGCGTACTATGAAATTTACAGCGAGCGCCAAACCCGTGAGCTACCACGGCTCTTACTAAATTTAGTAAATGAATAAAAAATGTTTAATCAAACCAAAATTAAGTTTTCTCATTACTTTTTAATCCAGAACATAGTAACGTACTTGTTTATAGAAAATGGGAGTCGTGCGAGCACACAATCCACCTGACGAAAAGTGGATGCTATAGCCCACAGACATATACATTTATTTTCGATTGAAAATAAAAATGCAAATGCGTTGCTACCCCTAAGTTTAAGAATGAAATGCCACATCTTTAGCTAAAAAAATCCGGTTCTATACTTCACCTTATGAAATACAGCAGCATTGAGCAGCTATTTAACACTGATATTTTGTAAGAGCATGATCCTTCTCCGATTGAGCTGATCCATTCCTGCTACAACCATAATGTAGCTCCAGCATGGCTCCACTACGTAAAAATAATTCTCTTGCCTCCTATAGAGTTGCATGTACATTTATTTGTGTATCAAAAGCTTTATGTGTTTGTTGTTTACATTCACAATACCGAATCAAAGTGAACAAAAGTAGTCAACAAGCGCCACTTTTGCCGAAGCAATACCTTGCAGAATTTATATGAAATGAAATTCCATTCAATTTTCCTTTATTTTCAGTTAAGAATGCATTTTGTTACCTTTTATTATTACGGAATGGAACTGGCGTAGGTTGTTTCCAAAATCCAACCGGAGTTAAAGTTTGTGCAAAAATATTTTGTTGAGTTTAATATTTATGTTAACATAACAGATTAACAAAGAAATAGAGAGAAATCTACGTATTTAAGTTTCCGGAGCGGTGCTGCAGGTTTTTAAAAGCTATAATTGGTTCGACAGGCCTGTTGGTCTAGTGGTTAGTGACCCTGACTGCTACGCCGGAGGTCGTGGGTTCGATTCCCACCCAGGACAAATGTTTGTGTGAATTTATCTATAATATTTATGTATTTAGAAATATATAAGTATGTTTATCAGTTGTCTTGTACCCATAACACAAGCTCTGCTTAGCTTGGGACTAGATGGCATTGTGTGATAGTTGTGGAATATTATTATTATTATTATATAATTGAGTCAGGGTTTTCTATGAAACTATACATATTGATGATATGTTTACGAGTAATCTAATGTTAAAAGCTTAGCCGTAGTAAGATTTTGTTGTGAAATTATCGCTACTTGCAAATATCAGACTATTAGTCATGATTATTTGGATCCATATGCTGTTAAGATTTTACGGCTACTTACAGAATGCATATACGTACATTTCAAGAGACACCGTAACAAAGACGATATCATGTTTAACATATTTTCTTCAACATATTGTGCTCAATACTGCTAAGATTTACATTAACAAATATCAAGACGATTTTAAGTGCAGTACCCGGTTGACCGAGCTTTGCTCGGTATTTTTCGCTCGGTTTTTTTTAGTTCGTGTGTTTTGGAAATTATATTTAGATACAAATTACATACTGATAAAATACGAATAATATTTTTTGATCTTAGCGACATAATAGAAAATACTGAACTGGTTATTTGAATAAAAAATCATGAGTGCAATTAGTTTAATTTAAATTTTCGTGTTTTTAAAAAATACTAAAAAAGGGCCCGAAAATATAGATTTTCTCAAAAAAGAAAGGAACTTAAAAAAAGTTAAAAAAAAGTCGGTCGGTCGGTCTGGGCTCGGACCATGGTATTACGATTTTGTGACCGCCCAATATATCAATTAAGCTATTTGTAATCATTAATAAACTGTCAAAATTTACCTTCTTATTCTAACGATATTGTAGCAGTTTTTCATTGCCTAAAAATACAGACAAAAAGACATTTGCACACAAAATTTTATCAAAATCGTTGGAGCCGTTACCGAGATTCCGATTATATATATATATATATATATATATATATATATATATATATATATATATATATATATATATATATATATATATATATATATATATATATATATATATATATAATAATAATAATAATAATAAACTTTATTTGACATAAAATATTACAATAAATATTTCAGTGAATCCATAGGCTCCTAAACTAGTGTAAAACTGTGTTTCAGGAGCCAGTGGCTTCTCCCATAAAATTGCATTATTAATTTATGCCATAAGATAAGGTACATTATAAGTTATTCAGCAGAACTACTTAAATCAAGAAAACAAAAATTAGTAAAGAACGGGCTACTCACTAGCGCATATCTGTTATGTATGTAGTTGTATTAATGTGTGCGTGTGTGTGTGTGTGTGTGTGTGTGTGTGTGTGTGTGTGTGTGTGTGTGTGTGTGTTGTGTCAGTAATAAAAACCAGTTAACATGTTTTCTACATCGTCATAATCAAGGTTTTTAAGCCATAAAAAAATATACTTCTTAATAACATTATTATTGCACTTTTTTACATTATACTCCTTATTCAGTCTGTTATAAAGGTGTGGAACAATAAAATCAAACTGCTTCTGGGCGAATCTTGTTTTTACTTTGGGAATAGGACAACGGTCAAGCCTCGAAGATGATTTAGGCAAGTAAGGAACATTTTTTTTGTGATAAAGTCGTAGACTTTCGTAAATAAATAATTTTCTAATACTAAGAACATTGGCTTTGTCATAGACAGCTGTTGTAGGATGTCTGAAGGGTAAGGAGAATAACACTTTCAGTACTGCACGTTGTGCACGTTCTGCAGTGATCAAGTAGGATTTTGCTGCAGTGCCCCAAGCACAGATACAATACCTAATAATGCATTCACCAAGGGCTTTATAGGTTTGTAATGCTAATTTGTTGTCAACAACTGTTCTTAGAGATTTAAAAACATAGATGAGTTTTCTCAATCTTGTAGACAATGACATTATATGCATTTTCCAATTTATTTTATCATCAATTTCAACCCCAAGGTACTTTATTGAATCTACACGCAACAAAAAGGAACAGTTACACTGGTCAGGTCGACTACTACGATTGCATGGATATATATGAATTTTAATTCTAACGTCGGCATCAGGTCCTCCTGATGTTGTCTTACTATAGCACATGAACTTCGTTTTGTTGATATTAAGGGATAAAAGATTATTTTCTAGCCATTGCGTCACTATAGAGAGACAATCTTCCGCCAGGTCTGTCACTTCTTGCCAATTTTTATCATGGACGAGTAAGACAGTATCATCTGCAAACATGAGCAAGTCAAGATTAGGAAAATTAATTTTGCACAGATCATTTATATATAAGAGGAAGAGAGGAGGCCCTAGTACACTGCCCTGTGGAACGCCGTAGGTGCATCCTGCACTATCACTCTCATGACCTTCTACCCGTACACGTTGTGATCTTCCTACTAGATAATCTGCGAACCAGTCACGAGCTATCCCCCTGATCCCCACATTCTCCAACTTGGCCAAAAGGATCGGAATCGAAACGGTATCGAAAGCCTTTTGGAGGTCTAAAAAGACACCCATGCACTTGTATCCACCATCGAGGTATGTAGAGATTTTTCTAGTTAGCGTTAGAACTGCGTCTTCGGTTGATTTACCTTCTCTGGTATATATATATATATATATATATATATATATATATATATATATATATATATATATATATGTATATATATATATATATATATATATACAAGAATTGCTCGTTTAATGATTTTAAGTGCATTGTGCGTTCTACAGTGAACTTCTACGGGCTGATAATAAATTAAAAATCGAGTTTTATAAAAGTATAGTGGAAGGCTATGGTAATGAATAGAGAAACTGCGTCGCTTAAAATGCACGAAGGTGTCTGTCTATATTTCTTTATTGGTCTGTACTTACTGTCTTTATGTCCGTTCCGTATTGGTTTTAGATTGGGCTTGGATACTCTTACTTGGTTTTGTCACAACGTACACAACAATACAAATTCATAATATAAAAGTAATTAAATTAATATATTATTTATCTTCGTACGTCGTAAATGCCGAAAAGGTTCATCACAAAGCATGAGCTGCGGTGAGACTACAACGCCGATTTCCGTGACGATACCTTTCTTTTTCTTTATTTGGAACTGTGTCCACCAAGACATGACCAAATTTCAAACAAAAATTATGTACATAATAAAACTAAGAGCTTGATCCTTCTCCAGTCAAGCCAACTCATTCTAACTGCAGGCACAATACAGGCGATAAAGCACAACCGCGGAAAATGCTTTGATAGTACATACTATATTGTCATTTTTTAATCAACCGAAGTGACATAACGAACCTATATTCCAATCTAAGGTATGTGGCTAATACAGTTAATAGGCACCTGCAACAAACTTCAAACAAAGAAATGCATTACAGCCAGTAATTATACTGACTCTTTTTACGCTTCTTACTGGAACAAAGTAGTGTAAGTACTGCTTTTTGGCAACTGAAAAAGGTAGGAAGATGGTATATATCCAGGCAGACAGAAATGGACGTAGTACCTTGGTAAAACATACATTTATCATACAATTACGGAATTTTTTTATATACGTTAGCTTTCCAATATATGATTTGAGTAATTCGACCGTTAAAATAGCTATGTTGTGCATGAAAAAGACAAAAACATATTCAATAGATCTCTAGGAATTCTGTCATTTATTTTGTATAGGACCGAAATTTAAAATCTTATTCTCAATATGCATATACAATTCAGTCATATAGAGATATATGAGATAGATAAAATATTATATACAGTAAGCATATATCACAAGAGCCTATTATAGCGTGCATCCTGCGTGGTTCATTAAACACAAGGGCGTTATTGCATCGCAAACTAAATTAAGGCCTAGATATTGGTTTACCGTCGGCTCGCCGTACGGCGCAACATCCACGTGAGAGGAATTTTATAGTAGCGTTAGCAACAAATTATAATAGACGAAATATACGAGTTCTTCGCTCAAATTATAAATATAGATTCAGATTCAGCGAGTAACACGTAGCCAGCGTGCAAGTAACGTAGCAGGCACTATACCGCGAGGACTAGAACAGTATGATAATTTAAGTTTTAGTTTTTTCATTGTGGAATAATATATATATATATATATATATATATATATATATATATATATATATATATATATATATATATATATATATATATATATATATATATATATATATATATATATTATTCCACAATGAAAAAACTAAAACTTCCGGAAAAATTGCCGGTGGTAAACTATTCCACAGAGAGGTTGTACGTGGAAGAAAACTCCTTGTGAAACGTACAGTGGTGGACCGCCAAGCATCCAGATGGTATGGATGGTATCGGGACGTTTGCCGTGTAGTGCGTTCACGAAATTTGGCGGCTGGGATTAATCCGAACAATTCCTCAGAGCACTCCCCGTGATAGATGCGATAAAATACGCAAAGAGATGCAACATCTCTTCGCAGCGCCAGTGAATCGAGCCGATCGGAAAGCACTCGGTCGTCGACGATTCGAGCCGCTCTGCGCTGGATGCGATCAAGTGGAAGGAGCTGGTACTGGGGAGCCTCAGCCCAGAGGTGGGAACAGTATTCCATGTGCGGCCGAACCTGCGCCTTGTAAAGTTGCAGGCGGTGTGCCGGCATGAAATACTGTCCCGCTCTGCTGAGCACGCCAAGCTTTTTAGAGGCCAATTTGACCTTCCCTTCCAAGTGACCACGAAACTGCACGTCACTCGATATGTCGACGCCGAGGATTCCGATACTGGCTGAGGCAACAAGGGGAGTGCCTTGAAACTGAGGGGATATGACAAAGGGGTTCTTTTTAGCGGTTAACGCGCAAACTTGTGTCTTCTGGAGGTTAAACTGGACTAAATTTATTCGTCCCCAATCCGAGACTCTGTTCAGCAAAGACTCGACTTCAGACACAAGTTTGTCCCGGCACTCGGAGACGCCTGTAACTGCAGACTTCCCGGAGCGTCGATTCTTCACATCAGCTATATGCTCTTTAACGCAGGTTTTTATCGATCTTTTAGTTTGCACTATGTAGGAGAGATCACATTCACAATCAAGCTAGTAAACTCCTGCATCTTGCAGAGGGGCATTACACTTGACTGATGGTAAAAACTAACCAATCTTCTTCAGCAGCTTGAAGTATGTTTTGATGGAAGCGCTGCAAGATTTCAAGATACCATAAGTTCATACTGTATAGATCGGAACAATAGATAAATTTTAATCTATGGTAACCGCGGTTAACTATGACATATGGACGTTGAACATCTCAGTCCCACCCGTGACCATGAGTGCTGTAAAGCGTTCGAAACGTCGGGTATTTCAAAAGTTAAACATACGCGATAAATTCCGTAAAAACTAGTATTATTTAAATGTGTAGTGTTCGCGTAAATATAAGAAATCAAATTAATGTTTAAGGTCTGTAATATTATGGATTTCGCCAAGTAAAGCCTGATTCTATTAATTATCAAACATTCTCTTCTTTGTAAGAAAATGTATGGAACGCCTCGAGCAGACAAAAATCTCTGCTGTTCTCATCACTCGACATAAGTTATACAGCTGAAGCCAC
Source organism: Parnassius smintheus behrii (assembly GCA_036936625.1). Lineage (NCBI taxonomy): Eukaryota > Metazoa > Arthropoda > Insecta > Lepidoptera > Papilionidae > Parnassius > Parnassius smintheus. The sequence continues at coordinate 61,142,869 of JAUPFT010000002.1, read as the reverse complement.
TATTTTCGGCTAGAGCTTTGCGAGAGCTTAGTTCTTTCCCGGTTTAGCGGTGCCATTAGTGCTGCAGCCATACATCTGTGATTCTTCTCATAGTAAGACTTTTCATAAAATGATAATTTATTTAAGGAATAAAAACGTGAAAACTGCTATGTAAATAATGTATGGACGTTGGTAATACAATTGTTTATGTCATTTCTGAATCTACATTCTGATCGCTGGGAATTCTCTCTGCCTAATGAATTGAATTGAAACGAGAAGCGGCACGCGTGGTGCATAATGTTATTTGACAATGTAATTGATGCGCGACCCCCCATTATTGCATTGTTGTATGTATGTACATGTATGGCAGTTGTTTTTTGATACTTTTGTAAAAGTATATAGCTTAAATAATAGTTAAAGTTCAATAATGTTCTATTATGTTTTATTTATTAAAAAAACTGACCACGGAATGGCACTGTAAGAAAATCCACTATCTCATATTATATTACCGTAGTGTCGAAAGCGGTGACAGAGGGAAATAGATGCAGGAGATAGGCACAGCCCCTTTCTAATAAAGTTTATATTTCTGTATATTTTGCATGTCTACTGGTTAAATATAGCTGAACTCACTACCTATATTTCCATGTACTGTACCCATATTTGCAAAATAAAATATCTTTATATTTATCTTTATAAAAAACAATACAAAACACCCCCAACGTCGCCAGTGAACTTTTAATAAGCTGTAAAGTTTTAATAGTATTAGAGCCACGCGGCAGCTTTTACTATTGCATGTATGGGCCAGTTCAAACCGAAGTGGTATCACGATCTCACAGACAGAAGACCAGCGTGAAGTAGAAGCCTGCTTCTGTATTTTGTCTGGTGAGTGCAGGTGGCCGGTGGCCTAATTGAACCCCCCCCCCACCCCATAACATGGTAGTGGAGTTAAATAAAACAATACCCCAAGAAGGTACCAGCATCCCTGGTGTCGGAGAACTTCCTGAGCGTGGTTGCTTGGGCTACCCCACGTATTTGGGGAGACGGGGGGAGGGTGGAGGGGCGAAATTCCGCTTGATACTAAACCTGCTCGGGGCAAACGGAGCAATAAGACAAAGGCATCCACTGCCACGCTTTCCGTGAATATCTGCAACATCAGGGAACTTCATTCTAAACCTTAACGTTGTCCACTACCGTCTGGAAGTGGTGAAACCAGCCTTGGTCTTTTTATAGTTGTCCTCTCCGGCTGATACTTCGTATCTCCCCTACCCAGGGTACAAATTAGTATACATACTCCTTTGTGCCCTTAGCTGGAGTTAGCGTGTATGTCAGAGAGGACATCTGTCTTCGAAGCCTTAGCAGTCAAGATAAGGGGATCTAGTAATTTTGAATTCACCATCTGAAAGATACTAAAAAATACTAAATCACTCTTAGTCGACCTCCACTACAATATGATGAATTTATTTAATTTATTCATTAATGTATAGAAATGGTTTTCATTAATTTAGTCCTTATACAATGTTAATAATATTAAATAAATTTGATGTATAATATTACAGTAGATTAATTAAAGTAAATAGTTAGTGCGACTTCCGGATCTGCTCCGGCTTAAATTTCCTTTTCATCTTTAATAACGTCGAAACCCTCAAATGATTTCGGGAGGAGTATTACATAAGACATTGTTTAATTATGAATGCTAATTTACAAGTTCACAAATAAAGTAATACAATCAGTTATACTTACTAAGATTAAGTAGGTATCAGGTATTACTTTGCGGAAATATATAAATATTTAAAAATGTTTATAATTAATTGTAGTGGCGTTTGAGAAAGCAACGACTACATGTCATCGTGGGTATCGTAAGGAGTAACAGTAGACGAGCAGGAGCATCTTCCTGATACCTACTCTAAGTGCGTTGCCAACCCATACAACAACAAACAAAACATACTACACACAAACACTTAAACTCACTCATCAGACTCGCGCTTATTCCTACACTATTCACAAACAAACATTTCATAAAAACTTCATAACTCCTAATAATCACTCACTATAATCAACATAATATGCTTAACTGCGTTATTAAATCTTGGTTCGAATTATATACGCTATTGTACGTCAAAAGCTGTACTAACCATTTTATAAAATAGCTCGTAAATTAGAACTTAAAAATATGTCGTTTATTACATTTTTTGCTTATGTAATTAACTTCACCCGTTTAACACAGTCTATTTTTCAAATAAACAATACAATCTTATTCTCTTACATACACTAATTATACGTATTAAAGGTTTATAATAAAAATGGCGAACAATATTAACTCATACATCGACAACATAGACCAATGCACATTAAGTGATTCCTATTATTGTACTCTGGAAAAACAAGAGAACAAAGAGGCTAAACATTACATTAAACAAATTCCTAAAGATACTAAATCTAAATATAAGATCGATAAATTACAACCTTCTTTATTTACAAACCTAACTTGACCGCATATCATTTGATTGCGATGTGTTGGTTTTAACACAGTGAATAATTTTTTCTGTTTTAGTTTGATATGCAATATAATGCTGTGGACTTCTAAATTTTATATGCCTGCAAAAATCCATTGCTTGATATATGCCTCTTTAGTTGTAAGGATTTGACTTAATCGTGACACTTGGCGATCAGATTGACAACTAAGTACCAAACGTCTTGCACTTTTGTCTCTGTTGTCTGTCGTTGATCTGCGTATTTCACGTTTGACGCAAACGAAATGTTCATAACGCCATCTATTGGCCCAAAATAAGATCTTACTAGCATTTCCCAAAGCCGTCCCTTAATAAACCTGTAGAACGAAATAGGTTAATGATTTATAATTTGCGTAAATAATTGAAATTTAAACTTAATATAAATAAAAAATGTTACTAACTTAATATAAATATTAGTATTCAGCGCCCACACTCATAACCTCGGAGTTCACTCTGCGTAAATATTTCATTTATACCCGAAATCGTTTTGTTTATTGTTTCTCGCACAACTCCGCACTAATGTTTGAAATAACATTGGGACATGTTTTTGTTTAATACGCTTAAAAACATCTCTTTCATCGGAAGACGTTTGCTAAGTACTATAAATTGTTAAAAAAATATCCCCTCATACAAATTAATTTTTGTTTTTACTAGATCAACATATGTTTTTTTTATAAAAAATAATTGCGACGAACAAAGTCAAAATCTAGCAGCTGGTTTATAGATACTGCGACCATTCGACCGCCTTGTTTATTTGATCGTAATTCGGTCTGGCATTCGATTAGTTATAAGCCGTAAATCTGTTAATCCTGAATTTGATCGCATTCAATCGGTCAAATTTAAGTATCATCACACTATGTGAGTGAAAGAAGAGTGAAAGAAGAGTTCTGTGCAAATAACTTGTCTCCGTAAAATATTCTTATAGCTTCTGAAGTCAATTATTTAATAGCATAATACACTGGCTTCCCACCGATTTCTGAAGCTATGTGGAAGCTATTTTATTACATTTAGTATCTTGAAGACGGCTTTTACATTAAGTTAAAAAAAAATTGCCCCGGTGTTGCATTGCGGGATTTTACAGCCCAGGCCTAGGAGCATTTTTTTTTATAGAATAGGGTGACAAACGAGCACACAGTCCACCTGATGGTAAGTGGTTGCTGCGGCCCATAGACATCTACATCTATCTTCCATTACAAATCAAAATGCAGATGCGTTGTCACCCGTGAGGACTGAGATGGAATGCCTCATTTCCAGTAAAAAGGGTCTCCGGTTCTCTACACTCACCATACGAAATACAGCAGCATTAAGCTACTATTTCACGCTGGTATTCTGTGAGTGCGTGGTCTTTCCCCGGTCGAGCCGACCCATTCGTGCTACAACTATACTACTAATATAATTGCAGCATGGCTCTGCCACGTAAAACCATCCTCTTGATCGCGTTATGCATTTTACAGAACGCTCAATTCTGAGAAGGTTTTAGGGCAAGGAATTGTTCGCCGTGTTGCTCCAAGCGTGTTAGCGAACTTCACGTCTTCGAAACTTTTTTTCTTATATCTCAGACATGCAGGTTTCCTCACGATGTTTTCCTTCACCGCCCAGCACGTAAATTAGCATTTAAAATTGCAGTTAACAATTTCATTGGTGCCGGCGGGGATTGAACCCGTTTTTTTTTGCGTACTGTGAAATTTAAGATAGCGCTGACCACCTGAGCTAACACCGCTAGACTAGTCCTAGACTTTACACAGATTGAATGACGTCTATGATATTTTATATGTTATTATTTGTTTATTTCAGTTTCAGTCATATATATAGAATGGGTCCCACATATATGCAATTAATGAAACCATATACTTGTTATCGCCTTTGCTGACGATATACAAAAAATGAACGTAATCGGTCCAGTAATTAGGTCAAAAAGTAGAGTTTTAATTTTAAGCAAATTTGAACACTCTATAGAATTGGGGTCACTAAGTCAATGATTCAATGAACTTGAATGAATCCTTGAACATTAAAAAGCGACGTTGCCACGCAGTGCAAACTATTGGTATTGCGACATATCGACAGCGGTGTCTTTTGTCGGCGTGCCACCCGCGTGCAACGTTGTCACTCTTCCAAGGGGTACGTAAGGTACGTAAGGTACGTTGTCTAAACAGAGTGTTCACTTTTACTGAATTTATTTTAATATTTATTTTGTTTGGTAAAATTTCACTTTTTTATTTTACGGGTTTTACTTTAACATTTAATTTTTCTACACTTCTGCGGATTAGTATTGCTTGTTCGCTGTCCCTCATTTCACAACTTAAACGGCTTTCTACAATCTTTGGACAGTACACTTCACAGCTTACAGGATAGGTCTTGTGTAATGGTGGCGGGTGACTTAAATACAAATCTGTTAGCTAACGACACTGATTTGCAGGTATCTGATTACTTATGCCTAATGGCTTCCCACGGGTTGTTGTCAGCCATTACAGAGCCTACTAGGGGAGATACATGCTTGGACCACATTTTCATTAAGTGCAAACAAGCTATCTCAGCAGCTGTATGCAAATGCTCCTTGACTGATCACTATATGCCTATGGTAGGTGTGAGCTTTGCTGAAAATAAACCTAAATCGAAAAACAGGTAGAGAAATATTGTTGATATCGGCGCAATTAATCTGGACCTTTGCGGTATGAACTGGTCGACAATAACTGGCTGTGAAGACGTCAACGAGGCCACTTTTAATTTTGACCAGATTATACAATCAGTTATAGGCAAACATAATAGTAAAGTAAAATTGAGTCGCACTAAATACAACATCAAACCCTGGATTACTCCCGGGCTAATAAAATGTATGCGACACAGAGACCATTTGCATAGTCAGGTCCGTGCGAACCCTAATGACGTCGTGCTTAATCTGACCTACAAACGATATCGCAACTATTGTAATGACCTGCTGCACCGACTCAAGGCTGAGCACGAGAATGGAGAGCTAAAAAACCATAAGCGGAATCCTAAAAAGCTTTGGCAGGCAATAAGAAATGTTTGCGAGGTCCCCCAAAGGAGTAAAGATTCTGAGGAACTTTTAAAAAGTGATGTTGACATCAAGTCTTCATTAAATTTCTGTAATAGTCATTTTGTCTCCTCCGGTCGAAAATTGGCTGATCAAATCCTGTCTAAGCTTTCAACCTCAGAGGCCAAATTGAGTGCTTCCGTTGGGACTCCCAATCCTCTGCTTAACTCTTTCTTCTTTAAACCAACTGATTCATTGGAAATCAAGAGGCTGATTGAGGGTTTACGTAATGACAGTGCGCCGGGGGTTGACGGATGTACCCCTTTCCTTATTAAATCTATTAAAGAGTCAATTTTGATTCCTCTTACTCATATTTTCAACCTTAGTCTTAGTAAGGGCGTATTTCCTGACAAATGGAAGTGTGCGGTAGTAAGTCCGATTTACAAAGCTGGACCAAAGAATAATCCGGATAATTACAGGCCTATATAGCTCCTAACAATCTTCTCAAAGCTTCTTGAGAAGATAGTTAATATCCGTCTGCTGAAGTATATCGAGAAGTTGAAGCTAGTTTCTGATAGACAGTTTGGGTTTAGGGTAGGGAAGTCCACCGAGGATGCTATTAATCTGCTGATAAATCAAATTTCATCGAAGGTGGATAATGGTAAATGCATTCTTGGTATTTTTCTGGACCTTTCTAAGGCTTTTGACACCGTGTCTAGACAAATATTGTTGAAGAAGCTCGAAGGTTTTGGAATCCGCGGTACTGCTAGGAATTGGTTTCAAAGCTATCTTACTAATCGATACCAAAGCGTGCAAATAGGGCCTGATCACATTAGTTCCCAGCTTCTGACCTTCGGCGTGCCCCAGGGCAGTATTCTCGGGCCGACCCTCTTTGTTCTATATATCAATGACCTTCTAGAACTCAAAATACCTCAGTGTGAAACAATTTGTTACGCAGATGACACCGTTGTCTTATGTCATGGTCGATCCTGGAAAGAAGTAAGAAAGCTGGCCGAGAACGGTATGGGCCAAGTGGCTGGGTGGCTGAATCGTAATTTGTTGACACTTAATGCGAAGAAATCCAAATACATGTGTTTCCACAAAACCTGTGCATCGAATCCGTTGATCCAGAACGACATTCCAGTCCATACTTGTGACATTCTGCAACATTGTGACTGTGAGGGTATTGCGAGAGTGGAGACGATCAGGTACTTGGGTGTAATTGTTGACCACAATCTTTCCTTCAAACAGCATATCTCATACCTCTCAAATCGAGTCAAGAGGGTTATTTACATAATGAAGTTGCTCAGGAACTGTGCTGATAAAAAGACACTTCGTATGGTTTATTTTGCCCTCTGCCAATCCTTAATACAATATTGTATATCAGCTTGGGGTGGTACCTCCAAAACCACGATGTTGCAGTTGGAGAGGGCACAGAGAGCAGTTCTCAAGGTCATGTATAAAAAGCCCTACCGGTACCCTACGGCCGATCTTTATCGGGATAGCGAGGTTTTGAGTGTACGCCAGTTGTATATTCTATCCGCAGTTTTAAAAACCCATGGGCAAGTAATTCAGTCGCCTATTTACGACAACCTAATCACTAAACGAATATTTAAAATCCCAATTCCGGCTGCCAGGTCTGTTTTCGCGCAACGTCTTCCACAGTTCTCACATCCTCATATTTATAACAAAATACTTAAAGTCTGTGACATCAAAAATTGCACCACTTTGAAAGCTAAACATATAGTAAAAAGATATCTCGCCACACTAAATTATAATGATACCGAAAACTTAATATTAAAGCAAAAATAATACTAAATTGTATCTACGTTTCACACTAGAATATTGTATTCATATTTTTCCTAGGAATAAAAAATAAATATTAAACTAAATTAAGAAATAATTTGTTGTTCTGTATAATTTTGGGTACTTTTAATTACGTAAGTAAAACTGATAACCGTACTCCTGGTCCCCAAGATACAGGCTATGCCTAGTTTGGGGCCCGCCAGTACCTTTTTATATGTAATAAGAATTTATATGTAATTAGTATTTAATTTAACATAATATAAGTTAAAATTAATTTAATATAAGTCACTTTTTTCCCAATGTTCAAGTCTGTAGCTCTATTTCTAGGAATAAATGATTTTTTATTTATTTATTTGTGGTTTCATTTATTGCATATATGTGGGACCCATTCTGTATATAGATTTCGCAATAACATACTTTCGTGCGCCCAATGAAGCGAGCGGTTATCAGCTAATATAAAGTACTGGCTTATACCGCTTGCTTCGCTTGGTGCACGATAAGAAAAGATAATAAGGCAGATTTAAATATCAAAACTTTTTATGGGACTTTTGTAATTTCGGTCTTAGGAAGCGCGTCAATTGCAAAATGAGTAACTTTCGAGTAAAGTTTTAGAAATATCGTGATGAGTGAGGCGGTCAGCCGGTCAAATAAAAATTCAATATCCAGATACTAAAATTATTTGTGGTTACTATAAATCTCGGAACATTCTACAATGTCGACCTAATTAGAATGTGTCCAATTGTCAGATCAATCGATTGACCAAAGCACTCAAGTGCCATTTGAATTATTCTAAATCATTTCAGGTCTAATTAAAAAATATCATTATGACCCTCGTATTTATCACCAGATTATAACTATTTCCCGTTATGAAAAGGGTTTGCTTTAATGCGCTTGATAGGTGGCTGACGATCGCTGCAACTAAAGTGGGCATTTTTGACATTGCTAGCCATTGCCGGTCTAGGTATTTTAAGTTAGACTTAATCGAGATGGTTAAACCGCCATCTACCTGATGTTTTAGACATATATTCATAAGTAGTAGAGCTTTGCTGCATATAGTCGCAGCACAAATAGCTTGGTCAGAATAGAGAAAGACCAAGCTCCCACAGAATACCAGGTTAATATAACAATTTAATGCTACTTTGTTTCGTACGGAACTCCATCTGAATCCTAAGGGGTAGCAACATATTTGCGTTTCGATTAATTGTCAATAGATGAAGATGCCCATGGATTATAGCATTTAATTACACCTGCTACTCTTATTCTGTAAAAAAACACAATAGAATTGGAATATCTAACATAATGCACTGGATCAATAAGAATAAGTGAGACAGGGCCGGGCATAAAGCATGAAACATTGACAACCGATGGAGAAGAAAGGCTCTCGTGTATTGTGTAAAGGTCTTTGTATTAGTAGGTTGATTGTGGGGACTAGAGTGACAACCTGGAAAAGCATAAAGGAAATCGTTTGATACAGGTAACAACGGACCGTGTTTTGGGAAATTCGTTGAAAGAATGAATTCCTTCTAAATCATCCCTCCTCCTTTTATCTATTCCTGCAGTTTTATGATCACTAGCATGTCAATTAAGTAAATTCCGGCATGTTTATTAAATTTCTTTTATATTTATAGATTACAATATTATTTATAGTGCACTCTACCCATTACTTAACTTTTCACTTATTTTTATTTCCTATTTAGGTTGTCTGGAAGAGATTGCTGCATAGCAATAAGACCGCCTTTTGTTTTTTTCTTTGTTTGTTTCTTGTTATGTTGTATTTTTTAGTGTTCAATAAAGGGTATTGTATATTGTATTGTATTGTTTCGAACGCTCCAGAGCAAAATTTGATTGTAACTTTCCTGCCACCATCTTCGGGATATATCTATCTATCTGTACAGCAATAGACTTGAAAGGGCGTGACATGGTGATAATGAGCAATTTCGGTTGAGGTTTAATTTATGTAAAAAAATCTTGTAATACACTTGTAGTACACCCATTTTGGTGACAGACTTATTGGCCTCATGATTATGTGGGACCTGAAATAAAAAAGTACATACGGGCTAGCCACCTATCACTTCCTTCACTTTTTTCATCTATTCCAATACCTATATACTTTTTTTTATTAATAATCGGCCTCTTTGAAAATCCGTCGGGGATCACCTATAAATAATTTATAAGTAGAAAGGATATATACATTATGTATGCATGTTCTTAGGTATGATATGGAAGATTCTGTTGTATAGCTTTTTAATGATTCGTTGTATTTGACGGAAACTTAAATAACAATGGACGCTTAGTTCATATTCAAATGAGCGTCCTTTCAGAGATGCACAATTCAAAAGCTATACTTACTCAGATTTTAGTATCTTTGTTTGAATCGGCAGAATAAATGGATGCATTGCTTGATGATATTGTCTATAGAAATATATACAGTCTCTATCTGTCTTATTTTTTCATATTGTTACATTACAAAAACAAACTCTTACTTTAAAAAAATAAAGTGACTAATGAACTTACAGTCCACCGTAAGTGGCTATTGCTGCCTATGGACACCTGCACTATACTTTATACAAAGAAGGCTATACGAGTAGATGCCTTGCTATGGTATGTCTACCTTATAGTGACGGTGTAAAATATTCACTACTCCATATTAAAAGACAGCAGCCTAATGACAGGGGGCGGACCGCGAACTATAAAGGTCGTGGGTTTGAATCTGCCCTTTGATCACTGTCACGAATCACTCCACATGCCTACCAGGAGTGGTAAAAGTGAATGTAAGTAATAAGATAATAAAGATAATAGTTTTGCTAGTAATTTTTTTAAATACCCTCCACACTCGTTAATGTTGTCACGCTATACGTTAGAAGCGACAGAAGGAATCAAACCAGGAGATGGGCAAAAGCGTCTTCTTAATAACAACGAGAAAAAGTGTGCACGTCACAAGCGTTAGAAGTGAAATTTTCAAATAAATGAAATGTAAAACAAAAATATTTCACTTTTTATAACGATTTTTTTCTACCACAAGAGCGGCATAAAATATAAGATAAGAGTTTATTAACTTTAAATTGACTGAATAGGTACTTTAAATAGACGCTAGATGGCCTAAAATTAAAAATCGTGGATTGTTATAAATGGATTGGTATATTAAGGCAATTTTAATCAATATGGTTCATTTTATATATTTAATAAATTTGTTAAACTATTGCAGTTTTTATTTTAACGGTTAAAATTTATAGTAACCGTGTTTAAAGCACCGCATAAAGAGGAGTCCGAGATAATAGGAAAGACTATATTTAAAAACAATACTAGGAGTAGATTTAAAAAAGGCAAATAAGACAGTAGTCGAATAGATGGATCAAACGAATTTTAACCAAAAACGTTTTGAGTTCGCGTGCGCGTGTATTTACTTGAATGTTCTGGATGTTTCGGTGCTAATGTGTATTTATAGGCGCTGCAAGGTGCAATCGGGAAAGTATCGAATTTGGCGAGACAAGCGAAGCTTCGGAGCGGCATAAACGGAATCAGTGTGATTAATTTTTAGTGTTTTAAGTTTAATTAGTATAAAGTGAATTAAAGTGTTAATTTTGGTAATTCAATCTACAATTTTTACTGTCACGAACCCTAAGCTCGTAACAATATGTAAAATTATAAAGGGATAGTCAAGGATTTAAAGTATAGTAGAATATTATTTTTATTGTCCCAACATCTTTTAAATTAAATTCAGGTTTCTTCACGTGTTTTCGTATCGAGTGCTTGAATAATGAAGCAAATCAATTGACTGATTAATGCATAATTTGAATGGTGCTGGCGTCCAAACAGACAGAGAGAGACTTCGATACATATAAGTAAGCAAAAATCTTTGCATAACCAAGATCACTTAAGTAAATTGAGTAAAAGAACAACAAATGGCAAATATTGAGTCTCTCGTAACTTTCCGCCAGCTGGCCCGTGCACCACATACCATTGAAGTTTTTTTTTTTCAATTTTATCAGATCGATTGCTTTTTTATTTATTGGAAATACTTCTTCCATTTTTTTTCACGTAGTAAAATCACTTTTTATAAATTACTTATATTGTTTTTAATTCCCACATGGTGGTTAAGGCTGTTGAAACCCTTCGTGGTAAATTTCTTAGTTTTAGAGTAATAAAAGCTACTATTGCTCTGAAGATACACATACTCGTAGATGGTAGATTACAAATGACAAATTGTGAAGCATACCGTTTACCTCGAGTACATAGAATATTGAAAACAAAGGCATGGAAATCCTAAAAACCTTTGTTAACAAAAAGCGTTTATACACTACTGATCATCTCCAAATTTTGAGATGGTTATCGATAAATTAGTCTGGATAAATATTTGGCAGCTAATAAAATATCATATATCATGCTCACGCAAAAGAAATGATCACCCTGCTATTATACTTCTCTACGCGGCATATGATTAACTAAAGTAATAGACAAAAAAATTTTCGCAAAAATGAGCAGAAGCATCATTCGGATAACAACCTAAACTTTTAAAAACAACAGTTGCCAGCCCAGCTGTCAAGTGTGACAACTATGGCACATTTCACTCTATGAGGTATTTTATGGGGAGAACTTTGTTCAGTAGTGAACTTCAATAGGTTGTAATGATGATAATGAAAATGTATACTATTTTAAGAATAGCTTGACATGTTAAACGTCGTACGTTTCGTTTGACTTACGATCACTAAAAAATAAAATAAAGAATAAAATAAATAATAATAATACGTCAAACGAAACCCGCAGCCGTTAACGAAGCGATTGATAATCCAATGTCCGGTCATGCATAAATCTCGCCCAAATTTTGTTGAATGTGATTGAACACATTTATTAAACTGAAGTAAAACATAAACACTCACGCCTGTCACCCAGAGGGGTAGGCAGAGACTACGGACTTCCATTTGGCACGATCCTGACACACCTCTTTCGCCTCCTTCACATCCATATATCTACGCATACATGCTCGTCGGTTAAGGGTACTTCTAACGTGGCCCATTTTCAAAATATCGCCAATTTGGTCGATAAACTTTTTCCTAGGGCGTCCCTTCCCGACTCGGCCGTTCACATCTGCCATATAAATTTGCTTTGTCACTCTTTCCTCATTCATTCTTTCCACATGACCAAACCACCGAAGCATTCCTTTCTTAATCCTGGTCACAACATCATCTTGCATACCACATTTATCCCTTATCACGCAATTTCTCACCCTGTCATTCACATTCAACCCTAGCATATTCCTTAAAGACCGCATTTCTACAGCATTTATTCTACTTTCGTGCTTCTTCTGCCACACCCAGCTTTCACTACCATACATTAAAGTAGGGACTAACACAGAATTATGAATCACCATACGTGCCTGTTTTGACACATTCTGGTTCTCCATAATAGAGTGTAGTGCCCTAGAGTTATTATTAGAAAAAAATTTGCTGTCAATCATATGGCTTATTTACCTCTTACCTCGTTTTTTAACCGACGAAAAAATCGGAGGAGGTTCTTAAGTCGACGCGTATATTTTTTTATGTATGACCAGGCATAACTTTTTACTGAGTAGACCGTTTTTTTGAGGCTAATTCGAAATTACTTAGGTATACTTGCATTACTTTAAGAATATAATTGATCAGGAAAAACAAAATGGCTTATTATTTTTTGCTTTTCAGTTTTTTCGGTGGTTTAATTTTTTTCTTAAAAAGTTTTATTGATATTTTACGCATTCAACCAAACTGTCAGTTTTGCCATTGTAATGCCTACAGCAAGGGAATCTGGAAATCTTCAAAGCACAAGTAAATAAGCTTTTATTACAGTAATACTATGTGTTTCACATCAAAGGTTTCATCACCGCTTAAGATAAGATGGGCTGGTAGAAAAATACTTGCATGTAAATAAAAAAATATTTTAATTAAAAATTTACCTGTACAAAACACTTTTTGAAAGTCAAGGAAGCTAGTTAAATAAATGACCATCAATGAAATATTGAACATCAATTCAATATTTCCCTAGAGGTCGAGACCTTGTTATTGCGAAGAACTGTTAAGAAATCTGTAAACCTTATAATCGGTCAGCAAGTTTTCAAATTTTTAGGGAATTATGTTTAAATTAAATATTTATTACAAAAATTTTGTTATACACGTTCTCTCTATGTCTCTCTCTCTCTCTTTCTCTCTCACTCTGGATAGACCTTATTCTACAATGATCATGACCACTGGGTACTCAGTAAACAGTGGTTAATGCTAGTTGTTCCCTTTGACCGTTGGAGTGGGAAATTGGTACTGCATGTACACGTAATCGAAATCATTCCGGATCGCTAAAGCGTACTGTCATTTCGATTGAGTACGTTCCAAATATAGGTTAGCTGAAAAGTGCTCTAAATTTCACCCTTATCATCTCAATTGTTGTCAATTCACCACATCGCATCCTTATTACACATCGTAGTCTTATTTAATTTCATAAATTTATGTATTATTAGAAATTATATGTAAGGCTTCTGTTAGTCTAAAATTCAAAATATTTTTTTATTTAAATAATACTAGTGGTTACGGATTTTATCGCGTATATTAACAATTGAAAAAACAATATTAATAATTTTAATCTATGGTAACGTAACCGCGGTTAACTATGACATCTGGACGTTGAACATCTCAGTCCCCCCCGTGACCATGGGTGCTGTAAATTACTCGAAACATCAGGTATATAAAAAATTTAATATACCTACGCGATAAAATCCGTAAAATCTATTAATATTAAAATATAAATATCCGTAAAACTATTAATGTGTAGTGTTCGCGTAAATATAAGAAATCGTTACGATTTTTTATTAATAATCACATTTTAATCACATTAAAATCTGCTTGCTAGCTTCCAACATCAATCGGTTCCCAACTCACTTACTAAATTAATTTCCTATGGCATATAAGAGATAACCGACGTGCTGTGTGCATTAGCATTTATTTTGATGTTGCGGTTAGTCATCATACAAACCGAATATTTTGCTACGTATGATATTTTGAAAAAACCGGCCAAGAGCGTGTCGGGCCACGCTCAGTGTAGGGTTCCGTAGTTTCCCGTCCGTCACAATAAGTGTTCCCACTTATGAGTTTAAAGGTGGGTATCCAGTTCGCGCTCCTGCAAATGCTCCCGGTAGTGGGTACTGTTGTTTCCATCCAAGTTCAAAATGATTTTCCTAGAAAGTCCTTATAAAGTTCTACTGTTCAGATTTTTTTCATATTTTATAAACTTATGGTTCAAAAGTTAGAGGGGGGGACACTTTGTTTTTTACTTTTGGAGCGATTATTTCCGAAATTATTGACATTATCAAAAAATGATTTTAGTAAACCCCTATTCATTTTTAAATACCTTTCCAACAATATATCACACGTTAGGGTTGTAAATTAAAAAAAAATATTCCCACTTTACATATAGGGGGGCTACCCTAATAAAACATTTTTTCCAATTTTTATTTTACCACTTTGTCGGCGTGATTGATACACATATTGGTACCAAATTTCAGCTCTCTAGTGCTAACGGTCACAGAGATTAAGCGAGGACGGACAGACGGACAGACAGACATGGCGAAACTATAAGGGTTCCTAGTTGACTACGGAACCATAAAAACGAAAACTAGAGTGATAAACAAAAGTGATATACAGGCACACAGTCTACCTTTTTTATAGGACACGGGTTACAAATGGTCACACAGTGCACCAGATGGTAAGTAGACGCTGTAACCTATAGACACCTAGATTTATTATCGACTAAGATTCAATATGCAGACTAAGCGTTGCCACCCCCAAGGACTATACGATGGAATGCCTCGTTTTCGGTAAAAAGGGTCTCCAGCTCCTACATTGACCACACGTAACACAGCAGCAATGAGCTGCTACATTACGGTGGTTTGATGCGAGAGCGTGTTCGAGAGGTCCCATTAATGCTACAAACATAATATAACTGCAGCATGGCTGTATCATGTAAATGATGGATTTGCACTCAAACCAAAATATTAATTTTCACTTCAGCCATGAATACTAGTTGAGTAAATCAGTCAGTAAACTTCCACAACATAATCGTTATACAATCAATAAATCTACTACATGTTGACGTAAATAAGATTATGAGACTGCGGTATCGCTTCCCTTTCCAAGCATGTATTTAAAATTGGTTAAGGAGGGGAAGGGAAGGGATTAATACAGCACTATGAATTACCACACGTGTCTTTTTTGACACATTCTGATTCTTCATAATAGAGTGTAGTGCCCCATTCACTCTATTCCCTGCACTTACTCGTCGTTCTATATCCTTATCATATCTACCATCCCTGGTAAATACATATCCCAAATACACGAACTAATCCACTTGCTCAATCAACTGCCCTTCTCCTATTTCACATAACGTTTTATTGTCTTCTCTTTCAAAAACCATCACTTTCGTCTTACTTGATTTCACTTGCATTCCCCTTTCTTTTAATGCCCATTTCAATAATGTAACCATCATTTGCAACTCAACCGCCGATGACGCAAATATGAATTGATCTTCGGCGTACAAAAGGCATTTGACGGTTAACTCGCCCATTCTTAAACAATATTTTTCATGTTTCAAAGTTTGCAAACAACTGTCCATTAATAGGTTAAACAGCCAAGTGGAAGCTACACAGCCCTGTCTGACACCTTTCTGGATGCCAAACCAGTCAGATTAGACCCCGTTGATTCTGACACAAGCACTAAAGTCCCTATAAAGAGACCTTAATGCCTGTATCAAACCAGCGCTAAACCCATATGACTTCAATGTTTGCCGTAACACAGTCCTGTCCAATCTATCATAACTAAACATTGGTAATAATATTGCGCATTTCGTATTCAATTAGGAAAGTTATTGGGTATACGTCATCTAACGATACCTACAGCAGGCCGCGCTTTATTAAAGTATACAGCGTCATCTAGCGTGCAGGGTTCGTAAACTGAAATGTGAGTGGCACATCTCTGGTATATTATCTGGTGTATTATCAAATATCTATGCACGTGAGGACAGCCGTTATTGACACTCGTGAGCGCGGAGCCAATTTTTCGATACATTTGCGATTGCTAAATATTGTACGTTTACGATTTGATACTGTTTTCGTTGGATAAAGTTAATTTCAATTACTTACATCGAAATTTTTAGAATAGTTTTTGTTGATTTAGAGAAACTTCCTCATAATTTAGAAACGACTGCGCTGGCGATAACTATAATCCTTGATCAGAAATAATTAAATATTTCGTTTGGTATAAAATATTTTTATGTGATCAACATTTAGTATGACTGAATTAAGGCACTATACTATCTGGATATATTTTATTCCTACTTGTTTGGTTTGCTCTCTATAGTTAAGAGAGATATCCCAGTCTTTAATATTTATTTTTATTAAAGATGTTGTGATATTTGTCGAATTTGATTAGTTCCTTTAATTAGTTTTACTTTCACCTTCTCACGTTTTCTCTCCAAAAACTCTACCTTACTATCTCTACTTCTTTTACTTGCTCCCTGTTAACGTAATAAAAATACGACGCATATAAAATAAAATGAATGTTTATGTAAATAGTCTAATTCTTTATTTTTTTTATCTTCACGCACAATCCCTAACGGGGTAGCCAGAGAGAATAGATCGCAAAGTGTCATGATCCTTACATACCTCTTTCGCTTCTTTCAGGTTCATTAACTTCTTCATACATGCACGTCTAGGTATCCGAGTACTCTTGACCCTCCTCTAGCCAAAAGTTCAAAATGTTTTTAATATTTAACGAGTTTGAGCCGAGCTGATACACACGCAAGGGTAGACGTCGTTGTGTGGGCAAAGCATATTTTTAGATAGCATCCATGGAAGGCGTACGAAACATCGGGAATTAAAAACCATATAAATTAAACGCGATAAAATCCATAAAAGTAGTTTTAATCAAGATCTAGCGGATTTTCAACTTAATGATTTCTTAAATTTACGCTAACACTACATACTGCTCATGTTCAACTTGCTCTCTTTATTACGCCATTAATTATTATCAGCAATAAAACAGCATAATGCACAATACATTCAGTATACAATTGCATTTCGACCATACAGTAATATGTCCCCGTTACAATTACTCACTGATGTGTAACTTGAGGGACGTAATTGCATAATAACACCAAAGTATGCAAACTAACAGCAACATTACCCATCTTATTGTAGCACAGAGTAGCCATCAACACCATCTTCCTTTTGCCTGCACCAGAATAATTACTACCAAGAAGAGAACCGCGACACTGTCATCTAAAATCTTATCACTCGCATCACTTGCACACACTTGCACACTATAACAGTGAACTCTATACTGCACAAATGAGTTAAGGGGCATTGCTATGTGAATGACAGCACTGGTTATGCACTGTATATCAACCGTGCTTATATTTCTTGGGAAAACTTCTCCGAGTACCGAGACAAACCGGTGTCTGAAGTGGAATCTTTGCTGAACGAAGTATCGGATTGAAGGCGACTAAATCTAGTCCACTTTAATCCACAGAGAAAGAGGAGGCCAAATTGGCCTCTAAAAGGCTGGGCGTGCTCAGCAAAGCGGGACAGTATTTCATGCCAGTACACCGCCTGCACCTTTACAAGGCACAGGTTTGACACCCGGAATACCGTTCTCATCTCTGGGTTGGAGCTCCCCAGTGCCGGCTTCTTCCACTTGACCACATCCAGCGCAGAGCGGCTCAAATCGTCGACGACCGAGTGTTTTCCGATCGGCTCGATTCACTGGCGCCGCGAAGAGATGTTGCATCTCTTTGCATTTTCTTTCGCATCTACAACGGGGAGTACTCTGAGGAATTGTTTGGATTAATTCCAGCCGCCAAATCTTATGAACGCACATCGCAGCTAAATTCCCGATACCGTCCACACCATCTGGACGCTTGATGGTCTACCACTGTACGTTTCACCAGGAGTTTTCTTCCGCGTACGACCTCTCTGTGGAATAGTTTACCACAGGTGATTTTTCCGGACCGATACGTCTTAGGGACCTTCAAGAAAAGAGCTTAATTCGTTTAAAAAAGGCCGGCAACGCACCAAAAATTCCCCTGGTGTTGCAGTTGTTCTTGGGCGGCGGTATTTACTTAACATCAGGTGAAACGTATGCTCGTTTACCCCTCCTATAAAAAAGTCCAATGGGACGGTAATCCGACACGACCGGAGGACCAACGGTTTTGTATGCTTTCTGAGGCACGGGGGTGAAACAACGCCAACTTCCTAACTCAGGGCTGCAAATGAGAATTTCTCGACAGAAAAAATCAACATCAAATTTTTAGCCCAACGCGGGATTCGAACGCAGGATCTCATAATTAACAATCACGTTGACGATCACTAGACTAAGAAGCCAGTCTAGTTTATATATAACATACTGGTGGAGCGACGAGCCTAAGGCTACAGAAGTCCAATTCCTGTCGAGCCTCAAACCTATTACGCGAGATATTAACCAAAGTGGACTGTATATGCGAAATGCTTCTACGTTTACATAAAATGGCGACTATAGCACGCGGTTTCCTATACAATGCACTCGCTCTTCCCTAAAACGAACTATTATTTGCCAAATCTATGAAAGGAATCCTGCTTGATTAGGAGAAAACAAATTGGAGCGGATTAACTATTAAACACAATTATATCAAGCAGAAACTATTATTAGGAATGTTCACTCACCGGGGTGTTTCTTCTATGCTGCTTGGGCACTATATAGCTGCGACTTCTGGAAGATACTCTGGGTAGACTCTCTGGCTTTCTTGTCCGATGACGCGTCGGATGAGAGTGCGGTGCGCGACTATTTCTCACACGAGGTGAGGCGGGTTTCCTGGAGCTCGACTGCTTCCAGACTAAAGCGGATATACTTCTATGACACTATTGTCTTAAGCGGTGTGGTTCCAACGACGAGCGCGGCGGGAAGAGACTGCGCGTCGGCCACGCGTGCCTTTTATTCCCTCGGTTGCGATGATAACGTGATATTCTAGAATCATCTTCTTTCCCCTCCCACCCCACCACCCCGATGTGTCGATAGGAGGGTATGAATGATATCGTTTCGAAAGGGATAAACGATTTGGCAAGCCTACCGTCAAATAAATAAATACGAATGGATTTCCGCGCAACCATCTCCCCCGCCCTTGAAGGATTTCCTTCAAAATTAACTAAAACAACTAGAGCTAAGATCAAAGCAACAAAATAACTAACTAACGCTAAGATTACCTAAATTCAACTACAATTTCTAATCTAGAAAGCTAATTTAAATTATGGAAGAGGCAAGGGGCACAAACGGACAACAGGACGCAGGTAAGCCCCAACCGTGGTCTTAACCCGAGCTACCCTAATTACTCCGTCGGAACCGGGAAAGACCTCTTCGACAATTCCTAACTGCCAATGGAGAGGCGGCGTATTCTCTTCGGTGAGCACAACTACAGTTCCTACAGCTAAAGGCTCAGTTGCTGTGTTCCATTTTTGCCGAGACTGCAAAGTATGCAAGTATTCCATCCTCCATCGTTTCCAAAACGATTGCACTAACCGGTCTAATAATTTGTGGCGTGCGGAAATGCTAAGTCTATTCTCATCCACTCGTATCTACGGCGAGCAAATACTTTAAAGGCGTTAAATTCAAAAAATGTGCTGGAGTTAGAGCCAGTGGCTCCGAGGGGTCACTAGACAACGTACGACAAAGTGGGCGGCTATTCATTACGCATTCAATTTGAGCGAGCACCGTACTTAGCTCTTCGAAGGACAAAATTTGATCTCCTATTACTCGGTATAAGTGGCTCTTTAGACTCTTAATATTAGTCTCCCAATTGCCCCCAAAATGACTCGCGGCTGGGACGTTCAGAGACCACTCAATGCGGTTCTCGGCTAGAATGTGAGCGAACTCCAAATTATAATACTTGCTAGCTAAGAGCTCATGTAGTTCTGATAGAATACGTTTTGCACCGACGTAGTTCGTACCGTTATCCGAATACAATTTACTTACAGGGCCACGGCGGGAAAGAAATCTTTTAAATGCACCCATAAAGCCTGCTGTGCTTAGATCACCAACGAGTTCTTTATGCACCGCTCGAGTAGTTAGACATACGAAAATGCAGACGTAATCCTTTGTGGATCTTATACCATGCCCGTGAGTGAGCGTGACCTTAAACGGACCAGCGAAATCAGACCCGGTGTGCGTAAAGGGCTTTACTGATTGTATTACGCTACAAGATCTAAGTTCCGCCATTTCCGGAAATGACGGCTTGGGGCGTGCCCGAAAGCAAGCTATACATCTGTGCACCCGATTGCGTATTAAACTACCTGCAGAAAGAATCCAATAATTCCGACGCAAGATCGACATCAGCAAGTCGGGGCCAGCGTGCGAATTCAATTTATGATGGTAATCCACTAATAAATTCATGATATGGTCTTTACGCGGTAAAACTATAGGGTACCGTTGGTCGAAACTCAACTGCCAGTTGGACAAGCGTCCACCTATCCTTACAATCCCATCCTGTAAAAATAGCTTACGGCAAAGTTAACATTACGATCTATCCGAGAATAAATTTTTAAATTTATATATCCCTGGGTAGCTTTACTAGTACCTCCGATGCCTTTGACTACAGGACATGAAAGTGACCTATTTATTACTAAGCCTAAGCGCTGACAACATTGTCGCGTTATAAAACTTTTTTGGGCTCCGCTGTCCAGCAGTGCACGGACGCTTTGTTCGTTTCCACGCGAATCCCTAACCAAAATACGTGCCGTACCCAGTAACACGGTTGAAGGAGGTTGTGCCCCCATATTTGCCAATGAGCACAGAGCGACATCATCAGCTCGACCGCTAGAATCGTTGACTTTAGTAGGGGTGAATTCCTTGTCCGCTTTACTTGACGCCGATATGTTGCTATTTTCAAAATGTAGTAACGTGTGATGTTTCCTGGCGCACTTGCTACATACGGAACTAGAATTGCATTTTGCAACTAAATGCTTATCGCTTAAGCAGTTCAGACATAGGTTGTTTGTCTTTACCATTTTATAATGTTCGCTTGGTGAATATTTACGAAAAGTCGCACAATTGTATAAATTACCGTGTTTATCTTTACATACGACACAGGCATGCTGAAGTGGTGCCGACGTGGCGGTTACGTACGTTAACGACCCTGCTATTTTAGATGGTTGAGTCTGTCTACGGTCGACGCACTTTTTAATCTCCTGTTTAACGTTCGGGGAGCGCTGCACCACCTTTATTTGATCTCGCAAAAACGATGCTAATGAATGAAAGGAAGGCATTTCCGAGCTACGATGCTCCATTTCAAACGCACGCACGGTGTCGGGGTCTAATTTCTTTAGTGCAATATGGAGAAACACCACGTCCATGAGGTCATTAAATTTCAAATTTTTAAGTGCAGCCACCGATGCCACAAAAACTCCAAAAACTCCTCTAAGCCGTTGATGTTCGCGGATGATATAGGTTTAAGATCGAATATCGGGTTCAAATATTCGGAAGCTAAAATTCTCCTATCTTCATATTTAGTTTTAAGCGTTTCGAATATTAACAAGTAATTGTTTGCTGTAGGTGTAAAACCCGAGCAAATTGACTGTGCCCTGCCACTAAGTTTACTAATTAAATAATATAATTTTTCAGCGTCCGATAACGATGGCTTATTGTGTATATTGTTTTGAAAACTACTGAAGAAGAAGGGCCATGTCTTAATATCACCATTGAATACCGGAATATCTATTGGCGGCAACCTAATTGAGTCACGTGGGCGTACCTGTGTTTCCGGCTTTGCTTCGTTTTTAGATGGAGACTGTAAGAGTTTCGCCGTTCTTTTCACGCGACACAACATGTTTTCAAATGCTAGAAGCGGTTGGTAGTTCACTATGTATTTCGGGTCGATTTGTAATTCCAAATGATTAATTTGGTCTAATATCCTTTCGTAATCCGTCCGCAAAGAATCCACCGTTTCAATTTCATTCAAAAAAGTTTCCCGCACTGCTTCTACATTAATGTTCTTTATGTGATCACTAATACTTTGCATACGTGAAAAAAGTATGTCCCTCCTGGCATAAAGCGTTTTAATTTTAATTTCGTTTCCACTAACTGCCATTTTAAATTATTATAATAAAGTTATATTAATCACAATTAATTGCACAACGCTATGAACGCGATGGACAGTCGTACGCCGTATTACGTAATTAAATTGAACACCTGTTACAGCGAGTCAAGGTCACGCGTGTCGCTCGCTAAACTCAATATATTTTTATCAAAATTGTCGGGTAAGCATACAAAACGGTTGCAATTACACTGTTTAAATTATTTAAGTGACTAATAAGCTTTAAATTTAAACCAAATACAAACACTATTTAAATGAATAATTCTATTTGCGAGTAACTAACCAAAATTTAAATTTAAACTAAACGAGTACTATTAAAGTGAAGAATTAATTCTATTTGCAAGTAACTAACCAAGGTTTAATTTTAAACGAACACTATTTAAGTCTATTCCATAAATTAGAGTGCATTATCTAAATAATTAATCTAATAATTCGACCAGAAAATGGTTGAACGACTACTAAAACACCAGTCCAAATCCGGCTCGAAGGACGAATGAAGGAACGAAGGAATGGTGGAGCGACGAGCCTAAGGCTACCGAAGTCCAATTCCTGTCGAGCCAAAGTGGACTGTATATGCGAAATGTTTCTACGTTTACAAAAAATGGCGACTATAGCACGCGGTTTCCTATACAATGCACTCGCTCTTCCCTAAAACGAACTATTATTTGCCAAATCTATGAAAGAAATCCTGCTTGATTAGGAGAAAACAAATTGGAGCGGATTAACTATTAAACACAATTATATCAAGCAGGAACTATTATTAGGAATGTTCACTCACCGGGGCGTTTCTTCTATGCTGCTTGGGCACTATATAGCTGCGACTTCTGGAAGATACTCTGAGTAGACTCTCTGGCTTTCTTGTCCGATGACGCGTCGGATGAGAGTGCGGTGCGCGACTATTTCTCACACGAGGTGAGGCGGGTTTCCTGGAGCTCGACTGCTTCCAGGCTAAAGCGGATATACTTCTATGACACTATTGTCTTAAGCGGTGTGGTTCCTACGACGAGCGTGGTGGGAAGAGACTGCGCGTCGGCCGCGCGTGCCTTTTATTCCCTCGGTTGCGATGATTACGTGATATTCTAGAATCATCTTCATTTCCCTCCCACCTCACCACCCCGATGTGTCGATAGGAGGGTATGAATGATATAGTTTGGAAAGGGATAAACGATTTGGCAAGCCTACCGTCAAATAAATAAATACGAATGGTTTTCCGCGCAACCACATACAAATGTGTTGACCTCCGCACAGTTCAATGATCATTAGCATATTATGGAATTTGTATCATGCAGTGACCCGATTTCTATCTAATTACAAAATTTGTGAAAAGCATACAGGATACGATTTATTGAACTGCACAGTAACGGTAAATGTAGCTGTTTTTGGTCCACAAAATCCACTTTAAAATTATATTAACTGAAGAGAATGTTAGATAATCTCACAAGGTATACCACAGTAGGGACCATTGTGGCTTTATATTGAAGAAGAAGCAAACGAACATGTGGCTCACCGTCATAATGGTAAGTGATGAACATCTACAACTTCGGATAAATCGTAGGGTGAGTACCGGCTTTTAATAAAGAAGTAGGCTATTTCTTGAAGATCCCTCAGAAGTATCGGGTCAGAAAATCTGCTATTGGCAGTAAATTGACTGCGAAGCAAATAAATGGTGAAGATTGAATTTTGAGCTTTATTGCAGTGTACCATGGTGAAATTTAGAAGCTGGAATTTATCCGAAATATTCCTCAGAAAATTTTCCTTGGGTTTATGTGATAAAATACAAAAGAGATGATGCATAGAGATTCAGCGTCGCTTCATAAAACCAGTGGATCAAAACAATACCAAAATACTTGGTCGTGTTTAAGCAACAGTAAAACTGTACGTCTCTTGATATGTCGTTATCGAAGATTAGCTGAGGCATGGAGAGTACCCCGAAATTGAAGAAATATGACATAAGAGTTTGTTTGGTTGTAAACAAGCATGTACTCTGAGGTTTACACTGGACTAAATGTAATCTCTTCTAGATGGAGACATGTTTAACAAAGACTCGATTTCAGATACAATTTTTTTTTTAATATTATCCTCTAAAATTGCTTTTTAAAAAAATATAAAAATATTTTTTTATAATTCAAAACACGATTTGATGACATTTCTTGAATTTGATATCAGATGGAAAGATTACAGTGTAATAGGTATAATACACACAGATAGTTGAAGGAATATTGATTGTGTATAGCATGTTCTTGACTAATTTATTTTTTGTAATTAGCATCAAATAAAACGGGCTTATTCGTTTATATTTTAAAGGAGAATAAGAACAGTTGTTCGCATAATTGGCCTAATTCAAATGCAGGCAAATCAACAAATGAATTGCGAAATAATCATCAATTTTTTAAAACAGCTCTATCTACTTAAACTGTATAAGTGGTCAAACTGCGATCGACGGTGGTATGACTCAAACTGGTAACAGTCAAAATTGCTGAAAGGACTTATAAAAAAGAATAATGAATACAACATTATAATTAATGATTTAAAGTGAAAATCCATGGAGAAGAAAGGTTCTCAAATGGCAGCTTCGTACCGAAAGCAAAGTTTTAGGGAAGGTGAGAGCGTATGTTCAGCAGGGGACTTGCGAATGGTTGTAATGATACAACACAACACATGTCCGCAGCTGGACATAGCCCTGTTCAGTGCCTATTGATTGTTACAGAGCTCGCATTCAATACCTCACTATGGTACCCCATATCGAAACATGCTATTTCAATCTTTATAAAAAAGATTAAACAGAATATGAATATGGATCTTCGTTATTCAAATAAGAAAAAAACTGATACACTGGGAATATTTAAACATATTTACAATGTTAAATTCGTAAGATCCAGAAGTATTTGTGCGTGGTAGAAACGATTTTAGCAAGCCTGTCTCACTCCGCGCTCTAGGCATAACATGTACCTACGCTGTGCGGTCCCCAGCAAGGTACTAATTCAGTAAGGTTGTCATTTCCGCGGTACAACTGCCGCGTGCCTTACGTTGCCAAAAAGTTCATTTCTCTTATTAGTATTTGGCACTTATTTTTGAGTTTTATTCGAGTATTGACAATCTAAGAGTAAAAAGAAACTACAGAGAATTCGGGTGCTTAAATAACAATAGGAATTGAATAAAACTAAATTTACGGATTTAATCGCGTTTGATTAATTACTTTTACTTATTTTTAATTCCCGACGTTTCGGATGCTTTACAGCACCCATGGTCACGGGGGGGACTGAGATGTTTGACGTCTCAATGTCATTGCTAGCCCGGCTACCTTCAGTTTCTGAATATTAATTTTTGGTCCGATTTACGCAAAACGAGATTCTCTATTGAAATTAGGATGTTTTATAATTTCAATAGCCTCGCGTATCATCCTTGGTGGGAATCGGTGTTCTTTTGCGAGGATTTGTGGTTTATCAAATCTGATGTAATGGTGGGGACGATCTTGAACATGTTCACAGACTGCAGACTTCCCGGAGCGTCGTTGCTTCACCTCAGCTATATGTTCTTTCACGCGGGTTTATATGGATCTTTTTGTTTGACCTATGTAAGAGAGACCTGGTGTTGCGGTTGATCATGGGCGGCGGTAGTCACTTAACATCAGGTGAGCCGCATGCTCGTTTGCCCCCTCTTCTATAAAAAAAAAAAGACCACATTCACAATCTAATTTGTACACTCCTGCATCTTGTAGAGGGATATTACACTTGACGGATGGTTAAAATCGACTAATATTCTTCGGCGGCTTGTAATTTCCTAACTATCCCCGGCTACTGAGATACTGCGGGCTGCATGTTGATGTGAGATAATTTGACGTTTATATTTAACGTTCTAATAAAGAAACAAGAAACAGCCGCAAATACCATTCAGCGCCACATCGTCTTCACACGCCACTATCGTTATGTATCCGTCGACCATTTTGAAGCCGTTTCTTCAACGCCGCAGCTCGCTTCTTTTTGCTGTTCCGGAGCTGTGTCCCTCGCCGCCGCCGCTCGCCGACTACGCGCGAGCGCCGGCCTGTACAACTTTTAAAGCCCAGTCCAGCGACGTAGGTACGAGAAGATAACACGAGTCTCACGCCGGCAAATGGAACGTACATAATAGTTGTATTTTAAATAATCTTTATTGATCATAATGTATGTACTGTAATTGGCTAGGCAAATAAAACTTGTTACTATTGGTTAACTAACGACGTAGCCAGACAAATAAATATAGGCTGGGTCAACGTAAAATTCATTCCATATTCCATATTCCGTATTCCATATTCAATACTTGATACACCAGTCGTTTGCACATAAATAGTAGTTTCATTTCTCCGCCACTAGACCACTCGGAATCTGTTAATAGTGGACTGCTTATCTCCACCACTATATACTGTAAGCTCGTTTTACGTAAATTGGACCAAAAATTAATATTCAAATACTGAAGGTAGCCGGGCTAACAATGACATTGGGACGTCAAAAATCTCAGCCCCCCCGTGACCATGAGTGCTGTAAAGCACCCGAAACGTCGGGAATTAATAATAAGTAAAAGTAATTAATTAAACGCGATAGAATCCGTAAATTTAGTTTTATTCAATGTGTAGTGTTCGCGTAAATTTAAGAAATCATGACGTTCACGTTGTTATAATCTTAATTTTTCTAAATGTTGCATATTAACCTTCCTCGCAATGAACACTAATATTCTTATTATTAGGAAATTACTAGTAAATTTTATACATTGCATAACACCAACTAATATCTAAGAATACGTAATAAGTATTATGAACGTTAGTAACGTTATAATTAGGTTTAAACTCGCAAGTTTGCTATCAAATAATGACACTTCTGTTATTGAACTATTATTTATTCTGTGGTTTTAGAACGAATGGTTCTGCTCGACTGAAGGACCAATCTTTCGCAGAATAATACCAATGTGTTTGTTATGGTGATTATAGACAACCGGAGACTCATTTCACTGAAACTTCACAGGAAACGAGGCATTCCATCTATATCTTCAGGGGTGACTACGTATCTAAATAATAGATATAAATGTCTTTAGGCCAATGCATTCACTTACCTATAGGTGGGCTGTGTAATAGTTAGTCAACTTATTTTATAAAAAAAAAAGTAATAATGACACTTCATACTGTGAGGACTAGGATGGAATGCCCCGTTTCCCGTAAAAAGGATCTCCGGTTCTCTACACTCACCATACGAAACATAGCAGCACTAAGCTACTATTGTATGCTGGTATTCTGTGAGAGCGTGATCCTTCCCTGGTCGAGCCGACCTATTCGTGCTACAACTATACTACAAATATAACTGCAGCATGGCTCTACTACGTCATTGTGTGTGACATGCGATTCATTAAAGCGTATGTGGTGTATTTTGTTTTCTTCGCTCAACGTTTTATGTTAAAGTAAGCTTACCGACGCCGCTCCGCGGATGACATCGAAGTTTAATTAACACGAAAACTTCCAATGGAACTATTTGTCTAAGGATCTTACGCACTACATCACTCTTGGGCTCCGATAAAGTTATGCAATATGTTTAACTAGATCTGTTTGCTGGAGAATTTAGTACGTTTGATGAGCTTTGAAGTTTAGTTTTTTAAGTTGGACCGTGTCGTGCAGAAATGTTTCAAATTAAAAAAAATATAAGAGTATTCATATTTGAAGCTAAAGTATTGAGTTTAACTCTAAGGACCGCGAGATCGATTCCCGCACGAAACAAAAATTTGTATTCCTACAAATAATAATTGTCTGTCCGTAATACTTAGTCTGGATATTTGTCCTTGTGAAATCTATGTTTTTATGTTAACTGCCCCCACGATATACCTAGGAAACATTCTTAGTGTAGAGGTAAAGTTATTATAAAATAGAAACTAAAAAGATGACCCATGGTAGCTCAAGGGCGAAGTACTCGCCGTAATCACGAGCAACCGGGTTCGAACCCGGGCGACACCAGTGAAATTGTTATTTTGATGAATTATCTTCCCATCATAAAACAAAGTAAATGTATATCAAACGAAATCTATTCCATATAATACATACATTTCAATTCGAACATATATCTACTTACCCCTTTCCAGTTGTTACCTTGACGTTTTGACATTCATTAGTCTACTCAATAGAGTAAAAAAGAAAAAAATAATTTATATATATTAGCTTCCGATGTCGGAGCTAGATCGGATATGAATTTTTATATACACTATGTCTTAGCACCGACCTCATAAGCTATTAAGTGGAAATTATTTTATTCTTTTAGTTCCAAGAGTACCAGGACGATTTGTGCTAGATACCACTACGCTTGCCCCACCTCGAGAAGTCACGCACATAGAGAACATTGTAGGGTACGTCGATATTAGGCCGTTCCAGAGAGATACCGACTTGCATATAATTGAATATACGCTCATAAGAGGGGTATTAAAAAAAACGTGAAATTACAAAGTTTCCTCGTTGAAATTATATGTTTTTGTTCGTTGCTTGAAATAACAATTACTTGGTAAAAATTGTTCGCTTTCTCTACTATAATAAACTCAAAGCAAATTTTAGATGACTTCTTCATTTATTTAGTAAGAATCATTCTCCCGATGTACGTTTAGATCAAAAATCTGAGAGACATGATTTGGGAGCTCTAATTTGTAGATTCCATTGAATATCGATCATCAAAAAAAATATTTTTATCTCAAAATTGTCCTATACTTTAATAATGATATACGTGAAAGGCATATACATTTTTGTTATATACCTTTCACGTAAGGAAAAAATTCAATTATCTATCAAAAAAGCTTCGATAGAAGCCCCAATATCTCCAAAGTTCTCCATTATTTTGACGAAAATTTATACCAAATTTATCACCAACATTTGCATAAACTATACTATGATTTTTACTATTGAAACCGTAACTATTATTTTTTAATTAATTAAATAAAAGAAACATATGTTTCACTGCGTCAGCCATCTGAATTCACTACCGCGCCAGCGACTCTCGAGGTCAACCCTGTGTAATTTTATTTCGAGCGTTTCGCCCGTTTCGATACTATCGTAATGTGCCGTGGCGCTGCTATTTTGTGCGAGAGCATCGTCAATTACGCCCGCAATTTTTAATCGTTGAACGTATTTACTTACCTATAGAATATTTCAATTAGTATAAAGTTCGCACGGTATTATAATAACGGATATTTAACTCATTATAGCTGTTATTCTGAATGACAGGGTAAGAAATTGTGCGTTAAGAGAAGAGTGTGGTTTGAAGATGATGTTGTGACCAGGATTAAGAAAGGAATGCTTAGGTGGTTTGATCATGTGGAAAGCATGAATGAGGAAAGAGTGACAAAGAAAATTTATGTTGCAGAAGTGAATGGCAGAGTCGGAAAGGGACGTCCTAGGCGAAAATTTATCGACCAAATTGGCGATTTATTGAAAACGGGCCAAATTAGGAGCACCCTTAACCGACGAGCTTGTATGCGTAGGTATATGGATGTGAAGGAGGCGAGAGAGGTGTGTCAGGATCGTGCCAAATGGAAGTCTGTAGTCTCTGCCTACCCCTCTGGGTGACAGGCGTGAGTGTTTATGCTATAGTTATTTTGATTGTAGCTGAGCTTTCTAACCAGTCGGAATGGGTAAAAATAAATCCAAGTATTATTGTGTTACTAAACGTAAAAACAGAAATATCCTATCTCTAGAGAAATAATAATGGAGAATAAATATGTCTGCGTGCTTGCCATATGGACTGGCCCAGATTATGCAGTAAAAATACTTAAAATCTATAAAATGTGACAAATTTTGGATTTTGTATATTATGTTATCCAAGTTACAAAAGTTTTATAACAAGTGTGTTCTGCCTAAAATTATAGATTCGAGGTAAGCTAAATCAACGCCATTGCGGCAAATATTTTTATCATAAAAATATGGGAATTACAGTTAGTAAGTACCGATTAAAAAAAATTAGTAACATTTGGTTATTTTATTTATTAAAACAGTTTGCAACTGTACTATTATTTACATTATTATTTAACCGTTAATAGATATAATCGATTATTAACCAACATCGTTAAACAATCGCTTACTGTAAAACAATTAAATAAATGATGTGTACTTATTTCAACACTAAGGTTTATTAATAATAAAAATATAACTAAACTGGAAAAAGCATGTAAATCGTGTTTGTGATATATTAAGAGGGACATTAGCAAAATTTACATTAATCAAACACAAAACCTTACATTCTCACAAAACCTTTAATGCTCTATAAATACTTAGCTGAACCTGTTATACAATATGGCTTGTCAAGCTTGGGAGAACCTATAAAACGTATCTAGATCGAATATACTCACTTCAGCTGCGCATTTTAAAACAAATAGTCCCTAATAATCTCAAAATTAATTTTAAAGATGATTATCGAAAACTATTTGCATTTTGTAAAATTATACCTATTCACGACAAAGTTGAACTAACATTACTAACTGAAAATTACTTTACTGAAAATTTTAAAAAGGTACTTAAGTTATTATACTCCGCACGCGTAACTGATAATCTAAAACTGCAATTACCTAAATATAATAACCTATACGGAAAAAGAACTTTAAACTATGTTATACCTAATCTAATCAATCAGTTACCTAAATCTTAGAAAGACGTCATAACACGTAAAAATATAAAATATAAATTGAAAATTTTTATATACAATTTACTCTTACTAAATACTCATAACTTAAAACAACTTCTCGTTCTATATTATTGATTTACTTTACCAACATTTTATCTTATTATAAATTTATGAAAATATATGTTATAATCATTCTGTATCAAGATTACTCACAGAATGTAATAAGTTCACCTTGTGATTCTACGCTCATCGCCTAAAACTATTTTATATTTTTGTACCCACAAACAGTTTGTCAAATAGAAACATAACATTTAATGCACCTAATTTAAGTTGATAATAATATTAATGTAACTTTGGTAATGTAATGTATTGTAATGTGTTATTTAGAATAATGTGTTGACAGCAATGGTGTACGGAAAAACTCTAATGAGTTTATATTTACACTAAAACTATTCATCCTTGTAATCATATTTTTTTTAAATAAATAAAATAAATAAATAAATAAATAGCAAATAGATTGTAATAAATTTATTAGATAACATAAAAACGACACACCAAAAATTTTCCACACACCGAACTCCATCCTAAGAAAACTTGTTTAATGGAAGATCAAGATCGTTTCATCGCTATACCCATAGTAAGTACCACATTGCAAGCAACTTAATAGAGATATGAAATAAAATATCGCTCGCGTATGTCAATACCCGCTTTGAGCGTAAAATACCTAAATTCACGTAACGCCGAAATATAAAAGGGCTCCTAATAGGGTCTTTTCACGTGATATTTACGGTTATTGCTTAGTTTCTGAGCTAACGCGGTTCATCAGATACATAAGTTAATAACAATATAATTAAACAAATTTAATGTAGGTAACTAAGTTTCCGAAATAACCCAAATAGTTTGCTTACTTATAACAAGGACAAGATCAGAGTTCCAGTTTGTGTAGTTTGAATATTCACGCGGCTGACAGTGTCTTTGTTAAGGCTGGTCTCATAACTTTAGAATCTTGTTAGCTTAGCGTTGGGGTTATCTTATAAACGTTTCAAATGAAAATAATTTATACATTATAAATTATTAAATATTAAACCTGTGAAATGTTTAACCCGACAAATCAAATATATTATTGTGTTATTATGGCCTATATTTACGTGATAATATTATATTTAATTTTATTTTGTAATCGGGGTGATGGTTCACTACTACGCTGGGTTATGATACACGGCGCTGTAGTAGGAACTTCAATATTTTTTTAACACCTAGTAAAATTCGGCGTGAATTTGAAGTTAATCTCGTCAATCCACTTACCGGAAAGGGCAGAACTATGTCTCACTAGGCTCCCCTAGACTCTCCCTGATCAGCTAGTAAATTTAAAAAATATACACTATACTATTCCATGTTTTGTTGGTCTAGTATACGTATGGACCTAATTCTTTAATTGGGTTTTCTGTCAAGAAATTATCAGTAGCAGTCCGGAGTCAGAAAGTATTTTCGGCGTTCTTTCAACCATGTTCTTTGGAAAATTCCTAAAGCCGTTGTTCCTGCGCTTGATCTCTCTTCGGTCGTGTTGGATAACCGTCCCATTGGACTATAAGAATAAGAGAATGGAGAGCTTACTTGTCAAACACTCAGGAATTATAATCCTATTCTGTGTGGTTGTTCACCGTGACGGAAATTTGGTCCAGAGCACATAATTATTATTATAATATTTAACAAACATATAAAATATTAATTCTCTATCAAAAATTTTTCGGCTTAATTTAACTAGTACCATATAGCATCTAAAGTTCTAAAGCTACGAAGTACAAACCGCCTACAGATGTTGGTCAAAAAGGACGTGAGATGACGGACACAGTCGTGGAATTTAATTTAAGTGAAGCATTCGTGTCTCAAATACGGAACGGTACATCGGCATTTGTTTTAGATACCTCCGTCTCGATGTGTCGATATTTCAAAAGGGCAATGCTAATAATTATATTGAGCTACCGGAGGCCGACGCCGTAATGTAATCTATCATCACTGTAGGTTTTAAAGTTGGTATCTCAACAGTCAAGTAAAAGGTATGGTCATGTGGTAGTGACGTTAGAAGATCAGGTACGTTAGGGGTTCAGTTAGTTATTTTTTTTTACGTGGTAGAGCCAAACTGTAGCTATATAAATAGTATAGTTATAGCGCATCGGCCCAACTGGGGAAGGACTACACTCTCAAAAATGGAAAATTGGAAATATTTTAATTCTGTTGTGAATTTTTCCAAGGAAGTAGAGCAGACGTAACGATCCTTACAAGAAACTCAACTAATATGCTCAACACTATCATAAACATCATCATCATTACTATAACAGCCCTTCACATAACCACCGCTGAACATAAGCCTCCTACCCCAAGGTCACAAAAGTGGTAGAGCTATTCTGCAACTGTACGATAATTATTTCACGAATGAATTGGCACAACCGCCGTAGGTCCACGATCTCACTGAATACCACAATGCCACCTTTATGCTGCTGTGTTTTTTTATGGTGACTGATGATATCTGGAGGCCCTTTTTAGACGCTTGAACTGAAATGATTTTTGCGAGGATCTTAGCTAATTAGTTTTTCAATTTTCTTTATTGAAATGGATTTCTGCAAAGTAACGCCTGATGATATTATCAGATTATATTCAATTGTTAATTCAGTAGAGTCGCGTCCAGACCGCGCTGGCAGGTGGTCACGTCCGTCGGTCGTCGGCTCCCGCCTGGGTGGGAGAAGTACAGCGCGTCGCTTCGCAGTGGGTACACGTGCTGTGGGGCCAACTCAGCTTGCGTAGAGCCTCGAGGACGTCCTTAACCCCGCCCGGGATGTTACATACCCAACACTGCGCTTAATCTACATGCTGAGAAGCGAAATCCAAAGGCCCGGCGCGCTGCTGGGAGCGCGCGCCTGTTGATGACTTCGGCTCCGCGTCGAGATGCGTCTCCGCGGAACTTTGCGTCTTCCCAGAGGCGCGAGATACGCCAACTTCTGCCTAGGGATACCAGGCCATTACCTAGAGCCAGGAAGGAGCACTGGAGGCTCGGAGTGCTGCTATTAGAGCGCACTCCTGTCGGCAAGATTGGCCCTGCGTCGACTCCTTCTCCTCGGGACTCCGCGGGGCTTCGAGACGGCTGTCCCTCCGGTAGTATCTACCTGGTGGCACGCAATACGCCAAAGAAGATAACCTACAAGGTCGTACAATGTACGGCTCCCAAGATCGGCCCATAGAAATGCGCTGTGAGGTTCACCCAGGTAATGGGGAACTCCCCGAGGCCCGCATCTGCATGGGATAAATAATAGTAGTCAAATTCAAATTCTTTTATTGTATAACTTAATCTATTACATAGCATATTGTGGTTGGAGCTTCCTTTTAAGCAAAGGATTTGCTTGTACTAGGAAGCACCGCTCTTCCAAATAATGGGTATATAACACTAAGTTGAGGTGAAAAATAATAAAAATTAGTTATTAAAATAATACAGGCAGATTATTATTATATTATTGTACGACTTTAGAGTTAAAAATATGGTGTGTGTGTGTGTGTGTGTGTGTGTGTGTGTGTGTGTGTGTGTGTGTGTGTGTGTCTCTCTCTCTCTCTCTCTCTCTCTCTGTGTGTGTGT